>OY744482.1:283788596-284388596 GCA_963556165.1 Tipula helvola
GAAACGTGTAGAAATATTCGACCGATCCAGTTGGCCGTTTGTATGACAATTACAGGTCTCGACGCCTATTGATAGAGGTATCAATCATCGAAATCGGAGCACATTTGCAGATTTTCGATTTTTGTGGCTCTGAATTTGTGGGCTGTATAGTTCAGTTGATTTTCAAAAAAATTGTATTTTCCACGAAACGTGTAGAAATATTCGACCGATCCAAATGACCGTTTGTATGACAATTACAGGTCTCAATGCCTATTGATAGAGGTATCAATCATCGAAATCGGAGCACATTTGCAGATTCTCGATTTTTGTGGCTCTGAATTTGTGGGCTATAGTTCAGTTGATTTTCAAAAAAATTGAATTTTCCACGAAACGTGTAGAAATATTCGACCGATCCAAATGGCCGTTTGTATGACAATTACAGGTCTCAATGCCTATTGATAGAGGTATCAATCATCGAAATCGGAGGACATTTGCAGATTTTCGATTTTTGTGGCTCTGAATTTGTGGGCTATAGTTCAGTTGATTTTCAAAAAAATTGAATTTTCCACGAAACGTGTAGAAATATTCGACCGATCCAAATGGCCGTTTGTATGACAATTACAGGTCTCAACGCCTATTGATAGAGGCATCAATCATCGAAATCGGAGGACATTTGCAGATTTTCGATTTTTGTGGCTCTGAATTTGTGGGCTATAGTTCAGTTGATTTTCAAAAACATTGAATTTTCCACGAAACGTGTAGAAATATTCGACCGATCCAAATGCCCTTTTGTATGACAATTACAGGTCTCAACGCCTATTGATAGGGGTATCAATCATCGAAATCGGAGGACATTTGCAGATTTTCGATTTTTGTGGCTCTGAATTTGTGGGCTATAGTTCAGTTGATTTTCAAAAAAATTAAATTTTCCACGAAACGTGTAGAAATATTCAACCGATCCAAATGGCCGTTTGTATGACAATTACAGGTCTCAACGCCTATTGATAGAGGCATCAATCATCGAAATCGGAGGACATTTGAAGATTTTCGATTTTTATAGCTTTGAATTTGTGGGCTATAACAAGTTCAGTTGATTTTCAAATACATTGAATTTTCCACGGAACGTGTAGAAATATTCGACCGATCCAAATGGCCGTTTGTATGACAATTACAGGCCTCAACGCCTATTGATAGAGGCATCAATCATCGAAATCGAAGCACATTTGCAGATTTTCGATTTTTGTGGCTCTGAATTTGTGGGCTATAGTTCAGTTGATTTCCAAAAACATTGAATTTTCCACGGAACGTATAGAAATATTCGACCGATCCAAATGGCCGTTTGTATGACAATTACAGGTCTCAACGCCTATTGATAGAGGTATCAATCATCGAAATCGGATCACATTTGAAGATTTTCGATTTTTGTGGCTTTGAATTTGTGGGCTATAGTTCAGTTGATTTCCAAAACATAATATTTTCCACGAAACGTGTAGAAATATTCGACCGATCCAAATGGCCGTTTGTACAGGTCTCAACGCCTACTGATAGAGGTATCAATCATCGAAATTGGAGGACATTTGATGATTTTCGATTTTTGTGGCTCTGAATTTGTGGGCTATAGTTCAGTTGATTTTCAAAAAAATTAAATTTTCCACAGAACGTGTAAAAATATTCGACCGATCCAAATGGCCGTTTGTATGACAATTACAGGTCCCAACGCCTATTGATAGAGGTATCAATCATCGAAATCGGAGGACATTTGCAGATTTTCGAATTTTGTAGCTCTGAATTTGTGGGCTATAGTTCAGTTGATTTCCAAAAACATTGAATTTTCCACGGAACGTGTAGAAATATTCGACCGATCCAAATGGACGTTTGTATGACAATTACAGGTCTCAACGCCTATTGATAGAGGTATCAACTGTCAATCATCGAAATCGGAGCACATTTGATTATTTTCGAATTTTGTGGCTCTAAATTGGTGGGCTATAGTTCAGTTGATTTTCAAATAAATTTAATTTTCCACGGAACGTGTAGAAATATTCGACCGATCCAAATGGCCGTTTGTATGACAATTTCAGGTCTCAACGCCTATTGATAGAGGTATCAATCATCGAAATCGGAGGGCATTTGCAGATTTTCGATTTTTGTGGCTCTGAATTTGTGGGCTATAGTTCAGTTGATTTTCAAAAAAATTGAATTTTCCACGAAACGTGTAGAAATATTCGACCGATCCAAATGGCCGTTTGTATGACAATTACAGGTCTCAACGCCTATTGATAAAGGTATCAATGATTGAAATCGGAGGACATTTGAAGATTTTCGATTTTTGTGGCTCTGAATTTGTGGGCTATAGTTCAGTTGATTTCCAAAAACATTGAATTTTCCACGGAACGTGTAGAAATATTCGACCGATCCAAATGGCCGTTTGTATGACAATTACAGGCCTCAACGCCTATTGATAGAGGCATCAATCATCGAAATCGGAGCACATTTGCAGATTTTCGATTTTTGTGGCTCTGAATTTGTGGGCTATAGTTCAGTTGATTTTCAAAAAAATTAAATTTTCTACAGAACGTGTAAAAATATTCGACCATTTGTATGACAATTACAGGTCCCAACGCCTATTGATAGAGGTATCAATGATCGAAATCGGAGCACATTTGATAATTTTCGAATTTTGTGGCTCTGAATTGGTGGGCTATAGTTCTGTTGATTTTCAAAAAAATTAAATTTTCCACGAAACGTGTAGAAATATTCGACCGATCCAAATGGCCGTTTGTATGACAATTACAGGTCTCAACGCCTATTGATAGAGGCATCAATCATCGAAATCGAAGCACATTTGCAGATTTTCGATTTTTATGGTTCTGAATTTGTGGGCTATAGTTCAGTTGATTTTCAAAAAAATTGAATTTTCCACGAAACGTGTGGAAATATTCGACCGATCCAAATGGCCGTTTGTATGACAATTACAGGTCTCAACGCCTATTGATAGAGGTATCAATCATCGAAGTCGGAGCACATTTGCAGATTTTCGATTTTTGTGGCTCTGAATTTGTGGGCTATAGTTCAGTTGATTTCCAAAAACATTGAATTTTCCACGAAACGTGTGGAAATATTCGACCGATCCAAATGGCCGTTTGTATGACAATTACAGGTCTCAACGCCTATTGATAGAGGTATCAATCATCGAAGTCGGAGCACATTTGCAGATTTTCGATTTTTGTGGCTCTGAATTTGTGGGCTATAGTTCAGTTGATTTCCAAAAACATTGAATTTTCCACGGAACGTGTAGAAATATTCGACCGATCCAAATGGCCGTTTGTATGACAATTACAGGTCTCAACGCCTATTGATAGAGGTATCAATCATCGAAATCGGATCACATTTGAAGATTTTCGATTTTTGTGGCTTTGAATTTGTGTTCAGTTGATTTCCAAAACATAAAATTTTCCACGAAACGTGTAGAAATATTCGACCGATCCAAATGGCCGTTTGTATGACAATTACAGGTCTCAACGCCTACTGATAGAGGTATCAATCATCGAAATCGGAGGACATTTGATGATTTTCGATTTTTGTGGCTCTGAATTTGTGGGCTATAGTTCAGTTGATTTTCAAAAAAATTAAATTTTCCACAGAACGTGTAAAAATATTCGACCGATCCAAATGCCCGTTTGTATGACAATTACAGGTCCCAACGCCTATTGATAGAGGTATCAATGATCGAAATCGGAGCACATTTGCAGATTTTCGAATTTTGTGGCTCTGAATTTGTGGGCTATAGTTCAGTTGATTTTCAAAAAAATTAAATTTTCCACGGAACGTGTAGAAATATTCGACCGATCCAAATGGCCGTTTGTATGACGATTACAGGTCTCAACACCTATTGATAGAGGCATCAATCATCGAAATCGGAGGACATTTGCAGATTTTCGATTTTTGTGGCTCTGAATTTGTGGGCTATAGTTCAGTTGATTTTCAAAAAAAATTGAATTTTCCACGGAACGTGTAGAAATATTCGACCGATCCAAATGGCCGTTTGTATGACAATTACAGGTCTCAACGCCTATTGATAGAGGTATCAATCATCGAAATCGGAGCACATTTGCAGATTTTCGAATTTTGTGGCTCTGAATTTGTGGGCTATAGTTCAGTTGATTTTCAAAAAAATTGAATTTTCCACGAAACGTGTGGAAATATTCGACCGATCCAAATGGCCGTTTGTATGACAATTACAGGTCTCAACGCCTATTGATAGAGGCATCAATCATCGAAATCGGAGCACATTTGCAGATTTTCGATTTTTGTGGCTCTGAATTTGTGGGCTATAGTTCAGTTGATTTTCAAAAAAAATTGAATTTTCCACGGAACGTGTAGAAATATTCGACCGATCCAAATGGCCGTTTGTATGACAATTACAGGTCTCAACGCCTATTGATAGAGGTATCAATCATCGAAATCGGAGCACATTTGCAGATTTTCGAATTTTGTGGCTATGAATTTGTGGGCTATAGTTCAGTTGATTTTCAAAAAAATTGAATTTTCCACGAAACGTGTGGAAATATTCGACCGATCCAAATGGCCGTTTGTATGACAATTACAGGTCTCAACGCCTATTGATAGAGGCATCAATCATCGAAATCGGAGCACATTTGCAGATTTTCGATTTTTGTGGCTCTGAATTTGTGGGCTATATAGTTCAGTTGATTTCCAAAAAAATTAAATTTTCCACAGAACGTGTAAAAATATTCGACCGATCCAAATGGCCGTTTGTATGACAATTACAGGTCTCAACGCCTATTGATAGAGGCATCAATCATCGAAATCGAAGCACATTTGAAGATTTTCGATTTTTATGGTTCTGAATTTGTGGGCTATAGTTCAGTTGATTTTCAAAAAAATTGAATTTTCCAAGAAACGTGTAGAAATATTCGACCGATCCAAATGGCCGTTTGTATGACAATTACAGGTCTCAACGGCTATTGATAGAAGTATTAATCATCGAAATCGGAGGACATTTCCAGATTCTCGATTTTTGTGGTTCTGAATTTGTGGGCTATAGTTCAGTTGATTTTCAAAAAAATTGAATTTTCCACGAAACGTGTAGAAATATTCGACCGATCCAAATGGCCGTTTGTATGACAATTACAGGTCTCAACGGCTATTGATAGAAGTATTAATCATCGAAATCGGAGGACATTTCCAGATTCTCGATTTTTGTGGTTCTGAATTTGTGGGCTATAGTTCAGTTGATTTTCAAAAAAATTGAATTTTCCACGGAACGTGTAGAAATATTCGACCGATCCAATGGCCGTTTGTATGACAATTACAGGTCTCAACGCCTATTGATAGAGGTATCAATCATCGAAATCGGAGCACATTTGCAGATTTTCGATTTTTGTGGCTCTGAATCTGTGGGCTATAGTTCAGTTGATTTTCAAAAAAATTGAATTTTCCACGATACGTGTAGGAATATTCGACCGATCCAAATGGCCGTTTGTATGACAATTACAGGTCTCAATGCCTATTGATAGAGGTATCAATCATCGAAATCGGAGCACATTTGCAGATTTTCGATTTTTGTGGCTCTGAATTTGTGGGCTATAGTTCAGTTGATTTTCAAAAAAATTGAATTTTCCACGAAACGTGTAGAAATATTCGACCGATCCAAATGACCGTTTGTATGACAATTACAGGTCTCAATGCCTATTGATAGAGGTATCAATCATCGAAATCGGAGCACATTTGCAGATTTTCGATTTTTGTGGCTCTGAATTTGTGGGCTATAGTTCAGTTGATTTTCAAAAAAATTGAATTTTCCACGGAACGTGTAGAAATATTCGACCGATCCAAATGGCCGTTTGTATGACAATTACAGGTCTCAACGCCTATTGATAGAGGCATCAATCATCGAAATCGGAGGACATTTGCAGATTTTCGATTTTTGTGGCTCTGAATTTATGGGCTATAGTTCAGTTGATTTTCAAAAAAATTAAATTTTTCACAGAACGTGTAAAAATATTCGACCGATCCAAATGGCCGTTTGTATGACAATTACAGGTCTCAATGCCTATTGATAGAGGTATCAATCATCGAAATCGGAGCACATTTGCAGATTTTCGATTTTTGTGGCTCTGAATTTGTGGGCTATAGTTCAGTTGATTTTCAAAAAAATTGAATTTTCCACGAAACGTGTAGAAATATTCGACCGATCCAGTTGGCCGTTTGTATGACAATTACAGGTCTCAATGCCTATTGATAGAGGTATCAATCATCGAAATCGGAGCAACTTTGCAGATTTTCGATTTTTGTGGCTCTGAATTTGTGGGCTATAGTTCAGTTGATTTTCAAAAAATTGAATTTTCCACGAAACGTGTAGAAATATTCGACCGATCCAGTTGGCCGTTTGTATGACAATTACAGGTCTCAACGCCTATTGATAGAGGTATCAATCATCGAAATCGGAGCACATTTGCAGATTTTCGATTTTTGTGGCTCTGAATTTGTGGGCTATAGTTCAGTTGATTTTCAAAAAAATTGAATTTTCCACGAAACGTGTAGAAATATTCGACCGATCCAAATGACCGTTTGTATGACAATTACAGGTCTCAATGCCTATTGATAGAGGTATCAATCATCGAAATCGGAGCACATTTGCAGATTCTCGATTTTTGTGGCTCTGAATTTGTGGGCTATAGTTCAGTTGATTTTCAAAAAAATTGAATTTTCCACGAAACGTGTAGAAATATTCGACCGATCCAAATGGCCGTTTGTATGACAATTACAGGTCTCAACGCCTATTGATAGAGGTATCAATCATCGAAATCGGAGCACATTTGCAGATTTTCGATTTTTGTGGCTCTGAATTTGTGGGCTATATAGTTCAGTTGATTTTTAAAAAAATTGAATTTTCCACGAAACGTGTAGAAATATTCGACCGATCCAAATGACCGTTTGTATGACAATTACAGGTCTCAATGCCTATTGATAGAGGTATCAATCATCGAAATCGGAGCACATTTGCAGATTCTCGATTTTTGTGGCTCTGAATTTGTGGGCTATAGTTCAGTTGATTTTCAAAAAAATTGAATTTTCCACGAAACGTGTAGAAATATTCGACCGATCCAAATGGACGTTTGTATGACAATTACAGGTCTCAACGCCTATTGATAGAGGTATCAACTGTCAATCATCGAAATCGGAGCACATTTGATTATTTTCGAATTTTGTGGTTCTAAATTGGTGGGCTATAGTTCAGTTGATTTTCAAATAAATTGAATTTTCCACGGAACGTGTAGAAATATTCGACCGATCCAAATGGCCGTTTGTATGACAATTACACGCCTCAACGCCTATTGATAGAGGCATTAATCATCGAAATCGGAGGACATTTGCAGATTTTCGATTTTTGTGGCTCTGAATTTTTGGGCTATAGTTCAGTTGATTTTCAAAAAAGTTAAATTTCCACGAAACGTGTAGAAATATTCGACCGATCCAAATGGCCGTTTGTATGACAATTACAGGCCTCAACGCCTATTGATAGAGGCATCAATCATCGAAATCGGAGCACATTTGCAGATTTTCGATTTTTGTGGCTCTGAATTTGTGGGCTATAGTTCAGTTGATTTTCAAAAAAATTGAATTTTCTACAGAACGTGTAAAAATATTCGACCATTTGTATGACAATTACAGGTCCCAACGCCTATTGATAGAGGTATCAATGATTGAAATCGGAGCACATTTGCAGATTTTCGAATTTTGTGGCTCTGAATTGGTGGGCTATAGTTCAGTTGATTTTCAAAAAAATTAAATTTTCCACGAAACGTGTAGAAATATTCGACCGATCCAAATGCCCGTTTGTATGACAATTACAGGCCTCAACGCCTATTGATAGAGGCATCAATCATCGAAATCGGAGGACATTTGCAGATTTTCGATTTTTGTGGCTCTGAATTTGTGGGCTATAGTTCAGTTGATTTTCAAAAAAATTGAATTTTCTACAGAACGTGTAAAAATATTCGACCATTTGTATGACAATTACAGGTCCCAACGCCTATTGATAGAGGTATCAATGATTGAAATCGGAGCACATTTGCAGATTTTCGAATTTTGTGGCTCTGAATTGGTGGGCTATAGTTCAGTTGATTTTCAAAAAAATTAAATTTTCCACGAAACGTGTAGAAATATTCGACCGATCCAAATGGCCGTTTGTATGACAATTACAGGTCCCAACGCCTATTGATATTAATGATCGAAATCGGAGCACATTTGCAGATTTTCGATTTTTGTGGCTCTGAATTTGTGGGCTATAGTTCAGTTGATTTTCAAAAAAATTGAATTTTCTACAGAACGTGTAAAAATATTCGACCGATCCAAATGGCCGTTTGTATGACAATTACAGGTCTCAACGCCTATTGATAGAGGTATCAATCACGAAATCGGAGCACATTTGCAGATTTTCGAATTTTGTGGCTATGAATTTGTGGGCTATAGTTCAGTTGATTTTCAAAAAAATTGAATTTTCCACGAAACGTGTGGAAATATTCTACCGATCCAAATGGCCGTTTGTATGACAATTACAGGTCTCAACGCCTATTGATAGAGGTATCAATCATCGAAATCGGATCACATTTGAAGATTTTCGATTTTTGTGGCTTTGAATTTGTGGGCTATAAATATTCGACCGATCCAAATGGCCGTTTGTATGACAATTACAGGTCTCAACGCCTACTGATAGAGGTATCAATCATCGAAATCGGAGGACATTTGATGATTTTCGATTTTTGTGGCTCTGAATTTGTGGGCTATAGTTCAGTTGATTTTCAAAAAAATTGAATTTTCCACGAAACGTGTAGAAATGTTCGACCGACCCAAATGCCCGTTTGTATGACAATTACAGGCCTCAACGCCTATTGATAGAGGCATCAATGATCGAAATCGGAGGACATTTGCAGATTTTCGATTTTTGTAGCCCCGAATTTGTGGGCTATAGTTCAGTTGATTTCCAAAAACATAAAATTTTCCACGGAACGTGTAGAAATATTCGACCGATCCAAATGGCCGTTTGTATGACAATTACAGGTCTCAACGCCTACTGATAGAGGTATCAATCATCGAAATCGGAGCACATTTGATGATTTTCGATTTTTGTGGCTTTGAATTTGTGGGCTATAGTTCAGTTGATTTTCAAAAAAATTAAATTTTCCACAGAACGTGTAGAAATATTCGACCGATCCAAATGGCCGTTTGTATGACAATTACAGGTCCCAACGCCTATTGATAGAGGTATCAATGATCGAAATCGGAGCACATTTGCAGATTTTCGAATTTTGTGGCTCTGAATTTGTGGGCTATAGTTCAGTTGATTTTCAAAAAAATTAAATTTTCCACGGAACGTGTAGAAATATTCGACCGATCCAAATGGCCGTTTGTATGACGATTACAGGTCTCAACGCCTATTGATAGAGGCATCAATGATCGAAATCGGAGGACATTTGCAGATTTTCGATTTTTGTGGCTCTGAATTTGTGGGCTATAGTTCAGTTGATTTTCAAAAAAATTGAATTTTCCACGAAACGTGTAGAAATGTTCGACCGACCCAAATGCCCGTTTGTATGACAATTACAGGCCTCAACGCCTATTGATAGAGGCATCAATGATCGAAATCGGAGGACATTTGCAGATTTTCGATTTTTGTGGCTCTGAATTTGTGGGCTATAGTTCAGTTGATTTCCAAAAGCATAGAATTTTCTACGGAACGTGTAGAAATATTCGACCGATCCAAATGGCCGTTTGTATGACAATTACAGGTCTCAACGCCTATTGATAGAGGTACCAATCATCGAAATCGGCGGACATTTGCAGATTTTCGATTTTTGTGGCTCTGAATTTGTGGGCTATAGTTCAGTTGATTTCCAAAAGCATAGAATTTTCTACGGAACGTGTAGAAATATTCGACCGATCCAAATGGCCGTTTGTATGACAATTACAGGCCTCAACGCTTGTTGATAGAGGCATCAATCATCGAAATCGGAGGACATTTGCAGATTTTCGATTTTTGTGGCTCTGAGTTTGTGGGCTTTAGTTCAGTTGATTTTCAAAAAAATTGAATTTTCCACGGAACGTGTAGAAATATTCGACCGATCCAAATGGCCGTTTGTATGACAATTACAGGTCTCAACGCCTATTGATAGAGGTATCAATCATCGAAATCGGAGGACATTTGCAGATTTTCGAATTTTGTGGCTCTGAATTTGTGGGCTATAGTTCAGTTGATTTTCATAAAAATTAAATTTTCCACAGAACGTGTAAAAATATTCGACCGATCCAAATGGCCGTTTGTATGACTATTACAGGTCTCAACGCCTATTGATAGAGGTATCACTATCAATCATCGAAATCGGAGCACATTTGCAGATTTTCGAATTTTGTGGCTATGAATTTGTAGGCTATAGTTCAGTTGATTTTCAAAAAAATTGAATTTTCCACGAAACGTGTGGAAATATTCGACCGATCCAAATGGCCGTTTGTATGACAATTACAGGTCTCAACGCCTATTGATAGAGGCATCAATCATCGAAATCGAAGCACATTTGCAGATTTTCGATTTTTATGGTTCTGAATTTGTGGGCTATAGTTCAGTTGATTTTCAAAAAAATTGAATTTTCCACGAAACGTGTAGAAATATTCTACCGATCCAAATGGCCGTTTGTATGACAATTACAGGTCTCAACGCCTATTGATAAAGGTATCAATCATCGAAATCGGAGCACATTTGCAGATTTTCGATTTTTGTGGCTCTGAATTTGTGGGCTATAGTTCAGTTGATTTTCAAAAAAATTGAATTTTCCACGAAACGTGTGGAAATATTCGACCGATCCAAATGGCCGTTTGTATGACAATTACAGGTCTCAACGCCTATTGATAGAGGTATCAATCATCGAAATCGGATCACATTTGAAGATTTTCGATTTTTGTGGCTTTGAATTTGTGGGCTATAGTTCAGTTGATTTCCAAAACATAAAATTTTCCACGAAACGTGTAGAAATATTCGACCGATCCAAATGGCCGTTTGTATGACAATTACAGGTCTCAACGCCTATTGATAGAAGTACCAATCATCGAAATCGGAGGACATTTGCAGATTTGCGATTTTTGTGGCTCTGAATTTGTGGGCTATAGTCCAATTGATTTTCAAAAATTGAATTTTCCACGGAACGTGTAGAAATATTCGACCGATCCAAATGGCCGTTTGTATGACAATTACAGGTCTCAACGGCTATTGATAGAAGTATTAATCATCGAAATCGGAGGACATTTCCAGATTCTCGATTTTTGTGGCTCTGAATTTGTGGGCTATAGTTCAGTTGATTTTCAAAAAAATTGAATTTTCCACGAAACGTGTAGAAATGTTCGACCGACCCAAATGGCCGTTTGTATGACAATTACAGGCCTCAACGCCTATTGATAGAGGCATCAATGATCGAAATCGGAGGACATTTGCAGATTTTCGATTTTTGTGGCTCTGAATTTGTGGGCTATAGTTCAGTTGATTTCCAAAAACATAGAATTTTCTACGGAACGTGTAGAAATATTCGACCGATCCAAATGGCCGTTTGTATGACAATTACAGGCCTCAACGCCTATTGATAGTGGTACCAATCATCGAAATCGGAGGACATTTGCAGATTTGCGATTTTTGTGGGTCTGAATTTGTGGGCTATAGTCCAATTGATTTTCAAAAAAATTGAATTTTCCACGAAACGTGTAGAAATATTCGACCGATCCAAATGGCCGTTTGTATGACAATTACAGGCCTCAACGCCTATTGATAGAGGCATCAATCATCGAAATCGGAGGACATTTGCAGATTTTCGATTTTTGTGGCTCTGAATTTGTGGGCTATAGTTCAGTTGATTTTGAGTTGAAACGTGTAGAAATGTTCGACCGATCCAAATGCCCATTTGTATGACAATTACAGGCCTCAACGCCTATTGATAGAGGCATCAATCATCGAAATCGGAGGACATTGCAGATTTTCGATTTTTGTGGCTCTGAATTTGTGGGCTATAGTTCAGTTGATTTTCATAAAAATTAAGTTTTCCACAAAACGTGTAGAAATATTCGTCCGATCCAAATGGCCGTTTGTATGACAATTACAGGTCTCAACGCCTATTGATAGAGGTACCAATCATCGAAATCGGAGGACATTTGCAGATTTTCGATTTTTGTGGCTCTGAATTTGTGGGCTATAGTTCAGTTGATTTTCAAAAAAATTGAATTTTCCACGGAACGTGTAGAAATATTCGACCGATCCAAATGGCCGTTTGTATGACAATTACAGGTCCCAACGCCTATTGATATAGGTATCAATGATCGAAATCGGAGCACATTTGCAGATTTTCGATTTTTGTGGCTCTGAATTTGTGGGCTATAGTTCAGTTGATTTTCAAAAAAATTGAATTTTCCACGAAACGTGTAGAAATGTTCGACCGATCCAAATGCCCGTTTGTATGACAATTACAGGCCTCAACGCCTATTGATAGAGGTATCAATCATCGAAATCGGAGGACATTTGCAGATTTTCGATTTTTGTGGCTCTGAATTTGTGGGCTATAGTTCAGTTGATTTTCAAAAAAATTAAATTTTCCACGAAACGTGTAGAAATATTCGACCGATCCAAATGGCCGTTTGTATGACAATTACAGGACTCAACGCCTATTGATAGAGGCATCAATCATCGAAATCGGAGGACATTTGCAGATTTTCGATTTTTGTGGCTCTGAATTTGTGGGCTATAGTTCAGTTGATTTTCATAAAAATTAAATTTTCCACAAAACGTGTAGAAATATTCGTCCGATCCAAATGCCCGTTTGTATGACAATTACAGGTCTCAACGCCTATTGATAGAGGCATCAATCATCGAAATCGGAGGACATTGCAGATTTTCGATTTTTGTGGCTCTGAATTTGTGGGCTATAGTTCAGTTGATTTTCAAAAAAATTGAATTTTCCACGGAACGTGTAGAAATATTCGACCGATCCAAATGGCCGTTTGTATTACAATTACAGGTCTCAACGCCTATTGATAGAGGTATCAATGATCGAAATCGGAGCACATTTGCAGATTTTCGAATTTTGTGGCTCTGAATTTGTGCGCTATAGTTCAGTTGATTTTCATAAAAATTAAATTTTCCACAAAACGTATAAAAATATTCGACCCATCCAAATGGCCGTTTGTATGACAATTACAGGTCCCAACGCCTATTGATATAGGTATCAATGATCGAAATCGGAGCACATTTGCAGATTTTCGAATTTTGTGGCTCTGAATTTGTGGGCTATAGTTCAGTTGATTTTCAAAAAAATTGAATTTTCCACGAAACGTGTAGAAATGTTCGACCGATCCAAATGCCCGTTTGTATGACAATTACAGGCCTCAACGCCTATTGATAGAGGCATCAATCATCGAAATCGGAGGACATTGCAGATTTTCGATTTTTGTGGCTCTGAATTTGTGGGCTATAGTTCAGTTGATTTTCATAAAAATTAAATTTTCCACAAAACGAGTAGAAATATTCGTCCGATCCAAATGCCCGTTTGTATGACAATTACAGGTCTCAACGCCTATTGATAGAGGTACCAATCATCGAAATCGGAGGACATTTGCAGATTTTCGATTTTTGTGGCTCTGAATTTGTGGGCTATAGTTCAGTTGATTTTCAAAAAAATTGAATTTTCCACGGAACGTGTAGAAATATTCGACCGATCCAAATGGCCGTTTGTATTACAATTACAGGTCTCAACGCCTATTGATAGAGGTATCAATGATCGAAATCGGAGCACATTTGCAGATTTTCGAATTTTGTGGCTCTGAATTTGTGCGCTATAGTTCAGTTGATTTTCATAAAAATTAAATTTTCCACAAAACGTGTAAAAATATTCGACCCATCCAAATGGCCGTTTGTATGACAATTACAGGTCCCAACGCCTATTGATATAGGTATCAATGATCGAAATCGGAGCACATTTGCAGATTTTCGAATTTTGTGGCTCTGAATTTGTGGGCTATAGTTCAGTTGATTTTCAAAAAAATTGAATTTTCCACGAAACGTGTAGAAATGTTCGACCGATCCAAATGCCCGTTTGTATGACAATTACAGGCCTCAACGCCTATTGATAGAGGCATCAATCATCGAAATCGGAGCACATTTGCAGATTTTCGATTTTTGTGGCTCTGAATTTGTGGGCTATAGTTCAGTTGATTTTCAAAAAAATTAAATTTTCCACGAAACGTGTAGAAATATTCGACCGATCCAAATGGCCGTTTGTATGACAATTACAGGACTCAACGCCTATTGATAGAGGCATCAATCATCGAAATCGGAGGACATTTGCAGATTTTCGATTTTTGTGGCTCTGAATTTGTGGGCTATAGTTCAGTTGATTTTCAAAAAAATTGAATTTTCCACGAAACGTGTAGAAATGTTCGACCGATCCAAATGCCCGTTTGTATGACAATTACAGGCCTCAACGCCTATTGATAGAGGCATCAATCATCGAAATCGGAGGACATTGCAGATTTTCGATTTTTGTGGCTCTGAATTTGTGGGCTATAGTTCAGTTGATTTTGAGTTGAAACGTGTAGAAATGTTCGACCGATCCAAATGCCCATTTGTATGACAATTACAGGCCTCAACGCCTATTGATAGAGGCATCAATCATCGAAATCGGAGGACATTGCAGATTTTCGATTTTTGTGGCTCTGAATTTGTGGGCTATAGTACAATTGATTTTCAAAAACATAGAATTTTCCACAAAACATGTAGAAATATTCGTCCGATCCAAATGGCCGTTTGTATGACAATTACAGGTCTCAACGCCTATTGATAGAGGTACCAATCATTGAAATCGGAGGACATTTGCAGATTTTCGATTTTTGTGGCTCTGAATTTGTGGGCTATAGTCCAATTGATTTTCAAAAACATAGAATTTTCCACGGAACGTGTAGAAATATTCGACCGATCCAAATGGCCGTTTGTATGACAATTACAGGTCACAACGCCTATTGATATAGGTATCAATCATCGAAATCGGAGCACATTTGCAGATTTTCGAATTTTGTGGCTCTGAATTTGTGGGCTATAGTTCAGTTGATTTTCAAAAAAATTGAATTTTCCACGAAACGTGTAGAAATGTTCGACCGATCCAAATGCCCGTTTGTATGACAATTACAGGTCTCAACGCCTATTGATAGAGGCATCAATCATCGAAATCGGAGGACATTTGCAGATTTTCGATTTTTGTGGCTCTGAATTTGTGGGCTATAGTTCAGTTGATTTTCAAAAAAATTAAATTTTCCACGAAACGTGTAGAAATATTCGACCGATCCAAATGCCCGTTTGTATGACAATTACAGGCCTCAACGCCTATTGATAGAGGCATCAATCATCGAAATCGGAGGACATTTGCAGATTTTCGATTTTTGTGGCTCTGAATTTGTGGGCTATAGTTCAGTTGATTTTCCAAAAAATTGAATTTTCCACGAAACGTGTAGAAATGTTCGACCGATCCAAATGCCCGTTTGTATGACAATTACAGGCCTCAACGCCTATTGATAGAGGTATCAATGATCGAAATCGGAGCACATTTGCAGATTTAGGATTTTTGTGGCTCTGAATTTGTGGGCTATAGTTCAGTTGATTTTCAAAAAAATTGAATTTTCCACGAAACGTGTAGAAATGTTCGACCGATCCAAATGCCCGTTTGTATGACAATTACAGGCCTCAACGCCTATTGATAGAGGCATCAATCATCGAAATCGGAGGACATTGCAGATTTTCGATTTTTGTGGCTCTGAATTTGTGGGCTATAGTCCAATTGATTTTCAAAAACATAGAATTTTCCACGGAACGTGTAGAAATATTCGACCGATCCAAATGGCCGTTTGTATGACAATTACAGGTCACAACGCCTATTGATATAGGTATCAATCATCGAAATCGGAGCACATTTGCAGATTTTCGAATTTTGTGGCTCTGAATTTGTGGGCTATAGTTCAGTTGATTTTCAAAAAAATTGAATTTTCCACGAAACGTGTAGAAATGTTCGACCGATCCAAATGCCCGTTTGTATGACAATTACAGGTCTCAACGCCTATTGATAGAGGCATCAATCATCGAAATCGGAGGACATTTGCAGATTTTCGATTTTTGTGGCTCTGAATTTGTGGGCTATAGTTCAGTTGATTTTCAAAAAAATTAAATTTTCCACGAAACGTGTAGAAATATTCGACCGATCCAAATGGCCGTTTGTATGACAATTACAGGACTCAACGCCTATTGATAGAGGCATCAATCATCGAAATCGGAGGACATTTGCAGATTTTCGATTTTTGTGGCTCTGAATTTGTGGGCTATAGTTCAGTTGATTTTCAAAAAAATTGAATTTTCCACGAAACGTGTAGAAATGTTCGACCGATCCAAATGCCCGTTTGTATGACAATTACAGGCCTCAACGCCTATTGATAGAGGTATCAATCATCGAAATCGGAGGACATTTGCAGATTTTCGATTTTTGTGGCTCTGAATTTGTGGGCTATAGTTCAGTTGATTTTCAAAAAAATTAAATTTTCCACGGAACGTGTAAAAATATTCGACCGATCCAAATGGCCGTTTGTATGACAATTACAGGTCTCAACGCCTATTGATAGAGGTATCAATCATCGAAATCGGAGCACATTTGCAGATTTTCGATTTTTGTGGCTCTGAATTTGTGGGCTATAGTTAGTTCAGTTGATTTTCAAAAAAATTAAATTTTCCACAGAACGTGTAAAAATATTCGACCATTTGTATGACAATTACAGGTCCCAACGCCTATTGATATAGGTATCAATGATCGAAATCGGAGCACATTTGCAGATTTAGGATTTTTGTGGCTCTGAATTTGTGGGCTATAGTTCAGTTGATTTTCAAAAAAATTGAATTTTCCACGAAACGTGTAGAAATATTCAACCGATCCAAATGGCCGTTTGTATGACAATTACAGGTCTCAACGCCTATTGACAGAGGCATCAATCATCGAAATCGGGGGACATTTGAAGATTTTCGATTTTTGTGGCTCTGAATTTGTGGGCTATAGTTCAGTTGATTTTCAAAAAAATTGAATTTTCCACGAAACGTGTAGAAATATTCAACCGATCCAAATGGCCGTTTGTATGACAATTACAGGTCTCAACGCCTATTGACAGAGGCATCAATCATCGAAATCGGGGGACATTTGAAGATTTTCGATTTTTGTGGCTCTGAATTTGTGGGCTATAGTTCAGTTGATTTTCAAAAAAATTGAATTTTCCACGAAACGTGTAGAAATATTCGGCCGATCCAAATGGCCGTTTGTATGACAATTACAGGTCTCAACGCCTATTGATAGAGGCATCAATCATCGAAATCGGGGGACATTTGAAGATTTTCGATTTTTGTGGCTCTAAATTTGTGGGCTATAGTTCAGTTGATTTTCAAAAAAATTGAATTTTCCACGAAACGTGTAGAAATATTCAACCGATCCAAATGGCCGTTTGTATGACAATTACAGGTCTCAACGCCTATTGACAGAGGCATCAATCATCGAAATCGGGGGACATTTGAAGATTTTCGATTTTTGTGGCTCTGAATTTGTGGGGTATAGTTCAGTTGATTTTCAAAAAAATTGAATTTTTCACGAAACGTGTAGAAATATTCGACCGATCCAAATGGCCGTTTGTATGACAATTACAGGTCTCAACGCCTATTGATAGAGGTATCAATCATCGCAATCTGAGCACATTTGCAGATTTTTGAATTTTGTGGCTCTGAATTTGAGGGCAGTTGATTTTCAAAAAAATTGAATTTTCCACGGAATGTGTAGAAATATTCGACCGATCCAAATGGCCGTTTGTATGACAATTACAGGCCTCAACGCCTATTGATAGAGGCATCAATCATCGAAATCGGGGGACATTTGAAGATTTTCGATTTTTGTGGCTCTAAATTTGTGGGCTATAGTTCAGTTGATTTTCAAAAAAATTGAATTTTCCACGAAACGTGTAGAAATATTCGACCGATCCAAATGGCCGTTGGTATGACAATTACAAGTCTCAACGCCTCTTGATAGAGGTATCAATCATCGAAATCGGAGCACATTTGCAGATTTTCGATTTTTATGGCTCTGAATTTGTGGGCTATAGTTCAGTTGATTTTCAAAAAAATTGAATTTTCCACGAAACGTGTAGAAATATTCGACTGACCCAAATGGCCGTTTGTATAACAATTACAGGTCTCAACGCCTATTGATAGAGGTACCAATCATCGAAATCGGAGGACATTTGGAGATTTTCGATTTTTGTGGCTCGGAATTTGTGGGCTATTGTTCAGTTGATTTCCAAAAAAATTGAATTTTCCACGAAACGTGTAGAAATATTCGACCGATCCAAATGGCCGTTTGTATGACAATTACAGGTCTCAACGCCTATTGATAGAGGTATCAATCATCGAAATCGGAGCACATTTGCAGATTTTCGATTTTTGTGGCTCTGAATTTGTGGGCTATAGTTCAGTTGATTTTCAAAAAAATTGAATTTTCCACGAAACGTGTAGAAATATTCGACTGACCCAAATGGCCGTTTGTATAACAATTACAGGTCTCAACGCCTATTGATAGAGGTACCAATCATCGAAATCGGAGGACATTTGGAGATTTTCGATTTTTGTGGCTCGGAATTTGTGGGCTATTGTTCAGTTGATTTTCAAAAAAATTCAATTTTCCACGAAACATAGAAATATTCGACCGATCCAAATGGCCGTTTGTATGACAATTACAGGTCTCAACGCCTATTGATGGAGGTATCAATGTTAGTACGCATTTTCACAATCATCCGGTGTTCTCATTTTGTTCATTGTAGCGTCTCCGGTCGTCGAAATCACTAACATTTTTTTCGTTTCTGGAATTAATTGCCTCTCTTTCTAAATGCTGTTTGAAATTCATATCTTGTATTTTCTCTACAATTTCATGGTGTCGATGTCGAACGTACTGGTTTTAAAACAGAAGATGATTCTGCACTGAGAGATTTTTTTTTGCTTCTACAAAGGCGCTTAATATTTTTAGTCCAGGGCGCCTAAATATATAAGAACGGCCCTGATTACAGCACATATTTTCAGACAGAAGCTGCAATCGCTGATTGACTTTATGATAAACATGGTTTATGTCTGTGCGTTGCTGAATGTAATCAGTGGAATGGCAAAAGAGAGGGTTGCCACACGCACATATACTAATCTGGCTTTATAACAAAATCATTTGAAACGAAATCGATGATGTAGTATGCGCTGAAATGCTCGATGCTAAAGTCGATAACGATTTGCTTGAAGTTGTGACGAAAAATATGATACATAGACCTTGCGGTACACTGAATCTAAATTTTAAGCGATATCCTCAAGCATTAGCATCCAACACAGTTACAGAAAACGATGGATAGACAATCGGTGGCTTGTTCTTAAACTATATCAAGAACATACAAAGCGCACATAAACAAGCAATATTGTAACTTTATTAAATCGATCAAATACATTTGTAAGTACGTGAATAAAGGCAGCGACATGGCAGTTTTTAGCGTGCCACTAGAAAGACGTTATAGGAATGCGAACATACTTATCGATGACACAGTATCAGGCTGGAAGAAATACATAAGCAGCAATGAAGCTGTATGGCGAATTCTTTCATTTCCCATACATGAACGAAGCTCAGCTATAGTTCACTTAGCATTACATCTAGAAACTTATTAACGCGTTTATTTCGTAGCTGCAAATGTGCAATAAATAGCCCTACATCTACCGGCTACAACGTTAACTGCTTTCTTCATGTCAGTCAAAATGACAGCGTTTGCGAAAACACTTCTGTATTCGGAAGTGCATATACGTATTACACATGGAATGCGAATAAAAAATTATTTAAACGACGACAACGAGAAGAGCGAGTCGTCGAATAACCTGGCATATTCAAAGAAACTACGATAGGCAGACTGACTATGTATTGCGCATCCCAATCAAGATGAATGCTTTTTTCTTTGCATGCTGTTGGTAAATGTATCCGATCAAACGTCTTTCCAGCAATTGATAATTGCCAACCGCATCACACATACCATTAGCCGCAAGGCATATCAAGCTCTGAAGTTATTGGAGAACAATCGACACTGGGACGTATGCATTAATGACGCATACAACATGCATATCGAAATCAACTTCGTGCATTGTTTGCAATCATAATGACCGCCTGCTCTCCTTCATTTCCAATAGAGTTCTGGAAGAAATATATTTCGCACGTGGCTAAAGATATTTTTCGTCGAATACGCGATTAAAATTCAAATATGAACATGAATTTCACAGCGCATTTATGCTTAAAAATCACGAACAAAGCTCTCAATCAATTCGGAATGCCATCACCGAATCGATCTGCTGCTGCTTCGTTCGATGTAGAATTGCGTCGCGTACAAAATTACAACGCGGGTGAATCTTTGACGTATGTGCAATGAAATATTTCTAAGCTAATGGCGTTGGAGAAACCTTCTTGTTAAATGCGCTAGGAGGAACTGGTAAAACGTTCCTAATTAGATTGATTCTGGCAGCAATTCTCTTGCATCATCCGGAATAGCTGCTACATTGCTACCAGGTGGAAGAAGTGCTCATTTTGCTTTAAAATTGCCATTGAACATGCAATTCATTGAAACTCCCACTTGCAACATTTCCAAAGCATTCCGCATGGGAAAATTATTGCAGAAATGCAAACTTATTTTTTTGGGATGAATGCAGAATGGCACACAAAAAAACGATCGAGGCTCTTGATCAATCATTGCAAGATTTGCGTGGAAACAACAGACTAACTGGGAACGCATTAATATTGCTTGCAGGTGATTTCAGGCAAACATTACCTGTAATTCCTCGATCGATAGCAGAAGACGAAATAAATGCTTGCCTGAATTACTTTACTTTGTGGCGACATGTCATGACGTTGAAATTAACTACAAATACATATGCGTGTCCAGCTGCAAAACGATCGATCAGCTGAGATATTTTCACATCATTTGCTGAAAATTGGGAAGGGAAAGGTGCCGGTTGATCTGACCTCAGGACAAATTTCATTGCCTCATAATTTCTGAAATTTAGTCAATAAAAGAATTGATTGAAAAAGTATTTCCCAATATTCAAACCAATTATAACATGTCGTCGGCAAGAACAAATACGTCTACGAACTTAGCAATATTATTCGGTCTAACATTCAAAGCGGGGCCACAATTATCCAATAGAATTTTTAAATTTACTCGATCTGCCAGGCATGCCACTCCACGTACTGCAATTGGAAATCGGTGTGCAAATTATCATGTTGCGAAAAATCAAACAGCCAAAGCTTTGTAACGGGACGTGGCTTGGAGTAAAGAAATTAAAGAGCAACGTGATTAGGTTGCATTCACAGTATTGTTTTCGCCCTGCGTTTCGATGTTGATTTGGGCTTATCGTGATACAACAACAAAAACTATTTTATTTTTATTTTTGACAACTTATCGTTTGTTTTCCTTTCTACTTTTGGTTAATACCACAGAATATATATAAACAGAACAATATCTTCTATAGCGCTTTAGTCCTAAGCTGGTGAACAAATATTTTCGTTATTGTTTTTTTCGACTGATTTTGATTTAGAAAAGATAGAAAAATCATTTTATATGCAATCAATGAAACAAAAAAAATTACAAAAATGTTTGTACCCACCTGTTTCTATTGATAAATAAAACTCAGTACAATTTTAAAACGAAAGAGAAATCTTTACACTTTATAATGTGCTTAAAAGAGATAGACATTCGTGAATAATTTTTGATTTTGGTCTAGTTAGCTTTGCGAAACTTTAAAATCAAATCAACAAATAAACAAAGGAACAATACAAATAAATTAGAAATGCTACACAAACTAATACACAACCTTATGGGAGTTGCAAATTTTCTTTTTGTTATTTCTTTGATATGATTTTAAAGTTTCGCAAAGCTAACTAGACCAAAATCAAAAATTATTCACGAATGTCTATCTCTTTTAAGCACATAGAGTTTTATTTATCAATAGAAACAGGTGGGTACAAACATTTTTGTAATTTTTTTTTGTTTCTTTGATTGCATATAAAATGATTTTTCAATCTTTTCTAAATCAAAATCAGTTGAAAAAAAACAATAACGAAAATATTTGTTCACCAGCTTAGGACTAAAGCGCTATAGAAGATATTGTTCTGTTTATATATATTCTGTGTTAATACTTAAAGATTTTGTGTAAATATAATAAAATAAAAATTAAAACATGCATTAATATAATCCACAATCAGTTTGAGAATAATTTTGTTAAAAAAACAAATTAAAATAAAAATGGAAATTTATAAATATCGATGTGTCGATAAATTTGAATTTTTTTTACGAAAACAACGAAAAATTACTATGGTTGTCATATTTAGCTTGGATTAAAGCTGTCTTCATAGCTAACGACACTATATTTTTGGTAGAAAACTTGGGTTTTTTCATGCAAACGATAAGTTTTTTATATGGAAATGGAGCATTTCTTTGCTAATATCGTGAAGGAAAACAACAACAAAAACTAAAATCTGAAAACAACATCGAAACGCAGCTCGAAAACAATACTGTGAATGCAGACTTATGGAATAATAAAAAACATTGTGAAATTGAACATATTAAAAGCGTATGCTTTCTCCTTTCTTTCTTTTCCACTTAGAATATAGACTGAGCCACAGCAACGCGTATCTAGTATCTAGTAGCTAAATAAAACAAGAAAACTGCAAATATGAATGTGATTCCGTGTGTCCAGACGTATATTTTCTACATGACATAATTACACACATTTCGCGTTCACACGTAAAATCTCAAACTCTCGACACAAATTGCAATTTATCTATGTATGTGTAAAATTATTTTCATTTCATTATGATGCTTTGAGAAGAAATGTACTCAACAACAAAAAATCAAAAATCAAACATTTTTAGCAAACAATTTTGTTTAGTCGTCCCCATTTTGGCTATTGGATAAAAAACAGTGTGTATTAATAATAATTAAATACATAGCTATGTACTCAAACCTAAAAAATGTTTAAAACTATAAAAAGACGGAAAATCCTGAAACAAAATCGAAAACATAATTTGTTTCTTCATTCCACAACGGTCATATTTCAAATGAATAGCGAAAACAAAAAAAAAAATCCGACCATACAAATTTTTATATTACTTTTTCAATGTATTAGTGTGTAACAAGTCGTGCCGCAATAAAAATTGTTGAGGAAAAAATCCACACAAATATCCCCACTCCAAAATTAGTTTGTAGGCAAAGAGGTAAGGAACGAGGAAAATACACAGAGTATAAAATATACGTCTGAACACACTGATTGGTTGTTATTGAAAGTTAGTGTCGCTGCATGAAATAAACAATTAAACTGCTCTCCTGAAAATCAAGTTTTTTGAATGTCCCTCTTCTTGTGCATCAACGAGCTGGTGTTCGCTTGAATTGAATAAAAATAAAAATTTCCCAGTTTTTAATTTTTTTCAGTTAAAGAAATCTAATAATTTTAATGTTTAACTACCAAGAGCAACAAACCCATATAACCTATCTCGGGCCTTAATCTGGCTTTCTATTGCAAATTTCTAAGTTTCGTAGATTTCCTATTTATCGGTGCTTCACTTTAGTTCCCCCTAAGTAATTATTAGTAATAAACGTAATATGTTTATGTATATTTATTTACCATAATGTAAAGTTGGCTGGATCAAGAATACAAATTTTATTTCAGTTACTTAATATGAATTATAATGTGATAAATCTGTATTAAGCGATTATTATACGATTTTGTTTTAAATTATTGAGTCTTTATTATAAATTAAATGGTTATGTTGTTTGTATATATATTTACTAAAAATTGTACAATTTACTTATATTTTCTAGAGGACAAACCGCCTTACATAAAGCAGCTGCTAATAAACGACGTAGTATATGTTATATGTTAGTTGCTGGTGGGGCAAATATAGCAATACAAGATACGGATGGTTTCTCCGCAAAATCATTAGCAATTCAAGCAAGCGATCCAGATTTAGCGGCTTATTTAGAAAGTAAGTTAAATGAAATTTAAAAAATTAATACATTATTTTAATTATTTAATTATCCAACCAAAGGCCAGGAACAATTTCAGTTAGTAGAACTGGGAACAAACGTTTGAGGTAAATTTTACATAATAAGTATACTACTAGAAAAAAAACACACTTTTAAAAACTTATGAGACAAATGAATTTCTCTTTAAGAAGACAAAAAACTCGGCTTAATATAAACAACAACAACAACGTGTTTCGTCTATAATAAGTACATAAAATATTAATTTATAAAAAAGAAAACAAAAATGGGTCTAAAGTCTAAACATTTATAAAACTTTTTTTTTGTTTAATTCTTTTTAAATTGTTATAAAATATATAAATAAATAATGTTAAGCTTATATATTTTGTACAGTTTCGATACAACAAATTTTAATTAATACCAACCAAAACAAGAACATGTACGAATTATATTAATTATTTTCATAAATTTAAATTAGAACATATCATCCTTAATCAAAAATTTAAAATAAAAAAACAAAATAATAATTAATAATATTTAAACAAAAAAAACATTCCTATAACTAATTATTTTTAAATGGGTATTTAAGATGAATAGTTTTCACAAACAAACACATATCTCCTCCGCAGTTTCTCTTCGTTATCTACACAATAAAAAAAATAATAATAATTTCGGTGCCAAATAAATGATTAATTTAAAAATTAAATTTGCACTAATTTTATTACTCAAAGTTACTCAAAAATACTCAATATTTGTAATAAATAAACATCTTAAATATCATCATTTTGAACCTAATTTTTTTGTAAATTATTACGACTGAAATAATTTTAATAATTACGCTTAAATTCTAAAAAAAAAAAAAATATGTTATAACTCATTAAATTTGTGTTTGTTCCTTTTTGTGTTTTTTAATTATTATTTATTAAATAAAAATCGAATATTTATAAAATAAAACAAATTGTGTCCTTAAAATATAAATTATAAATAATAATTATATAAATATGAAATTCCGTATTGCTCACAAAATTGAAAAAAAAAAAATTAAAAATAAAAATCCAATTGAAATAGAATTTGATTATTAAAATAAATAAATAAAATATATATATATTTTTCTACATAAATGTGTAAAAAAATTAATTAATTAATTAAAATGATCAAAACTTTAAAAAAAGCGTATGTATGTGATTCAATTCTCTTTTGATTATTATTTTAACATGTTATACTACCTTTTAATGCGTGTACACTTTATGATAGGTTTGTTAATTGGTCGATGTTTTGTTTTTCTAATAATACAAAATTATAAATTAGGAAAATTATTAAAGCGCTTTTATAATTTTTACAAGTTTTTTACTTGATAACTCTAATTAAATGTTTTGAAATGTTTACATTTTGGATAACAAGCAAGGTGTTTGCCTGACAAGTAAAAAATTCGATTTAATTTCTAACAAAATTTTTTTCAAAAAAAATCGCGTGAAAATTTGTCTAAATTTCTTTTTCCAATTTTTTCTTAAAATTTTACCTTTTTCAGTTTAGCCATAATTATTTAGTTAAACAACTGTTTGAGATCTGAATTTGCCTTGGTTTTAGTCGTGTTGCTTCTTAAGTTGGGTTAAATTTTACTTAAATTTTTTTTTTGTTTGCTTGCTAACAAACCTACATAATATACATCTGTCATTACATAGCTTAGTATAGTACTCCTTAAAAACAAAAATATAAGTTCACTTTCTTAATTTATTTAAAGAAAAAAAAAATCAAATTATTATAAATGTACAGTATTTTATTGCTATCGTAAACAAAAAATTTAAAATTATCATTTTGAAAATTAATTATAAAAATTATAAATAATAGAGGTTAAGGATTATAAATTATTTAAAGGGATAAATTTATTAAAAATGAATCATGTCAATTATTATCTTAAAAAAAAACATTATTAATTAAATAACTATAAATATCATTTTATTTATTATTATTATAAATAAATTAAAAATTCGATATTTTTGTTTTGTGATTAGATAGATTACCAAAATAATGTTAATAAATTATGATATCGATATATATATAAAAATATTATTATTTCTATTTTCACTTTATATTTAAATGAAAACCAAAAAAAATATTAAAATCAATTTTTTCCGATTCAAATATTTTTGTTTTTTAATTCTCTAATTACAAATTTTTTTTAAAAATAATATTTAAAGTAATGTACTTAAATTTATATAAAAACAAATTATTTAGTCTAATGTCGTTGTGCCCCTAGACATTCTGTTCATACAATAAATTGTTTTTATATAAATTATCTTTGATTTAATGTGCAGTTTGATATTAAATTAAAGATATTTAAAAAAAAAAAAATAGAAACCAATAAAAAAAAATTTTCACATTGAAATTATTCATAATAAAAATAAAAAAAAATTGTAAGTTATTAATAAAGTAAATAATAAATGTTTTTTTCTAAATCTAATTTGGTGCTTTAAAATAAAAATAAAAACAGAAAATATTTAAATTTAAAATATTGAAACCAAGTAAATTAATTTTAATGTGAATACGTTTTTTTTATATTATATTAAATTATTAAATAAAAATTAAATTCTTAAAAAAAAATGTTTTAACTCAATTTAATTTTTTGTTGTTAAGTAATGAATATAATAATAGGTATAGTTTAAAGATAATTAAATAAATGAAAATAACTTCGGCAAAAGACAATCCCTTCTGTTATTTTATATATAAAATTGTAATTATTTATATTTATATATATATATAAATAATATTATATATATTATTATTTTATATATATAAATATACATATATGCATATCTACTAAATGGTATATTTAAATTGAATCAAAAAGCAATGATAATACTTTAGTTAGACTCTATTCAAATGAAATTATAAAATTGTAAACCTTTAATTAAAAAAAATATTTAAAAAAAAATTATATAGTTTGTAAATAATATTTAGGTTGAGCAAAGGAAAAAGGGTCCAAGCAATGTAGAACAAATCCCTACAGGAATAAAAATAAAATTAAAATAAATAAAAACAAAAAAATTATTTTTTCTCCTCTTTTATTTTACTTAAAAATAAAAATTTTAATTATCTACATTGAAATTTCAATACAAACAAATAATCTTAAACCAAACCCAAATTTTAATGAATTTTTTGCCTTCTGAATATTTTTAATTCTTTTTTGTTTTATTTAAATCACTAATGTTTAATACTCTTTAATTAATATACTAAAAACTAACAAATCGCTGTCGAATTTAAATAAAAATCTTTTTTTAATACTACCTCAATCGTCTTGATTTACACCGCATATTTTTTAAGAATAAAACTAACAAACTTCCTTAGAACACACACAACTATTTTCGGATTTTCCAAATATTTAACTTATATAAAATATTGTTCTGTTTTTCCTCCTTATTTTTTTTTTGTATAAAATTTATTTATTAAACACAAACTGATATTTGGATATTTTTAATACAAAGAAATTGTAACTAATGTCTTATGATGACCTTAGCTGTTTAAAAGAAAAAAAAATATTTAAAATTATTAATAATAAAAAATAAATAGGAAATACCATTAAAAATAAATGATTAAAATTGAATATAAATAATATATATTGTAATAAAATAAAAACTATTTACTACACATACATTACACACCAAGATAATATAAAATTAATAAATACTAACTAATTATTTATTTTTGTACAACACAAACCTATTGTACTTCTCTACCTTTTTATTTTTAATTTCCTAACAAATATAAATAACATAATAGAAATAAAATAAATTGTAATTAAATCTCAAAAAAAAAATTAAAATTTAATTAATAATTTAAATATTAATATACATAAAATAAAATATATTTTGACAATCAAATAAAAAAATTATTCTAATATTTATATAATATATTATTATCATTACTATTATTATTATGATCTTCCATAACTATAAATACAAATAAAAACTCGATTTTAGTTTTTCCTTTTCTCATTTATTTTGTAATTAATTAATATTGAATGCCAATTTTTATCCGTTTTATGCAACAACGAAAAAAAAAAACTTAATTCAGCCAAAACCGAATAATTCAACAAAACAGATGTACTTTTTATGTACTAAATACACCGCAATTCCCATAGTCGTATCATGCCATGTTTCATGACTCTAGTCACGTCACATCAATTTTCCTATTCTCTTAGTCGTTTGTTACGTCTAAAGTTACACAGATGTTGTAAGTGGCAGACGACTACAACAAAATGAAAGGGCAAAATTTTAGTCCTAATATTTTTTTTTTTTAAATGTTTTTAATTATATTGTTTAAAAAAGTTGTTGAATAAATAAATAATTTTGTTCTAAAACGATTTTATTTGAAATTTGGCAGACATTTTTTTAGTTACAATCGTGACACTTGAATCGACTTCAAGAATAACAATTTTCATGTGATGTGACTTAAGTCACGTCGCATGAAATGACACGACTATGGCAATTGGCGGTGTATACCTATATCCAGCTGTTTTATTAGTTATATATAAACACTGAATATATATTATATTTAATTCTTTATTAATATACATTTACAGTCTACACAATAAGTATGTGTACAACAGTACAGTGCATAACATCTGCAACATCCTCCCTCTTTTACAATTCACCAAATACATTGTAAATTAACAAATTAATTCAAGTTCAATATCATTTAGTTAAAATAAAATCCTTGAAACGGGATGGTGGTTTGACTTCCCTCCGAGGACTATTTAAAGAAGTCTGTGGTGTTTCCATATTGACCACAATTGATGGTTGTTCAACTTCAGAAGACGTCTGTTGATTATTTCCTTCTATTGTATTTCCTTCGCTATTTCGAGTAGAATCCAAAATACTATTTGCTGAACAGCTTAGAAGCGGCAGTATGGTAACCGAAGTTGATTGTTTATGATCCTCAGCAGAGTGCGGTTTAATATTCACACGATCTCGGCGATAAGCAGATCCATTAACATTAACTACGAACGATCGGTCTGAGAGCCTTTGCTGTACCGTTCCCCTCGACCACAACTTTTCTGTTGGATGTATTTGGACTACGACAGGCTGTCCTACTTCCAGAAGTGGTAGCTGTTTTGTTTTTTTATCGTAATGATACTTATTTATTTGTCGTTGATTTATTATTTTATCTGAAACATTTGGAACGACTTCTGGTTGAAGATTTTTGATGATTGATGGAATTACGATACGTGTTTTTCTTGCAAAAAGTCGTTGAACTGGACTGGAACCTATTTTGTTGGGAATATTCCAAAAATGTAATAGGGCATACCAAAAGTCCTCTCCTGTTTCATTTGATTTTTTTATGATTCGTTTTGCGATTTTAACCGCGGCTTCTGCTTTGCCGTTAGCCTGTTGATGGTAAGGCGCATTTGTTTGCAAATTCTCTGAATTCACTGGATACGAAATTTGTTCCGCCATCTGTCAGTACCGTCTCTGGAATACCATGTCGACTGAAATTTATTTTGCACATTTTTACCGTCGAATTTGGTTTCAAATCATCTAACTTATTTATTTCATAAAAATCTGAATAATGGTCGACGGTTATCAGAAATTTGTGCGCCTTTCCTTTGATATGTTCAAAGAAACAATGGATGTTTTCTATTTGAAACGGATAGTTTGGAACTTCATGCGTAAGCATTGGAGGTTTTATTTGGGAATCGGAATATTTGACACATATGTAACAATCTTTCACTTTATCTCTTATTTCGGATGTCATTCCAGGCCAAAATATGTTTTGCTTAGCAAGATTTACTTACCTTTTCAATCATTAATCCACGAAGACTATACGGAATCAGGACTTTATCATTCCGTAGTAGCAATCCATTCTCCGTGGAAAGCTCGTGTTTGAATTTATGATAAATATTTATATCATTGGGTAAATCACGTATATTTTTCAGCCACTTATTTATTAATGTAATTATCTTTTGAAAACTTACATCTTTTGCAGTTTCTTCTCTAATAATGTTGAGACGATTTGTTGTGATGCTGAGACTGCTAATTATTTTGACCCTTTGCACTAGTCTTTCGGCATCTGACACTTGAGCTACATCTATTCGGCAAATATTTGATTTCGACAAAATATTTTCTTGTTGGTTTTCATCCGGATCTTCATCATAATTTGCTCTTGATAGGGTATCCGCAATAATGTTGTTTTTACCTTCAATGAGTTCAAGTTTCAAAGAATAACGCTGCAGTATCATACTCATTAACTGCAGTCTTTTTGGTGATTTAAGTAGAGTTTTATTAAATATATTTATTAACGGCTTATGATCCGTTCTGATTACGCAAGTATGACCAACTATCATCTGGTCGAATCTGACACAGGCGAAAACGATCGCGAGCAGTTCCTTTTCTATCTGCGCATAGTTTCTTTCTGTAGCCGTTAGCGTTCTGGAAGCATAACAGATAACCTTGTCTTCCTGGAACATTGCAGCACCCAAACTCGTACTGCTGGAGTTGCATTCAATTATGATTGGCTTTGTATTGTCGAAATAGCCTAATGTTCTTATGTCCGACACTAAGGACTTAATCTTCTGGTATTCGTCTTCCTCCGACTGAGTCCACTTCCATGGAGTGTTTTCATGAATAAGTTCACGTAATGGTGTAAACTGAGTACTTAAATTTCTTATGTATCTAGATAAATAGTTAACCATACCAATAAATCTTTGTAGGTCATTTTTATTTGAAGGTGTTTTCATATTTCTGATGGCCATAATTTTGGATTCGTCGACTTTCAAACCTTCCTTACTTAACACGTGTCCAAAGAACTTAACTGATGATTGACACAAAATGAGTTTTGATTTGTTTAACTTGACGTTGTATTTTTGGAGACGCATGAATAAATTCTCGAGATTTCTATCATGATCGGCTGTCGCTTCTTCGACTGTATCTCCTTGACCAAATATTAATAAATCGTCTGCGAGTACCTCTACGCCGGGAAGATCGTGTACGAGCTGGTATATTTTCATCTGGAAGATTTCTGGTGCCGATGTAATACCAAATGGCATTCTTAACCATTTATATCTTCCGAATGGTGTCCAAAAGCATGTTAAGGTGCTACTTGCCTCCGACAGTTGCACTTGCCAAAATCCTTTTTTAGCATCGCAAGTGGAAAACACTTTAGCCTTGCCTAACTCTGGTAGGACTTCATCAATTGTCGTGAACTGATAGTTAGGTCTTTTCAAAGCTTTGTTCAACGGTATAGGATCTAAACATATTCGAAAAGAATTGTTACGTTGAACTATTAAAATGTTACTCACCCAATCAGTGTGATGCTCTACATGTTCAATCAGCCCATCCTTAACCAAGCCATCTAGCTCAGTCTTTAAACGATGACGATACGTCACGGGAATACGGCGCGCATGTTGAATGACGGGTTTAATGCTTTCGTCAATTTCTAACTCCACTTCGCCGGGAATTGTACCATATCTTTCAAATATATCCGAATATTTGTTCACTATTCGCTCTGCATTCGCTTTTGACCTATGATTGTCTGTAGTTCTTTCCACTGCTGTAGCTGATACCGATTCAATAAGGTAATCAGCTTTGCACGGTACTGGAAAATTTTTCACTTCAGAACTATATGCAATCAGTTTAAGAGCTGAACAAGCGTTTAAAGATAATAATGGTTGGTGATTGCGTTTTATGATTTGAAAAACTATAGATACTATTCGGTTATCGATTTTACATGGAATATGCGCCTCTCCAATTGATGGTATAGGATTTCCATTGAAATCTATCAGTCCTTGTTGTGTTGGAAGCGTTTCTGGGTTAGGTTTATTCATGAGCTTAGAATATTGTTGCCAGCCCATGAGACATGCGTTAGATCCTGTGTCCAGCATGCATTCAACATTTTCCCAAACTGAATTAAATTTTAAACGAAGAATTGCCGTAATTTTTCTTTTACTGAATGATGTCATCACCTTGCATATTTTAAAGCTTTCATCATTGGACCTGAATTGTTCTTCCTCTTCATCGCAGTCAATTTGATTAACTTTATTAGAACGATGAAATGTTGAATTTTTATCAGATTCTTTATTTCTACGTCTACAGCATGATTCAAAATGGTGTTTATATTTGCATATGTCACAAATATGACCCAAAGCTGGACAACATCCCTTTTTAAACTTGTGTTTCGCACCACAAAACCGACATTTTTTAAGAACGTTATTTGCGCTTGTTTACCCCCTTGTGTTTGAAATTTTATTTACCGGAACACTAGTTTGCACATTGTTTTCTGTGGTCATATTTTTTACCCTGCACTGAGTGGCTTCGCTGATTCTGTATGTGTCAATGGCATGTTGTAACGTCAAATCACCCTTTTCCATTAAATTTTTCATCACTGAACCATTTCGAATACAGACAACGATGCGATCCCTCAGTAACTCATCCGACATGTTCGTCGAATAATTACATAGTTTGATTAGTCGTTTTATGCGAATCAAATAAGTGTCAAAGCTTTCATTTTCCATTTGGTTAGACGTATTGAAAATATATCTATCGTAGATCACATTTGAATTGGCAATCAAATACTTTAGAATTGCCGCAAGAGCAATTATATCTGATTCTTTTTCAGCGTCTGTTAAACCAAATTCCATAAATTTTTCTTTGGCTTTTACACCAATCGCGGAAAGCATAGTGCTTGCTTTCTGCTTATTTATCGTTGCTGGCCAAAGATTTATACCGGTGCTTGACTCAAAATTCTCGAAATTTTCTCGAATATCTCCAAATTCAACATTAAATGGAGGTGGCCACGGTATATTGTTGGAATCTGTTATATCGGCATCTTTAGGGTCAACGGATATATTTTTAAGATGCGTTACCATTTTCTCCATCATCTCCGACTGCGTTTTGATGAACTCCATCAGTTGATTTTCCATTATATGTGGTAATACGGTAACACGCGGCAGATAATGAATTTACTTTAACCTCAATTTTTCACTTTCCTTTTATATATTATTGTAGTATTTTACATTTAATTGAATATACAGTATTCAATTCACACATCTGACACCATGTTTTATTAGTTATATATAAACACTGAATATATATTATATTTAATTCTTTATTAATACATTTAATGAATATTATGCATGTGTTCTTATTTGTAGCGTCCCTTGATGATTGACAGACTCTCACCCTGCATGCCGTTTGTAGTTCGTACAGTCTACACAATAAGTATGTGTACAACAGTACAGTGCATAACATCTGCAACACCAGCATTATAGAGTCAATTTTAACACCCCAATTTCTATATTCATGTCATTTAAAGTGAGCAAAATTACACAATTAGAAACATTTAAAAAAATATTAGGACTAAAATTTCGCCCTTCCATTTTGTTGTCGCCTGTCACTTAAAAAAAAAAATATCGAGCAAGTTCATGCTCAACTCGCAAAAGATTTATGTAAAAACCTTTTTGAATAAATATCTATTGAATCATTTCAAACCATTTCGATGAGGCTAAGAAAACCCTGCATAACGACGGATAAACTACGTTACATTTTTGGTTCAAATAGTTAATAAGTTATTCTATTTCGGATTTGGAGAACGAACCTTACTGACATTAATTCAGCATGAGCAAATGACACGCTTTAAAATATACCATTATCATACACGGCAATCTTGTTCAAGATTCCATAAAGCAAAATCGCATCGCTTTGCCACTGATCAGTTTGAAATAAATTAAATAGAGAGGTTCTATTAGGGCGAAACCCCCATAACCAAACTTAGCAACAGCATGAGCAATACTAATAATAACAAAGCATACCGATTTAACAATTTTAAAATTATTATTTTATTATGTATCAAAGTGTATGTGGTATTTTCACAGCTCAGAGAGTTACATACTTATACGTTCACTCGACAAGCTTAATTTGTGCTTCTTTCGCTCGTATGATTTTCATTTTCAAAAATACTTGCTGCTGTGGCCATATTATAGTAGTTATTTTTACAACCAAATAAAATAAAGTAGGCGGTTTTTTTAATTTTTTTCGTATTCGGCTCACGGTAATTTTGAAATTCCGGATGACGTTGTCATGCCAATACGTAGATTTTAGGTCTAATTAATTTTTTTTCTGGTCGATATTCATACTTACATGCAATATTATTTGTTCGGCACATATGTTTCCGTAACATGATTTCTGTACGATTTTTTACTTAATCCTGCCGCTAAAGATGTTTTCACATCAAAAATTCAAGTGACATCTGTCATATAAAGTGACTTTAGACGTCTAACAAACTACTAAGAGAATAGGAAAGTTGATGTGACGTGACTACAGTCATGAAAAATGACGTGATACAACTATGGGAATTGTTGTATAAAACTGTACTCACCGTTAAAACGAATATTTATGTATTATGCCACCAAAAGCCATATGGAAGGTACAAAACATTACTTAAAGCTTAAACATTTTTCAAAATAACTAGAAAATCAACGAAACAATCACTTGGATTGACTTTATACTTACGAATCTTGTTTTACGCTTCTAGACTAAAGAGTAATAATACCGTTATAGCTTCAAGTTTTTCAGTGAAAAAGCACAAAAACTTTTTAACATTTCTTTAATAACGACATACAAGAAAAATAAATAAATAGTAATTGCAGAAATATTAAAATTAAATAAAGTCTAAAATATATTTTTTAAACTTTCATTTTTACAAAATACATCAAAGAAGGCTCTGATGAAGTGAAATATCGTTGCCTCAGAATTATTCTTGTTTATATCCATTTTGCCTATGTATATTGGTGAAAACGGCGTCTGAAGTTTAGCTGAAAGGTTAAAAATGTTCCTGAGGGATTTCATTATTTGGTTTCCAAATAGATTTATTAGAAGAAAGCTTAATTACGAAGTGCAATTTAATAGTTTTGTCAAGCATAAACAAAAACATCACAAATATGTAGTTTAATTAACCGACAAAATTTAAATATTGCCTTAACTTTATGCTTTGCTCTGGCCCCGATACTTTAATTTTTAATTATTGAATCTTTACTGTGAACTGAATGTGAAACATTTCCATTGGACGATGAATAACCATACCAACTTTCAATTATGATTTCATTAAGATAAGCAATTCAAACAAATCTTTCTGTTTCTGTGAATTTTTTTTCCAATGGTTCAAAGAGGCAGAATTGTCGGTAAACGGGTATCATTTGATGATGAAATAGATTCACTAACCCCTTCTCATAAATTAAATGTTTAATCTATACTGTATTTGACTGTAATTCTGACTGTAGCAATCCAAACATTTCATTATTGCCGTGAACTTTTGTCTTTCCTCTGATAATTCGACAAATTCTTTTAGTAGGCCAACAGGAGAATATATACATTTATTTTTAACATTTCTTTCCAAAACGCCGTGCGTAAAGAGACAATATCTTTTTGAAGTTTTAAGCGAATTGGCAGAGTACGTTCGCGGCCACAAATACAGGGTGGGCCATCTGTTAGTCGTTTTTCTATTTGAAAATAAAACACACATTTTGGGATAAAAGTCAAAATTGTTTATTGATAATGAAAGGTGGTTCTATACCATTTATGTATGAAAAACAATATCGTTCATATGTCCACCACGGCTTTGTCTACAGGCCTGCATCCGAATAGCAAAACTTTCGATGACTTTTTCCAATAAAAGCGGATCAATGACCTCAATTTCAACTCGAATGTTGTTTTTAAGTTGTTGAATTGTTTGTGGATTATTACCATAAACCTTAACTTTCAAATAATCCCACAAAATCGAATAAATCCATTTATTTTATGTCCCGTACATATCGAACGCTAAAGTAGATCAATATAAACAATATTTTGATAATGTGAGTTATGTTATAAACACAACAGTCATCCGAATTCTTCGTTTTTACTGTTGGGTGATTATAATCTTTCCGGAATGACTTGGTTGCCCTCTTTGAATGATGGTACACTCCAGCCTAGTTTTTCAGATAGTGGTGCAGCTTATCATTTAATATGCAGTTTAATAGTTTGACCAATGTAAATAATCGTATTTTAGATCTTGTAATTTCTAACATTGATTCAAATTTAATAAAAGTTTTTCCAGCCCATAATGTATTAACTTACCTTTCTCTTGGTATAGTTTCAAGTTTATGAAACATAACAATAATAACTTTCGCTTATTTAGGAATTGTAATTATGTCAATATTAATCGTGATATTGAAACTATTGATTGGATGCGATTATTTAATGGATTAAATATTAATGATTCCGTAAAACTTTTTTATGACAATATTAATAAAATTATTGATAATAATATTCCTATTGCTAAATGTACGAATCCAAATTTTCCGTGTTGGTATTCTAGCAAGTTAATTAATTTGATAAAGTTTAAATCTTTAATTTGAAAAAAGAAAATTAAGTTCTTCGATGATTTAGAATATGCGAATATGTTTAAAATTCTTAGAAAGCTAGTTAAACAATTAATCAAATCTTGTTATTCTGATTATTTATAAACAATTGAGGTTTGCATTCTAAAGGTTTGTAATATGTTTGGTGAATTTTTTCAATCAGTCTACTCTGACATTCATCCCATTAAATTTGGCAACCTCTAAAAGCTTAGGGAATTCATTCGGTATCGATGATATTGACATTAATTATTACGATATTAGGTCCGAAATTGAAAGTATGTGTTTAAACAAAGGCTGTGGGCCTGATCAAATTCCACCATCGTTTTTCAGTGCTGTACATCTGAGACTATAAGCCTGCCGATTTCATTAATTTTCAATCAATCAATGAGGCAAATGATATTTCCTGATAGATTCAAAATTGCGAAAATAATTCCTGTTTATAAATCTGGTGACAGGGGACATGTCGCTAACTATAGACCAATTACAATTCTAAGTGTTATTTCAAAAAATTTTGAGAAAACACTTCATGCTAAGTTAACTGACCGGACCTGGGGCCTATTTAACCATCGTACTTTGCAACTTAGCACTTATCACTTTTCAAAATTTTGCTAAGCAAAAATTTATTTTGATAAGTTCAACTATTTTGTTCCATAAAGAGAAAATTACATAACGTTATTGTATAAAAATTACATGTTTAGTTTCGAATACATTATTAAACAAGCGTCGATGCGATTTAGATATTAATGTTATAGGTTTAATATGATTTATATACCTAACTAAATATTAATACCGCTGTACAAAAATCTCTTTGCAATCAATATTATTTGCTAAGTGATAACTGATAATCATTTCTGTACAATGAACATTATAGCAAATTTTCAGTAGAATTCAAAGCAAATATACACTTGCACGTTAATGTGTTTTTTTCATGACCAACTAGATAAAATTTACTTTATTCGATTCAAAATAAAAACAAAGTGTTCTTAATTTTATTTAAATTTTTTTCTTATTCATTCGCCTGTTTCATGATACAGAATCTTTTATAGTAAAATTTGTTGTATTGGGGTCAGCGCATTATTTTTTGTGGTGTGCCTAATTACATCCCTGATATTTTGTAAAATTATTCTGCTTGATTATAATTTACTCAGAGCGATTCCTTAAACTCATATTCATTATAAATATTAACATTTATCCTGTTACGGCAAACATTTCCAATTATTGTATCTTTTCCTACTAATATAATTCACGTCGAATTATTTTTACAACCTATATGTGCGTTATACGAGTATATCAACTACACTTATCATAAAATGCAATGCAAATTTTCCTTTAGCAAAAATCATGAAAAAATATCAAACAACTGAACAATAAAAACCCAATAACTGTTTGGTTTTGTATTATAATTGCAGTCTTTATCACTTATCACTTTGCACTTTGCAATTTTCATACTGTTACTGCACGATCGAAATTGTAAGTTAATTTGCGTTTATTGTAAAATTTTTTTATTATTCTAATAATATAATGTTTATATAAATGTTATTTCGTAAAATTAACGAATATAGGTAATTATTTCTTTACTAATCATTAATATAAGAGCAATAGCAACGAATTTTATTTGCAAAGTTTCTACGACCAGTTAAATTCTTAGCACTTAGCAAAATTTTGCAAAGTGCAAAGTGATAAGTTTTTGGTTAAATAGGCCCCTGGCCATTCATTTAATTTCATCCAGGCAACATGGTTTTCTGAAACATAGATCACCTCTTACTAATTTAATGAATTTTGGTGAATATGTCTATGAATCATTACATGCCGGGCGCTGTGTTGATGGTGTTTACACCAGCTTTTTGCTGATGATCTTAAGTTATACCGATCCATTTGTTCTATTTCTGACTGTAATATTTTGCAATCGGATTTGAACAAAATCTCAATTTGGTGTACTGCCAATCTGATGGCTCTCAATATTAATAAATGTTTCGCTTTAAGAATTAAACCAAGAGTGCAAATTCGATTGAATTTTTATAAGATTTTTGATCATAGTTTATCATTTGTTTCCGAAATTAAAGATTTGGGTATTACAATTGATTATCAATTTTCTTTTAGAACTCACATTTTCAACATCATTAATAAGGCTTATAAAATTTTGGGTTTCGCCATGAGAATCGGCTCCAATTTTACCTCGCTCAAACTTTTATTAGTCTTTACAATGGTTTAGTTCGCCCTAACCTAGAATATCTCACGACTATATGGAATTCTCCGTATAATATTCATCAACTTAATGTTGAGAGAGTCCAGAAGAAATTTACCCGATATTTATATTTCAAATTTGAATTTATGTATGAGCCCTATAGTGTTCGTCTTGTAAGATTTCGAATGACTACTTTGGTGGTTATAAGAATTTTCTTTGACGAGTTGGTTCTATTTAAGGTAGTTAACTAAATCATTGAAACTTCTCTTTTAAATCGTATTAATTTTGCTCCTGACAAAGGATATTTGTTGCGGAATACCTTAACATTTAACCTTCCGGCCTGTCGCACTAATCTAAGAAATAACTCACCATTAATCCGACTTCAATTTAATCACAATTTTCATTTTAATTACGTTGATTTGTTTTCGTTCACATCATTTAAATCTTGTATTCGTCTGGTCATTAATGATCTTTGATTGTTTGATAATTGTTTTCTAAAGCTTAAGATTAGTCTGTACACCTTATATTTAAGCCAACATGTAATTGAAGGTATTCTCTGTATGTTGGTTAAATAATGAATGTGAATGAATAAATAAATAAAAATGAGCATCATCATTAAAGATGATTTTTGATGAAAACCTTCATTTCGTTCCAGCATCCAATTAACAAAACGACGACGATTTAAATGGTCTGGTGGCCTCAATTTTTGAGTTAGTTGAATTTTGTATGGATGCAAATGAAGTTTAGTTCTTGTGAACGATGCCTGGTTCGTTACGAACACTTTCACTTACCGCTGCCACTGCATCAGGAGTACGAACTGGATGAACATGTTGATACGGTCTACGACCTTCCACTGAACCAGTTTCTTCAAAACGATCAATAATTTTGCCAATTGCATGCTCAGTAGGACGTCCATGTCGACCAAAACGGTCACGTAATTAACGAAATGTTGTTGTTTTGAACGATTATTTTCATAATAAATTTGGACAATCAAAATGCGTTGTTGTGTAGTTAGCGACTCAATGATGATAAATGGCAAATTTCTTATGTCAAAGAATTGTTTAGAACAGATAACATTAAGTACTAAAATTCATTGATTGAAAAAGGACCAACAGATGGCCCATCCTGTACATTAAAACCTAAAAATATAATATTAATGGGTACCAAATTGCATTTAAAATTTCTTTATCACCATAAACCTTCCACTTAAATTATGCATGCAAAATGTTCGCTTATATAAAAGAAGTTTGAATTGTTTTGGGCAGTTGGAAGACATTTTGCATATCAAAGCTGAAAATTTTAAACAAGCCTGTTAATTCAGTCTATTTTAAATCACGTGTACGAAATAAACGAATCAAAATAACATTAGACTGATAACTTCCCTAGGGAAATTATCAGTTATTATGGTTTTAATTGGAATATTTCGTACACGTGACTCGAAATTGCCCGATTTAATAGGCTTGCTATTTTAGCAAAACATACTCTGGCTACTAGATGAAAAGAATTCATAGTTGTATTTTACAATAAATACTGTTTCAAAATGACACTTTCATAGTACAATCTTCAATCTAGCAGTCATATGTAAAAAAACACAATAAAATAAAATTGCAAAAAATTTTCTCTTCGAATACCCCTCGAGCATTGATAAATACCTCATAATTTTATTATATTTTCCTCAAGCACGTTGGTTTTAAGTAATAGCCCTCAGCCTACGGCTTTGGGCTGTTACTATCCCCTTGGGATATTACCCCTGAAAATGTGCCTCGTATCATTCGGTTGATCTAGGGATCCAGCTGATGCCAACATTCGGTTTATCTCTGTATTTCCATTTTTTTGATTTTGATGTGAGGATATTTAATCTTAAATAAGTTGAACATCGTGCTGTTATTGAGGGAAGCACCCAAATATTTTCTCGTAGTTATGCTTCGGCAACGGCAATAATGGATCATAGCTATACTGAAAATTTATTTGTGTTTACAAATTAAATCTATATCCTCATTTGAAACAATTTTTTTCCAGTGTTCCGGCCATTTTGAATGGTGTTTTAGGCACAATAGGATTTTTGTTACGTCCTTTATTTATGTACTTGAATTCGTTTGTTTGCCACAGTTTCGGATAAATATAAAAAGCCATTAACTCTTCTGCTTTTATAGGACCTTCAGTTCTGGCTCTTGATTTTTTCGTTTTTATTACGAAATTCGAATAGAAATAATTCCTTTTATCGTTATTCAACCCCAAAAATTGTTTTTCGATCAATGGTGGATTAAGGGAAACTAGGCCCCCAAAATAATAGGAAAATGTAGGCCCTAAGAAAGCTTTCGTTTCCTAGAATTCTCGATAAATTAAATATTGTTTGGATGGCCATGTAATTAGAAAAACCGCAATAAAAAACTTAATATAAAGGTATTTTATTTAGTTAGCAAAATGTTCAAAACAAGGGCTATACACCAAAAATGAGGAAGCTGATATTATTTCAATATTGCAAGAGGGTTTATATCAAAAACTCAGAATAGGACGGGCTCGAAAAACAACTAAATAAAACTTAAATCGAAAGATAAATTTCTCGAAACAACACTTGCCCCCCCCCCCCCCCACACTTGGTTAGCCCCCTTAAGCTTGCATTACAAAATTTTGCATTACAATTTCCCGTACATAGGGAAATCCCCATTTTCCATATTTATGAGGACCGAGATTTTGTATAACCGAGATTTTGTAAAACCGAGATTTTGAAAACCAAGATTATGTAGCTAACCCGATACTGGTACTACCTCGAACGTCCCACCAATACGCCAAAATTTCGCCTCCCTATGGAGTTTAAGGCTTGATCGTGTTCCTAACAGAATAATTTTTTGAATATCAAAATTTTTTTTAGAAAAGATTTAATTTCAGATCAAGATTTAGTACCCAACCCGTCATTATTGTTTTGGGGATCAATTCTAAAGCGCAAGCCGGATATTTCGGAACATTCTATGAAATACCTAAATTAGCATGTGAATGAGACATGCATTTGAAACCAAAATCCATAATATCCCAGAGGCTCAGTATAAAGCATGCTTGTTCCTTTTTGGACACGTCATTCGGCGAAAGGATCAAGCACTAGGTTCCGTAACTAAATATAGGAACGACGGAAATTTGAGTTTTTAATTATTTTAATACTCTTTCAGAAAAACCAAGATTTCATGAAAAAACGAGAATTTCTTTTCTGCGAAACTAAGATTTTTTACGAACCAAGATTTTGATAACATCAAGATTTTGACTTTTATAAATACACAAAATTATATTGCAGAATAGATATTAAAACTGCAAATTTTTTTAGTGCAATAGTTTGGATTAGCAAAATTTTGATTTGCATGATTTTTAAAACATGCAAGGTTTTGTACTTGTAAGATTTTGTAATTAAAAATTACGGGGCGCTCATAATTTGCTTGGGTGGGATGGCAAAGTTTACGGAAGTGGGAACGTTATGCTTTGGGGAGCATTTTTCTGGCGCGAATAGTATTAATAAGCGGATGGGCCAACACGTGTACAAATATTTATTATATATCACGAAAAATGTGATAGAACCTAGCTCCTTCGAAAACATGCCAGTTTATATCTTTCAATAGGATTACGATTCAAAACACACTGCAAGATTAATGAAGTTTTAGTTACGAATCAAAAGATAGATGATTTGGATTGGCCACTGCAGAGTCCTGACCTTAAACCATTCGAGAAAACTTATGGGCAGAAATTAAGCGACGAATAAAAAAGAAAAGTTCCAGGAGTTCAGATGAGTTGTTACAAAAAATTGAGGAATTCTGGAAAACATTCCAGTGTCCCATTGTTGAACATTAGTAGCCTTTCTTCCAGAAACGTAGTACAGTGTTTCTGAAAAAACAACGACTACCCCGCTAAAGTTGTACGAAATTTACGGGCCCCCATAATTAATAAGCCCTAGGTGTGTGCCTAGCTTGCCTAGGCGTTAATCTGCTTCTACTTGCGATATAATATTGAAACACCTGAGAACACAGTTAATTGGGTTCCAGATAATTGTAAGCCTCTGGTTTTTGCTGGTTTTCCTGATGAATTTATGTAGGAGATACCAATCTGCCCATTCTTATTGCGGATATTTTGCGTCCATTCAGTTGGATTAGATTTTTTCTTTCTAGTGTTGCTTCGATCACCTACGATGCATATGGGATTGTTGCATTTTCATCAACAAATCAACAATTTCATCAATAATTTCACTACAATAATAAAAAAAAACGATTGAAGTTAGCTAAATTTTAATAGAAAATTTGCATTGCCCTCTATAACTCAAATTCACCATAAATTGGACATAGACAAGAATAATTCTAAGGCGACGATATGTCAGTACTTTTCTCTATTTTAAAATAATCTCAATTGAAATAAATGTTTTCTTTCTTTTCTATAACTATAGGTCCTCACCTAAGCAGCTTTGCGATTATTCTCGATCTGTTTTTAATTATTTCACATGAATAGTAGGTCAACGCAATCAATCGTAGACAGCTTTACAATACGATTCAAACAATATCACGCAAAACACCTACGGCCGTGTAGACGACACTGCCCACCCCGAATTTGTTATGATACATTTTACAGCCTTTTATAGTTTCGCAGCATGTGATTGTTGTTTTTTCTAAACTGTATTCACAACCATATAGTATATACGATGTCATTTCCCAAATATATTCAGCAGTATAGGTTAGGTTAGGTTTAGGTGGCGGTCCGCTAGGACCAGGCATAGACACAAGAAGGTCCGTAGCCATACCACGATTTATTGTTTTCCTCCAACTCATTGAAACCATTTTGAGCTTTTAACGAAATGCTGGTTACTCCTGACGTCCATCTTGCTGAGGTCCGTTAGGTCATTGAAGAGGGGTGCCTCCTAGAAACTTTAGTCTGTTCCGTGCCAGACAAGGGCAGCTGTAAAGAAGATGAAGTACTGACTCTTCCTCCTTTTCGCCCTCGCAACTACGACAGTGGTCATTTGAGAAGAAACCAAGTCTATTCGCATGCCTTGATCGGGCTTTCTAAAGAGAGAATTTTAGCAGGTTGTGACATTATCCCTTATTTTGTTTAGGCAAATTTCCAATCCTGGGATAAACAACGCAAGCTGAAATTAATATTTTCACTATGAAAGTTATTTGGAAATAAAATAAAAAATGTCATTAGACACAGTGACATGAAACAAAAATTTCCCTTTGAGATTATTCGAAAATTCGAAATCTGATTTATCTGAGAACAGACAAAAATTTTCAAAAATATGTAAAATAGCAGAAAAAGTCACCAACTGTCACTAAAGTTATTTTTAATTTTCCAATTGAACGCTGCGCCAGATGTCTAAACTGCCGCTCTTAATAAATATGCGGTATCTCAGTTTCAAGTCCTTTCAAGAAAAAGACGATTTTGCAAAAACTAAATTCCCATCTGGATAAAGCTACTTTTATAAAAACTCAATAATTACTTGAGATTTATATTTCTTCATTTAACACTTGGATATGATTGGTGAATGTCTTAAGGGAATTACGCATTTATTGATGAAAGGCAACTAATGCCGTGTGGCTCAGGTAGATTTATTTGAGTACATTGTTGACTTTTCTAAATAATCGAGTATACCCCAATTATGGTTCTCACCTCACCAACGAGTCGCCGTGACGTGAAGAGCCGCGTGAGTTATATTTTGGTGTTATGGTTCCCGCTTTTATTTTGGCGAGAGTTGTGTGCGGCTGTTGTGTTTAGTTTTGCTAATTATGGCAATTTTCATTAGTTTTAAAGTTGAGACCACAGAAATTTTAAATTTGTTCACGAAAAGCTTATATTTTTTACGACGAAACCATAGCACCAAAATTTGATTGATACTTGAAGTCGCTAAGTAATTCTTAGGTGAGAACCATAATAGAGGCATAATTCATACCAGTCATTTCATAGGTTTTTACGATAAAAAAAAACTTTTTTGATAAATTCGTTAAATACTTTAAAGTATTGTTTGTGACAATGTGACACTTTATTATTGCCGCGTCTTGGTAGGACAGAAATGCGACAAAGTAAATTGTTTTACTTACTTCAGAAAACAATTATTTTGTCATAGAAATGGCATGCGACAAAGCTTATTTGTGGTATTGATTGTAGAGATAAACTATGCAAATAAGTTTTCCACTATGGACCCAACAGTTATTTTTTAATCAGTTTCATTTTAATTTTGAATGAGAGCTAGTAGAAAAGCAGGACAAAATATTTACTCGAATGACCTTATTAAAACTATTGAGACAGGGATGACTTTCATTTCAAGATCGCATCAAAAAGCTAAAATTCAAACCCAGGCAAAATTTTTGCAATTCGGTTTAGTTTTCGGAAAACACCAACACAAATTGATAAAAAGTATTTGGCTGGCACCCTGTTAAAGATATTAATTCGACTAATTATGTTATCACCTGCGTGAGACAGGAAATCTGGGTTGATCTTCCACCATCTATATTTAATACCCGGTACCAGGTGTATTTGGGTTTTCGGTGCAGAAAATATGGGCGCTGTTAAATCCATGAAAGTGACTTTTTCCAGAGGCGTAACTAGGTATCCGCAGCACCCTCAACCACGGGGGCCCACGTTTATTTGGGCCCACTAGATTACCAAGCATTCGAATATTAGTTCAAAAATAAGATTAGATAGATGGTAGCTCAGATTAAGCTTAAAGTAAGCCACCCTCTCAAAATTGTAGAACGGGATATTGCTAGGAAATTTTTAAGAAAAGGCTGTGGTCGTTTTTAGAGAAAGAAGAAATCGTTCTTGTTGCTATTAAATATTTTCTTAAGGTAGGCCCAATAATTCCTTCTCGGTTGCTAAAAGTGAAGTGAATGTCAGAGTAACTACACGTAATCTGACTCCATAGAAATTAAAATGGCTTTCGGTTCTGACAGATATTTAGAATTACAAGAAAATTTCGTAAATTTGTTTGAAATTAAAGCTTTTGACAACAAATTATACCAATTTTTGTGTTTGCTGGGTGGATTTACCTCTTTTGCGCTTCAGATTCCACTTTCACAAATCAAATTGAACCTTTTGCCAAACAAATGCAACATTTTATTACAAATCAGGTTTCGATTAGAATAGGTTGAGTTTGATTTGAAAACGGATGATCTGATTTATTAAAGGGAGCTAATACTAATAAAAAAAACAAGAAATTGTTGAAATTTTCTTTCTAGAAAAGTAGCTATCCGCGAAAGAAAACAATTTCTTATTTCCCTCGTTAGAAGCGCCTTTATCTTTAGAAAGGGGATCAACGGATACCTGTAATCAGTCTCTATAATGAATTCGATCGATTTATAGTTTCTTATTTACCGAATCTTTTTATTACCGGTAATTCCGGTAAAACCGGTTTATTTGTAAAACTGTTTTAAATACATATAAGGAAATTCGAAATTCCAAATTAAATTTACAATTGAAGACATGAGTGGATGAAGGTGATAAGTAACATTTTTTTTAATTTTGAATTTTTACATGAATGAAGTTGTTATGTCCGTATATGCATTCTGTCCCAATAAATCTTCGCAAAACTAGAGAAATTTAAAGCGGATTTAAACTACTCTAAGAACAAATATTTTAAAACGAATCGTAGAAACTTCGGAGCTCGTTTCTATAAAATTATGAAAAAGTTACATATCACCTTCGTCCACACATGTCTTTCAATTATTAGTAATGGTATCTCGGATTTTATGTTTTAATCTCGGCTCGTCTCGGATTTTATATTTTAAGCACTTTTTACAATTTCTCGAGATTATTGGAGTGTAGCATGGAAATGGGATGCGTGTGGTTCGAGGCTTAATTGGTGATGCGGCTTTTCTAACCGCTTCGAAAGATATTCGAGATTTTTGAGATTGTTCCAGTATTTTTGAGATAGTCGGATGTATTTGATAGTTCAAATATTACTCGAGAATCTTAGAGCCTAATCGAATAATATGATTGTTAGATAATTACGAAATTATCTGGTTCTATTTGAGGGTTTCATTCTTATTGCGTATCTTTTTGTTGACTAGTATTTTCGTGGGTTTTCTAGATTTTGTCCGGCTTCGAAATTTTTTTTTTTTTTTTTTTTTTTTTAAATGCTGCCAATGGCTTTATTCTTGAATCTTTCTACATAAGAAACTAACAAGAAGTAATCAAATCTTAAGCTAAAATTATTAGATATTTTAAGTCTTAACCAATGTTAATACTTATTGTTGGTGCTCACAATTTAATTAATTTAGATTATACTTATACATACATACTTATGTATAACATCAACATTTAATAAATTTACAGGTTCACAGGTTCATCAGTCCGAGTGGATCTGTTCTTTTCAGTCGCCTAAATCGTGGCTGTTTTAATATATCCCTGGCCAATTCGTTGGGATGCGCTTCTAGTTTTGAATAATATTTAGAACTGAATTCTTTAATTGTTTCTTTAATGGTTTTAATCCCAAGGTCATCATGTATATTACTATTTCGAATGTACCACGGAGCATTAGTAATACTTCGAAGTATTTTCGCTTGTGTTCGTTGCAGGAGCTCTCTGTTTGAAGCGCTGGTGGATCCCCATAACTGAATACCATATGTCCATATGGGTTTGATTATCGCTTTGTACAGTAAAACTTTATTGGCTAATGATAACTGAGATTTCCTTCCCATCAGCCAATACATTTTGGAAAATGTCATTTTTATTTGGTTGCGCTTAGTTTCAATATGGGTTTTCCACGTTAACCTTCTATCCAGGTGCAAACCTAAGTATTTGACCTTCGTTTGTTGAGGAATATTTTTATTGTTTAATTTCACTGGTGGGCAGGTGCGTTTGTTCAGCGTGAATGTGATGTGAGTTGATTTGTTTTCGTTCACTTTTATTCGCCATGTCTTTAGCCAGTCCGCGATTTTGTTTAAATGATTCTGTAACTCCTTTGAGGCAATTTCGGGATTATTGTGTGACACCAGGATGGCCGTATCATCGGCAAATGTTGATATTGTTGCTTTGTTGGTTACAGGTAAATCGGCTGTGTACAACAAGTATAATATTGGCCCTAGAACGCTGCCTTGCGGGACACCTGTCGAAATTATTCATTAATATCCAGATTTTGCGGTATTATTGAAATTGTTCGAGATCAATCGAGATTCACATAATATAGAGATTATTCGAAATTTTGAAAGAATTTCAAGTTTGTTCGAATTTTGTACGGCAATGTTCTGCGCTTAACTTTAAGTTCTCGAAACTTGCAGAGTTACACATATAAATCTGAATCGTTATATACTGATATTTAGTAGATTTTTCGAGATTATGCCAAAATTTTGATAGAATGTCAGTTTGACCAAGTTATTTACGTTTTACATGGTGGTGATTAGCGCGTATAACATTTTCTTTGGTTTTACATACTTACGGATAATTCGATATTTGAGAACTTCTAGAATATTCAAGATACTACCTAGTTCTTTGAAAATTCGACATTTTTGAGGTTATTTCGAAATGCTTGGTATTTTTCAAATTGTTTTCTAACTTTGTGATGCTTTAGAAATCGTAATAGCATTGAGGTTAATTGCAAGAAATTTCGTTTTATTTTAAGCTATTGTAGCCAACTGTATTATGTCTATGCTCTCGAAATCAGATAATTTTAATTAATGTTCTTAGGTACAAGAAGCATTTTAGCGGCCCAAGAAAAATATTGCGGAGGGGGGGGGGGCCGAAATGTTTAGTTACGCCACTGACTATTTTTAGAAGTTTTTCAAAATTTTGCACCAAAATTTGTAGACAGGGGTATTTTGAGACGCTAATTATGAATTTATGGCCACCATTTTTTTATTCTCAATGATGGATCGATCCAATTATGCCCGCTATAAAATACTAATAGAAAAATATTTCTTATAATTTTTTGATAAAAATATATGCAAAAGGATGTTTGGAGCCGCTGATTATGAATTTATGGTTAAAACGCTTATTTGAAGAAAAATAATCTCAAAATTTCAAAAAATTACAATAAATCAGTTATTTTTCTCTTTAAAATGACCACGTTGGAGCTATTTTGAATTTAATTCTTCAGGCTTCAGATTTGTAGTCAGCAAACCCAAAAATACTTTTCTATGTTTTGTAGGCTTTTGATGTGAAAACGCCTTTAGCGGCGACACACGAGCAAAACCAACATAAAGTTTGCATGTGTAGTATAAGTGACTCGAATAAAATGAAATGGAAATATTTTTAAAACAAAGACAAAAATTCGAGCTTACTAATAAACATAAATATTGTATATACATATACATATAATAATAATTTTGAAATTATTAATAAAATTTTTTACCAATGTGCCACATTGGTAAAATATTGATTTAGTTCTATTTCATTTAATTCGAAAAGGTGAATTGTGGCAAAACCACAGTTAATAGTATCAAGGTGGTGCCTTCGTCAAGATGGTGTATGAGTGATTTAAAGTACATAGAGAAGGATTAGGGTATTAAGTTAACAAAGCTGCTCTGGCTCACCGAGACATGACCCATCAATGAACTAAAGAAATATGATTCGATGCCAATAAATTATCGAAAATTTGTAAATTTCGTTTTTTTCCATAGGCATATATCGATTCGATTCTACTAGGAATGTCTTAATGATAATGGATTGTCCTCCAAATCCAAATTAGATTCCCTTATTATCTGAACCAAAAATGTAACTTAATTTAGATATTGAGCGAACAATAGCGACCCTTTAGGGTATATTACAATCGACGATGATTTAGTTATATGTTTTCACATAAATATTTTGCGAGTTGAGCGTGATATTGTCGATTGTTGTTTTATTTTAATAATTATGAAACAGGTCTTTCAACATCAATTTGCTAATAAAATATTAACAAAAATAAGCTTTTTCCTGACGTAAAACTGTGAGGTAAAATGCTAAACGAACTGGACTAGTAGTAGTCTTTTAACTTATACTATTGGTTGTACTCTTAACAGGTTACTAGAATATTTTAAATCAAATTTGAAAAAATTCCATTAATGTAAAAAATTCCGGCTGATCTTGTGGCATTTGATATTTATAATTTACATTTCACCATCTTAAATAAATCGAGTCGCGAATCCCATGGTCTCCATTACGATTCTATACCACACACATAATTGAAAAGTACTTCCCTTTATCAATATTATGTACCACAGTTTTTTTATACATATAGTCTTAAATAGATGCCTTACAGATAATTTTCTATTATTTAAAAAATGCTAAATAAAACCGGACAACTTTACAGAAATTTTTTATTTTTGGTCAAAATTTTTAAAACCATTACATAATATTCCTCCGTACAACTAAAATACTACTTTACCGAATTTATAAAATTTAATATCAATGAACAATATTCTTACAAAATTAGTTTGTACTTAGGTAGAATTTAAATTGTAACTATAGAGACATAATTTCCATAACAACGATTTAGAAATTTTAGAGTTAGGTACACAACTAAAACTATTATATTATTCAAGGATCCTAAGTAGCGTTAACTAAAATTCGGCCTACAATTTTAATTTTCTTAAACATAGTCTTAACTTCGGTCTATTTATTTCGTTTTTGTTTTTCTAATGCATGTATTTAATATTACTTAAAATAATAATCAATGTAAAACAGGAAATATAAATTAAACTTTAATCCATAAATTTTACCTTAAATTGTTAATTACATATTATGAAATCAACTAAAATTAAAACTTTATTTTACTATCAATTACTAAATTATTATTCAATTCATATAATATTATATAACTTTAATTAAAAAAAATACAATTTTATAAAAATATATTATTAAATAGTGTACTAATTTAATTTATTTAACGGCAATAGTCACAAAATTTATTATTATTACTATTTGATTAAAGAATTATAAAAATATTTAATATACAATTGCACTGCAAGCACGAGGAATTTATTAAAAAAAAAAATTATTACTAAAACAAATAATTTGTAAAAATATAACATTAAAAATAATCATTTAATTTATTAAAATAATTATTTAATTTATTTTTTATTCCGAACTAATAATAATTTATTTAAAAAAAAATATTCTATTTTAATATTATTAAAAGAAAAACATATATAACTCGCCTTATTAAATAAACAAAAATCCTAATTATTAATTAAGATGATAAAAAATAATATCAAATAAAAAAAAATATCTTAAAAATAAATTTATATTAAAAATTAAAAAAAAAAAATAAAGAACAAAAACATTCCATAATTTAAAACTAAATATATTAACATAAATTACATAATTAAAACTAATATAATTTTTTTTTCTATATTTTGATTATCCAAATTGTGATCATTAAAATAAATAATATAATAATAATATATTTGCATATATTGTTATTTATTTTGAATACCAATTTAAAATTTAAAAAAAAAAAAAAATTATTATGTATAGTTATTTATAAAATAAGTATTCTGACAAAAGCGAAAAAGGCAATATTAACTATTAATTATTATTGTTATCTATATAATTTATTAATATTTAAAAAAAAATAAATAATTTAGTTTTTTTTTGAGTTTTTCCAATATAAAATTCTGGTTAATTAATCTGTTATAATATTCTCTGTATATATTATACAATTTTTGGTATGTTTTTTGGTTTGTTTGTTTTGGGCTATATTACTATTACCGTATTTATGTAAAACATTATTAAATCGATTATTTTTAATCAATAACAAAGCAAATTATTTCAAAAAAAATAAAAAATCCTGTATTTTACATTTAATTAAAATAAATCAAAACAATAATAACACAAAAATATGTTTTTCTATATCTGATGGTACGATGCTGGAATACAAAAGTTTTAGGTTTGTATTATTAAATCTTTGTTTTTTTTTTAAATGTGATAACTGCATATCGTCGTCCTAACTGTGAATTAACGTATCTGAAATTTTTTCAAAATCTGATCTCTAATACCAAAATGTTCGTCTTGAGAAACTGAAGCCGAATTCTCAAACCAACGTTAATTGACTCTTAGGAGACATCTTCATCCTAACGATGAACCAACGCAGGTGCAAAAATTAAGACAGAGTTTCTCACGATGAACCATTTTGTATAAGAGATGAGATTTTGAAAAAATGTCAGATACGTTAATTCACAGTTAGGACGACGATATAGTAAATTGTTCAGAAAACGCATTTGAAATAAAAAGTGGAAGTAGCTTTTAATAGTAATTATTCATTTTGATTTAGATCTTCCGGAAAAATTGTGGAAAATATTGAAAAATTGAAACTTTAGAGAATTGGGGAGCTATTTTCATTCGTAACTCAAAATCGGCAAAATTGCAGTTACCATGTTTTTAAAAAAAACACAGAAATTAAATATGTCCGATTGCACAAAAAGAGCTAACCCGACGTTAGTCTATATTTTCGCACTTACTTCTTTTATGAAATTGCGAATTATTTCACAAGGCACAGCATAAGCGGGGTTGCCATCCGTTCTGGTTCCCCGAACATATTCTATGTCCTATTTGTATGGGTTTCTGGTTCTACTACCATCTACTTGGTAATTGTGAACTTATATCTCATATTCGTTAAGGTAAGTAGATAAATAGGAAAAATATAGCTAAGAATATAGGTAAATAATAATTTATCGAATAAACTCATTTGATAGAAAGTTTGATTTTCTGAAAATCACCTTACTATAAATCAGAGACTGGAACCGAAATGTTTTTAGTAAAACACATAAAACATGTGGCGGCATAAATAAACACAAAACATAGCATGCACGAGCAATGAAATTAAAACCAGTTCACAGCTCTAAAAATTCACGTAAACTAAAACCGGTGCACGGCTCTCGTGTCATTTTGGAATAACTTATAGCAATCGCCACTCGAAAATTTTTCCACAAAATAACAAAGGAAAAAAAACGTTTTTTCAATACACATATACTACAGTACAGTTTTTAGCCAGCGTCATGATCGACAAGTCGTAATAAAAACTGTTACGTACCACTAGCAACGACCAACACGTTTTATGCGGATAGACTTCAGCCAGATTTGGGAATGTTCTTTGTCGTTGCTATTTATCGATGGGTACCACAAAAACTTCGTGTTGAAAAAAAAACAAAATTGAGAAAAAAAACCATGAAACGAAACTCACCATCAACGCCCACTTTATCACACCACCATCGTTCAATAATAAGTAATTCACTCCATGTTTAATTAAGAAACTCAAACATTTTTATTTAATAAAAAATCTATATTTAATTTAACACACATATTTAAATAAGTATATTTCTAAACTACCATAAGCAAATAGGTGGCATAAATCTATCTACAAAGGAAAAGTTGTTGCATAAGTCCCAATTTTAGCTGCTAGACTGTTTCTTTTTTTTTTTAATACCAAAGCACTTTATCAGTGATCAAACAAAAAAAAATTATGAATTCCCAAAAAAGAAATTCGAGGGAACAAAAAAATTATATAGTAATAAAACTCACCCACAAATCTGCCGTCGAGTACTCTTCGGTCGCTCTATGTGTGGCTAAAAAAATGTTCTTTTATTATTTGTTCACTTATATTTAAGGCCCTTGGTTTCCTAACTCAACAAATTTTTTTTTCACTATGCAAAAACTTTATAAAGATAACATATATTATAAACTTTTTTTCTGAATCTACACCTAAGTAGTATAACAAATGCAACAACAAAAATTTCTCTTTACATTTACTTAATCACTAATTAAACTTTAATATTTCTTTTATTTAACAAAAAAAAAAATGAACTCTTGTCAAAACAAAATTGACTAATAAAAATGTTTAAACGGCCTTGATTCCTGAGATTATTAGCATCTCACAGTTTTGTTAGTTTGTCCGTTCGGGACATGTATACAACAAAATTATCCGCCCAAAAACAAAAACACTTTATTTTATTTGTTGTATTGTTTTGTTTAAATTCTAATGTTCTTAAAAACGTGAGGCCCGAAGTCTCTCGGTTTGACAGCACGCTTTCCTAAAGAACAATTACTTCTTGACTTAACACGAGCTTCAACGTGCAATCTAGTTGATACAAAAAAAAAATAACTTTTATAATCTATATTTAAACACATTTGGATTTACCACACCTACCGAGCTTCACAAAAAAAAACAAAAAAACAATAAATAAATCCAAGTTTGCAATTTTTTTGAATTGCGGCAGTAGAAAATTCTTGATAAATCTAAGAAAATGTTAGATTTGTTGTACTGGCCTATAAGAGCACCCACTGTTCTATTTTTTTTCTGCCACTCACTAGCACTTGATAACACAAATAATTTATCGCTCAATTTATTTCACTTAGCGATTCCTTTTAGATTTGTTTTTTTTTTTAAAGTAGCCGCGATGGCCTCACGTACATAAATGAAGTCCAAAAAATTGATTTTTGTGTTGTTAAAAAAAATAAAAAAATATCCAGTACATTCTAAAATTTCTTCTGATAAGCGGGAAATATACGTGTATTGCATTTATCATCTTGCAAATACCCCTTTTTTATACATAAGAGATCGTATGATTTCATTACGTCACGATGGTAAAAAAAAAGAAATTCCCATAGCAGCTAGTATATAGAAACGATTGTTTACATTAATATTTGCATTAGAGGGGATCTAATTGTTTTGTCATCTATTTAAACACAAAAAAAAAATATATAAATTTCGTTATGTACATAAATTCCATCTGATTCTGAGTCATCAAACAGGTATGTACAAGCATGACCTATATAAATATTACCACCAACAAAGATATAAAATAAAATAAAAATCAGAATGTATCTTAATTTCTACACTGATAGCCGTAACAAAACGTAAAGTAAAAAACATAATTTGTAATTTTGTACAAACAATTTAAAAGTAGTTTTTATATAAATTTGGTGGCAATAAAAACATCCCAGTGGAATACTTACATTATAAATAAATTCAACTAATGTAGTGAATAGCATATCAAGTGAATTAAATAAAAGTTGAAAACATAAAATTATTTCCGCGCATTTTATTTCTGTCCGCCATCACATCGACCCATAATTTCGTTCGAAGACGCGGAGCGCTAAAATAAAAACATTGGGGATATACGATAAGTAGAGATATCACGCCAGCCCCGGCGCTGCTCTACATATTCACACACCCACCCCATAAACATACCTATGAGAAATCACTTTTTTCCTAAAACAAATTTTTAAATGAAAACGTTACAAATTCTTAATAATGATTTCTGAAATATTTTCATGAAAGTTTGTTTTTCAACATATATCACAGATAAGAATAGACAAATGTACATCTTGTATGGGCCAAATTTACATTAGAAATTTCAATACCAAATTCTAATCCAATATTTTTAGAGCAGGACGTACATTTCTGTCTCTTTTTATCTTTTTTTACGTATGGCTATTTTGATTATATCAAAGCAAACATGGCATGGCTATTTTGATTATATCAAAGCAAACATAAACCAACTTCAAACAAAATTGTATTTTACAATACATATATACGTCCAGCTCTAAAAGGATTAGATTAGATTTTGGTATTGAAATTTCTAATGTAAATTTGGCCCATACAAGATGTACATCGGTCTATTCTTATCTGTGCATATACTATATGAATGCCGTTTAATAAATAGTTTTCATTTTCTTGTAAAGATTGATTTATGTAAACCAAAATTTAAAAAAAAAGTCATTCACAGCATACTGGTCAAGAAATAAAAGCTTACTACAATCCGTGTGGATACTAAGTCAATAAACATTACATCGATGGCAAAGATATGGCAGTAAAAATTTGGCAAAACCGTATGAAAAATTACCACCTGGGGAAATTTCAAGTTCAAAAATTGTAGGAAAAGAAAAACAAATTCACAAAATATTAAGAAAGTGTGATAATTTTGTGATTAAACAATTTTTTTTTTGTATTTTTTCCGTAAACATCTTAGACATCTATCATACACTAGTAAAACTAAAGATAAATGTAGCAAGTATTATTTTAATTCGTCAGAGCCAACTTTGATGTATTTTTCAAAATGAAACTTAATTTTAATATTTCTGCAATTAAGCGTATTTCCTTGACAACAACAATTGCATAGGATAAACCCTGGCAAGAATAACATTAACCCAAAAAAATATTGGGTTAAATTAAACCCAAATCTAATTTTTGGTTATGATACCTGCCACCAGGTCATATTACATTTTAAATTTATATTTTATTTCGAAAAGTTGGCTTTTGCCAATGGGGCATGCTTATAGTTCAATCCTTGCCGCTGTTTTCGTAGCAGCACCGCCGCGAACGGGTATTGCCAAACCTTATTGTTATTTTTTGTATTGTATGGTGGTTATATGGAATTTGGAGGCAAACAAATTATACGATTTTATAATATTTTTATTAAGTCAATAAACACAAATTTGTTAAATAAGATTAAATAAGTAGCCTATTAACAATTTTCTACTTTTATTTAAAATGATTATAAAACAAAGCATAACCAAAAAATACAAATTTGATATAAAGTTTTGGGTTTCGAGTGTTGTGGGAAAATAAATAAATAAATAGTGTTATAAATATTAAATATTTTAAAGCTAGATATTGTCAATACAACCCTATGTTTTATCTATTGAACATTTTTGTTTTTATTGCCACAACTTATAAATACTTAAGAATTTCAAAGTTCTGTCATATCAGTTCAAAAATTTTCAGATTATGTATTACGTAAATTTTAAGTTTTTTGTTTTCCGTTTTAGTTTTATAGTGTTCCATTTGACTAGGAAATAAATAAAAATTATGGCTTCGAATATAAAAAATTTAAAAACCAGGTTAAAACAACTGCGAGCTAAAACGTTGGGAAATAAGCCAGGCTACAAAAAAGGTAACTGCATAATGTCAATATTTACGGAAATAAAATTAAATAAATCTTCTTTAGGTTAAGCTTGTGGCAAAATTTAGATCTTAGTAGGAGTAAATGTCCAGCTAACGTTGTGCCGTCAGACTGTCAGCTGGGGTTTACCGATGATGACGGACCTTACCATGCACTGGAAAAACTAGACCGCAAACAAGTCGAATGGTTGACACCCACTATAATAACTGTTTATTTTAAGGAACGTGGAGCTGGGAAAGGTGACCTTCAGGGTAGAAAACTGTTTCACTCGCCTTTTTGTAAAACCATTGTATTTTATGATTCTGTGGAACATGGTTTATTTTTTAAAATTAAGTGTAGTGCCGAAACAAAGAAATCTATTGTTTACGAAATTCGCTTACATTTAAGTAAATCCGAACGATCAATCATGAAAGCTAACTGCACTTGTCCGGCTGGGCACGGCACAAGTTCAGCATGTAAACATATAAGCGCTAGCTTATATGCTATCGAATTTTACGGTATGATTGGAGAAATTAAATTAAATAAACCATGTACTGACACATTACAGACTTGGCACCATCCTAAAGGTGGTAGAAATTTAGAAAAAATTGCGATTGATGACATGCTATGTTCAGCAATAGACACACCGAATCCTTGTTCATCAAAAACTGATGATTTCCTTAATGGAATTATTAATTTCGGTATTTCTTCCCCGGCAATATATTGCCCAAACTCTATTCGAAAGCATGTTTTTCACGATCATGATTATTGCAGAGATCCCTTGCCGCTACTAAATGTAAATTCAATTAATTTTACCACTTTAAAAGATCGGCAGGAAATTGAAAGGACAAGCAGAGGTCAAGGAACTCGTTGGAAGATTGAGAGGAAAACTAGAATTACAGCGTCAATGTGCCATAGCATATTAACGAACATAAAAAGTAAAAAATATAGCACCTTATTCTTAAAATATCATATCAATGATTTATGTATAAATTCAAGTGCACTCAAGTGGGGCATAAAAAATGAAGAAACAGCAAGAAGGGAGTATGAAAAAATCATAGGTGTTAAAATTCTTTCAAGCGGATTAATTATCGACGAAAAGCATCATTTTTTAGCAGCTACTCCTGATGGGGTGAACGAAAATAAAAATTTCTTATTGGAGATTAAATGTCCTTATAGTTGCAGAAACGGAAAGCCTACAGATGCAAGCTATATCCGAAAAGGGCAATTAAATGAAAACCATAAATATTACACTCAGTGTCAAGTGTAAATGCATGTAGCGAAGATTGAGATTCTTGATTCGTTGTTTGGACGCCCCAAGGGATTTTTATTCAAAATATATCTTATGATAAAGGTTTAATGGAAGAAAGTATTGGGCTGTTAAAAAAGTATTATGAAGATTATTTTGCGCCCTATTTTCTATGTATTTTTTACTTTCTTCTTTGTTTTTTTTAATTATTCATGTGTTCATTCATTTAGCAAATTGAACTGGTACATTTAACTAAATACTAATTTATTTATTATTATGTAAATTTGATGAATTATGCCTGTAATTTGATTTTGGCTGCGTACCGTACTGCATATACATATGGACATTACAAATATGTTTTATGTATTAACTCATACATAATTGTAAAGTATAGTAGCATGTGCATGCTTTTGTTATTAAATAACATATATTTATTTTAGCTTTGCTTATGCTTTAAATTTGGCTTCTTATGTAACCGTTTAATTTTTATTTTTATTTTAATAAACTAAACTAATTTAACTAATTTGGTGCTGCAGTTTTGAAACTAAATTTTAGTGTTGAATGCTATTTTACTTAAATTTTAATTTCTAAAACTAGTTTGAATGTATAATATAATTTTAAGTTTTAAAATACAATTTGTACCTTCTGAAAAAATTACCTACGAAATAAAAAAAATCAAACTCTAAAAACGTTGTTAAATTATTTTTTATTTTGAAAAGTGAAATTACTGCTTAGGACTGTTATACAATAGGATCATGCAAATTATATAACAAAAAACAGTTTTTAATTATTTGGTTGGCAAAAGGCCACATTGTGGTTGGCATAGATCTAACCAAAATTTGGTTAATTTTTCCCAAACCAATTACCCTTTCTACGATTATTCGTTTATTAGCAAAGAAACTAGTACGAGCCACTTCTTCTTCATTTAGTTGATTTTTTCCTCTTAAAAATGGGGGGATATTCAAAACAATACTTTTTTCTTCTAAGCAGTCGGATATGTCAAAGCCTCTTTCTGATAATACGAAATCTCCTCTTTCCAATTTGTTGAGTATCCCTGATTTCTGAAAAAATTTCTCTATCAGAAATGGCACCTACAAACGTCTCGGAAACAAAAATAACCATCCCATTTTCATCAACAGCAACTAATGACTTGAAAGTTGTTCTGTTTTTGTACGATGTGATCTTCTAGATTTCGAAATTTTCCAGAAATCGATTTGTTGCAAAGCTATATAAATTCTTTTCGTCATATTTTTAAAAAATTTTGAAATCACATTTCTGTTAATTAAAAAAATATTTTGCATAAATAAAAAATCATTGCATAGTGTCTATACTTAAACAGCATTAATTATAGTTCACCTTTAACATCAATTTCAGGATGAATTGATTCGCTTTTATCTTTAACTATCAAACTTAATAATAAATTAAACCGATTCGAGTCCAATCCGGTAAAATATTGTAACTGCTCGTTTAAAATATTTGAAAAACGAAGAAAATAAACGGAGCTGGATAGAGTTTGTGTCATCCTGTTATTTTTAATGAGAACAAGAGTTTGTATTGCTTGATCTGTAGAAACATTGACTGTTCCATCGATATCAGAATTTTCATGTTCTACGGAGTTTGTTTGAATGGTTTCGACAAGTTCCGGTTCTGAAACAGGCATAGCATCAGCATCAATAATTAGCAACGCTTCGGCATTTTCACTTACCTAAAATATTAGATATCAATTTATTACAATTTGTTCTAAATTTTATATATTTAATCGCTACTTACACTATCTACGACCAAAACAGTTGAGTTGATCCAATTTTTATTCCGATTGCAATACCGTTCGTCTCTTCTGTTTACTTTTTTACTTCTCGGTAAGTCAAACTTTCGTATAGGGGAATATTTTGGGATGGAATTGATCCGGCTTTGAGAATTTTATATGCACCTGTTGAAATTGACATTTCTCTGTTATTTTAAACTTGGAAAATTAAACTCAGCCGGTCTTACCTAAACTGCATATTTGGTAATCATCTTCTGCAAAATGAGCGCTACAAACTTGAGATCATTTTGTTGGTATCTTCCCAGTCCTTAATTTTATGATCCATTGTTTTTTTAATTTGGGTTGACTCGGAAAGTGGTGAAATTTAATGTCAGAATTTTTTAAATATTTATTCTGACAATTCGGCACAGAACAAGATCTTACCTTTATGATTAATATTTTGAATAAGTTTATACTAATTGAATATATTAAACCTTTTTGATTTTTGAGACAAAGATTGTTTTTAAAACTTTTTATTTGTTTGCAAATATTAATGGTTAAATTATTGAAACGTCAAATTATGTATACCCTTCCTACACTATAGCCACCTATGCCACCATTAGCCACCAAATTAGCTATTTTCTTGTGAAACAAATAAACAAAAAATAATTAGAATTCAATTTTGTTCAACAAAATACGCTTATTAATATTTACTTAATACCAATAAAGCCTTCCTGTATATTGTTGCTAAAGATATGTAGAAAACATTTATAATACAGTTTAAATTTCATTAAAAAACTTTAAGCTAAAAACACCATTTTTAGTATTATTGATTCCTATAGAATTCAGTAAAAAGTTATAGGCACCACTAATGCCCGATTTCAGATCAAAACAGCAATTTGCCAGTTAAATAATGTTTCCTCTCTTCTTTCTTATATGAAATTGCAATTTGTTTCATAATTCAAAATCAATGCCTGCCTGATTATATTTTTTTTTATACATGAGTATTTTAAAGGGAGAAATAAATATTTATTTAAGCGAATTGAAAAGTCAACTACCGTTAAAATGTTCATGTAAAAAAGAAATATAATCAGGCAGGCATTGATTTTGAATTATGAAACAAATTGCAATTTCATATAAGAAGGAAGAGAGGAAACATTATTTAACCGGCGAATTGCTGTTTTGTTCTGAAATCGGGCATAAAAAAGCTTCTAAAAAATACGTCGTAACGATTATGGCTCTATACTCTAGAAGGATCTGGTAATAGTCACAGCAAAACGGTTTAAGGCCGGTACACATTGAGAACGAGCGACGAAAACGATTTTTTCTTTTTCAGCAAATTATTAAAATAATAAAAAGCATTTCTTTTTAATTAACGATAGCTCAGGTATCTTACATTTAAAAATAGAATTTAAAATTTTGACAGTTTTAATACAAAATTTCAATTTATCGTTGATAATTTTTAACATAAGACTTAGAAAATTGTACCTAGATTAAACAGAAAAAAACTAATTAGGAAAAAAAAAAACTTTCACAGAATAATTACGTTTTGAAAAATCCCCTTATTTCAGCCAAATGTTGTCTTCTTTAATGGGCGCCACTCTGATAATCAGAGAGTCGAATCAAACGCGTCACTATCGTGTACCTAGGTAGCTCATGCGGGCGTGGATTTCATGAAGGAGTTTGTTTCCCAAAACTAAACTAAATTAAACAAAATTGCTTATATAATTATTAAAAGGAAAGATGGAAAGACCATGAAAGAAAAACTCAATAAAACAAAATGGAGACTGCTCTTTCCATGCGGTCCATGCGGTCCATGCGGTCTCGAGTCATTTTTTTTCTGCTCCAAATTCCAACAATAAAAAAAAAAAAAAAAAAACATGCGACTACAATTTCGCACCCAAAAGTACTTCATTAATTATTTTACTTCACAAAATTGTTCAAAACACTCAAAAAAAAAATAAACACTGGTCTTTCATTGGGTAAAAGACCCAAATCACTAACATAATTAAGTTCAAAATTCACTCAACCACCAATAAAAATTTAACAACGTGATTTATACTTAACAATTAATGTTGTAAAGATGGCTGGTTGTTCTTTTTCATCTTTATCGTTTTTATCGCCTCATCAGGAAAAAAAAATTCAGCATATCCAAAATAATTTGGTTGATGTCTTCCTATGATGTGTCCACTTCAACATCTCGATCGAGAAAAAACTTTCCTCCAAAAATCACATCATCACCAATTCCAAATTTTTCTTATTCTCTTCGCAGTCATATATCCCACTCCACCAATGAGTTTTCATGATGATTTAAATGTTCGGGATGGGGAATTGGATCATAAGCAATTCTCTTTAAAATCAATGGATTTTACAAAAAAAATTCCAATTACATAAATATAATTACAACAAAACAAACATCTCATATGAGTGCTGAAATCAATAATAATTATTATTTTAAGATCATCACTACTTTCCAAAACAAAAATTAACAGACTAATCCAAAAAGAAAACAAAATTTGTTTCTAATAAGAAAAAAAAACCAAGAGATTCTTATTAGGAAATCAGAAAAAAAAATTCAAAACAAAATTTTGATCACCAAAAATTGATCATGAAAAAAAACAAAAAAAAACTAAACTAAGAAAAACTTAAACGCCGTATTGTCATATTGAGTGATCGTCAAGGAAAATACACCAAAATCAGTCGATAAATAATAAAAATTTAAAGCCACTCAATAAAAAAAAATCAATTATTATAGGAGAAATTATGTCCATAACTATTTCCATATACAGTAACTATCAAAAATATCAAACTAATTCAACTTAAAAAAAAAATTGTTACAAAGTGTTAAAATCTTTAAATTATTTTTTTTATTTTTAGTAAATACATGATATTTTAGCTCTCGTTAATTAAAAACATACGTTTTTCACTAGTTTAACAATTTTCTTACATAATTTAGTGTGGTAGTTTGGCGTCTATTGGAGGGGGGGACCAAAATTTGTAGATTATCTACCAGCTCCGTAACCTTCCGGTAGGCGCAAGTGTACGTACTGCCTCCTCGCGGCAACCACCGGTAACTATAACCATTAGGCAGAATGTGGTCATTTGTGACAGGCTAAAGTACGGCACTAAAGGAGAAAACCTTGACAAAAATCCCTAATCTAAGGTGGAACAGCATATGTCGAAGGATGAATGGCTGATAGGTTAATTAGTCCATATATGCGGACTCTGGATAACCGGCACTCTCCAGTTTTATTTAGCCTTTCTGTAGTAAAGCTGGGTGACCTACAGGCGACTTTTTATTCCCAGCAACTCGCAAGAGTAAAATCAAAACGGTAGACGAGACACGGGTAGGAATACACGAGAGTGAAAGAAAGAAGATAGAAGTACTTCCTACAGTAAACATAGGAGAGAGAGCAATGAGCCCAGATAGTATGTATCGCGTGCAGAAGTACTTCCAACAGTAGATATCTAGGAGGGAGAGCAATGAACCCAGATAGTATGTATCACATACCGGTCGGGAGTATTATCAGGTTCATTAAGAGCCTGAATGTACTGGACGGCTAATTAAGTAGGGATTGATGCACAAAAGATTTTTAGGGCGCAGTGCGAGGTGACTTGAACGCCCACATGGCCCTTAAGTAATTATAATAATAATACATAATTTAGTGAAAAAGGAAAATTCGTTCTTGTCGCTCGTTCTCAATATGTCGGCCTTTAGGGTTGCTTGATTATTTTTATACATTTCATGGAAAATTCAATTTTTTGAACACCACCTTACTATAAATCATCAAATTCGGAGTAAAAAAATCCAAAATCTTCAATGGTGCTACGATTCCGGTTCTTGATTCCTCCAAAGTTAGGTTTTAGAACCTGTAAATTTCGTGCAAACGCGCACTAAGATTGCTTGATTATTTCTTTACATTTCACAGAAAATTCTTTTTTTTTTTAAATCACCTTATACTATACATCACCAAATTCGGATTGATTGATTGATTTTGAGTGTACGACCAAGCATTAATCCTAAGAATTTTTGACGCCGAGCCCACCGTACACCCTTTTTCACATTTACTTGGAAGTATTAGATAGGATTATTAATGTAGGATTGAGATCGACCCGGTTACAAACAGCTTAGCGGTCAATTGTTATATATTTACATTTTTTCTAATAATTACTTTTTCTAAAAACTGCTTTCCATCCTTGGCATCCTAAAGTCAAGATTAATTAGTTATCCATTACCCCTTATATATTACACACCACCTTATTTCCTCCGGCCGTTTTTAATTGATTGCTTGATTTTTACATAACCAATCACCCTCTCAATCAACTAAGCCTAAACCCAAGTTTAAATAACTTTCCATAAACCTGTTATGAATTAATCATTAAGTGCTACAAACAACCTTAATAATAATATTAGTGTCTGTTTCCTTTGGGTACTTCAGCTTGCAGAACACGCCATTTTCCGACATTTTCTGTTTGCAATATGATTAAGAGCTGTCTAAATCTAATTATTAACTAACAATTTCTAAAACTACCTGTCCGCTGGATGCTTAAAGTTTCTGGAAATCTGTGTTGGATTTCTCCGAATATTTCTGAAAATCAAGATCAAATTAGCTAATTATCACTAAATACTACTTTTGAAAATACTACTTTAGTTAGTAAATAAGACAACACAATTACTAACCTACATGATTTTTAACTGTTTGTTTTCCTGGAGAGTTGAGTCCTATAACTTTATTTCTGAAACTAGGATTATATTTAATCCCTTTAAGAATGAAGTATTCTGGAACTATATCATAGATTCTGAAACAAATAAATTATTTATCAGTATACTTAAAAAGTTAAAATAAACCCCTTCAAATACTCTAAACACCTTTGTTTCCATTGATGATATGCTTATGTAAGTACTTATTGATAATCAGATTGTTTTCGGTAAATTTCATGTAAAAACGGCATAAGCGTAATGTAGTCGAATTTATTTTAAATATATTACCCATCATTTTGATTTAAGTGACACTGAATTCCAAATTCAATTTCAAAAATGTCATAATTCTTTGAAATTAAAGATTTTAGTAAAATAAATTAGTCGGAAGAAATGGGAATCCGTTTCAAATTTTACTGCAAAGTGATACTGAGATGTTATTCTCTATTTAACATCTAAAGACATCATACACAGTTTAACCTGGACCCCCCCTAACTGAGGATTTTAATGCCTAAAACTACCCTTTAGTTGCGTGAATTAAAATGTGACGTATGTAGATTTTACAAATTTAATAAAACATTGTAGATTATAAAGAGTTTCTGTAAAATTTATGATTTTTATTATGGATTCTTGCTATAAAATGTACAATAAATTCTACCCTTAAAAGATACGATTTTCGATTTGAACTAAATGATTTCGATTTTATATAAACATTTATTTATTTATTTATATCAACAGGAAAAAATCCGTTTTTGACAATAACATGGACATCAAATAACTACAATTTACATTTAATTTGTTTTTTAAATAAACATTTGTATAAGTTGAAATCGAACTCATTAAAATTAGCATTAAATTGCCGACACATAGCCGGAATAGGGGCGAACAGGTTTACAGGGCACATGAATATCAATATTGGCAAGAAATTCAGTGAAATCAACTGCACTATTTAAAACATCAGCGATGAACATAGAAGCCGCAACCTTATGGTTGTCCATCAGTGATTCCAACTTTACAATTTTACAGCGTTCGGCATAAGATGATAAATTCTTTTTATGCTGCCACATTGGAAGTTTAGGATCAAACGGGCACTTCATTTTGTGCAGCAAGTATAGAATTAATTGTTTCTCTACTCATTCAATTCGATCGATATCATAATCTTATAAATCGGATAACAAATAATCGATGCATACTCCAGGTTAGACCGTACAAGAGAACAGTACAAACTCTTAACGGAAAGTGGATTACCAAAATCGTTGGTGGAACGACGAACGAAGCCTAGTAAACTATTAGACTTAGCTACAATTAAGTTAATTTGATCTCCGAAATTCAACTGATGGTCTAAGATGACTCCCAAATCCTTAAATGTCGTCACTCTTTCGAGCGGATGATTATTAACGTGATAAGGATGAGTAATCATCTCTGATCTCCTGAAAAAACTCATAACCTTACATTTTTCTAGATTTAAGTATAATTTATTCGTAATGGTCGTAACTCTGCAGTTCCATACAGTGTTGCGAAGTAGTTATGATTTTTGATATTTTCAGGTCATCCGCATAAAGTTCACAGCCGCTATATTTGAACAAAGATGCAATTTCATTGATGAATATGATAAACAGCACAGGTCCAAGGTGAGAACTTTGAGGAACGCCTGAGTGAACGTCAATACCATTTATTATAACCACTCGTTTTCGTTCACGCAGGTACGGGCCAATCCAATCCAAAAATAATTTGCATACTCCAAATCTGTCTAATTTATCAAGAAGTCAAACTGTGGTCTATCAAATACCTTCGAAAAATCAGTAAAAGTGACATCTATAGCTGACTTCTAGACGCAAAAGCATCAAATAATTCGGTGTCAAGCTTAACAGATTTGTAGTGGTAGAACGTTGACGGATGAACCCATGTTGTTGAATTTCTAATGAAGATGTGACATTAAAATACAGATAATTACTAATTAGTTATAATCAGTTCAAATAATTTAGGTATGAATGATATAGTAGAATTGAAAACCAAAGACAAAGGCAATGATAATGATTTATTGAGATAGCATCATTCAGTAGCATCATTCAGAGACATCGTCTTAGGATACCCAGAACATTTCCGTTTAGCATCAACGAATGCCCAAAATAACTTAGGATCCAACGTAAAATTATCTTCAAGATTTGAGATGTAGTTTAGCAGTAAGCGAGCCTATACTGGTTATCGAAATCTCCACGTAACTGCCGGAATGAATTGATATAAAGTATATTATCACCATTTAACTGAGCAAGCTTGTGAATTTTATACTTCCTATTTCTTAAATTGATCAAGTTATTATTAAACACGGTGGCTGGTTATTCATCCGATTATAACTTTAGGCACAAATTTATCAAAAGCCTTAAATAGAACACAGTATAATTCATCAACTAAAGCATCAACATCGCTCCATTTATGATTAAAAACATCATCCCGGTCCGTTTCAAAAACACATACAATCCAGAAATATCCGCTTTTTTAAAGTTATAATTCATCGTAGGTTGTTTATGATTTAAGGGGTATTCTGGTCCAGAGGCATAAACCCTGGGCGTTTTGCCGAGCTCAATAAGAAAAGAATATTTTGACCATTCTATTTCTTCAACATAATGTTACGAACCTGACTTCTGAGTTCGTCTGGAACTATAAATCATCAAATTTGGAGTGAAAAAATTCAAAATCTTCAACTGTGTTCCGATTGCGGTTCTTGATACCTCTAAAGATAGGTTTTGGAACCTGTAATATTCGTGGCGCATTGGGATTGCTTGATTATTTCTATACATTTCATAGAAAATTTGATTTATTTGAAAATCACCTTGCTATAAATCATCAATTTCGGGGCGAAAAACCCCAAAATCTGCAATTGTGCTGCGATTGTGGTTCTTGATACCTGTAAAGATAGGTTTTGCGACCAGTAGTCATGCCAACACGTATTAAGATTGCTTGACTATTTCTATACATATCATAAAAAATTCAATTTTCTTCAAAATCACTTGACTATTAATTAATAAATTCGGACTAAAAAAATCCAAAAATCTACATCTTACCTTACTATTTTGCCCAACCATCTTGCTGGTACTCTTCCAGTAGCAACAAATCTTAGTGATGCAATCACCTATAACATTTGTTAACCGTTTAAGAATTACCATAAATATTTACATATCTTATGATGTTTCCTATGGAAATTAAACTTTCCTTTTCTCTAAACTTAAAGTTCTGATGTGATTCTAACTACTGACTTAGTCATATCAAACTACATGTACTCAGTCTCAATAGTTAACGAATTTTTTGTCTGACAGTTCAAATTGCTTTTGCCAGTGTCTTTCTAAACTATTTATTTACATTTCTTCTGCTTGTTCGATGGTAAAATTGGATTATGCCTAACTCGCCTAGTCCAGCCATCTTAAAATAATTCTATTGAAAATATTAAGCTTATTTCTTGGTAATTAAGAAACACAATATATTTAAAACTTCCATTAGATGATTTAAAAAAATGCTAATTTTCTGATTGTTTATACTTCAATGTGAATTTTTCGATGATTTCAAGAATATGGGCGCTGAATACCTTCGATATTTGATAATGATAATTATTTTCATGATGTAAACAATTGTATACAGTTTATTTTACCAATTTTAACAAACAACAAATTCATAAATAACAAATAATTCAACAATAATAATTAGTCTTCTTGTACGTTCCACCTATAACCAGTCGGGCTTGCTACAGGTCGAAGTTTGACCTCAATTTCTGAAACATCTTCACCTTCTTCACTTTCCTCATCCTCCTCAATATCACTGCTATCTTCATTTTCAGATTCGGAACTATCTTTCATTTCAGGTCCATTCCTTTAAAGAATGCAAAATTGTTAAAAATATTTTGTTATTACGATAATTATTTGCAAATTACATTTTATAACCACCAACATGATTTGATTGTGATTTTGATCCATTATCATTTTCCTCTTCGCCCCAAAAGCCTTCTTCCTCATCATCCCAAATATTTTGCACAACCTCAGATTTTCCAATATCCGTAAGATAATTCGATGATAGATTACCACCGTTTGCACGATTTTGATTTTTAAATTGTGTGTTTGGTATATAATCGTCGTCCGCATCATCATCGCCAAATGGGCTTATAAAATCTGGCTCATGATTTACTGATGTTCCATTGTCAGTTGTACTTTTTTCTATTACAGTAGGATCATTTCCAGGTGCACCTTCATTAGAATCTTCAATTACATTAATACTAGGTGTTAAAAGAATTCGTTTAATACTTTGGAATGGTAAATCAAAGCTGAGTGTTACAATTAAAGCGGCACCAATCGTTATGGATATTTCGTTCCAATCAAACTACAAATAAAATACGATAATTAAACATTTGTATATCTAACACAAATTTGTTTTATGTTAACCATGCTGCTTGCAAAATTAAATTGTGTTGAGTGTCGCGTGCTTGCAGCTTTGTAGAAAAATACTAAAAATTCTATTAAAAATATCGAATAAGAAAGTTTGTTAAAAATTCTCATGAGGCGTGATCCCAACAATTTATTAAGTTTGTTTCCATTGCCACTGAAACAAGCAAATACAATCCAACAAAGTGATAGTGACCAAATTAATGGAGACCACGCGTTATATGCAGCAGCCTCAACCGGATCGTATTGATAATTTTTCAATGCTAAATGGGATGAGGTCCAGAAACACCATAATATTGCCCAAATAGAAGATACCCAGCCTGTAATAATTACCCCCTGAAAATAACCAACGTTTTAAAGCACATAGTAATGGTTAAAATAAAAATTCAACAAGAGTAATTACTTTTGGTAGTTTTACGTCAGTCTGTATTTGACTTAATATAAATCCTAATCCAACGCCAGTAAAATATGGGGTTGCTCTGTGCAATGGTGCATTAAATGATAGATCGGCAGTGCGATAAAATTGACTCAATCTGCATAAAAATGTACGAGTATTTTATAACTGAGGACATAAATTAATAAAATGAATTAAATTACTTCATTCCATGGAATATGACTGGGGATAATCGATTGTTTAGTGTTGCTGAATATCGCATTGCTGCCGAAATTCCATGCAATATACCAAACATACCTAAACCAACGGCTGGAGTTTTATGCAATAGATATATGATTAATGGTGAAATGAGATAAAATTGCATATCGATTCCTAATTGGTTGGTGTGTGTTGCACACTGTAAAATAAAAAAAATAATTTATTTTGGCTCAAAACTATTTGTTTGCTTTATACTGTTTGACTAAAGGGGAACCAATTTTGAATATACAAAATATTTTGCCATAAATTTGCTTTACAAATCTCAGCATTGTTTTTAATTAAATCACCCCATAGTGGTCCAGACCCGGTATATTCCCAAACCCATGCATAGTACAGTAATACTGCAAGTAGTGCAGGTGTTAGTCTGGAAACATTTATTTTTAAAACTGGATTACTCAATAAAACATTTAAACGACTAAACGGGTTTTGTTGTCATCAACCCAAACACATTCATAAAAGTTAAAAACATTTTACCTTATTATTCTGCCAACTAATCTTTTAAACCAATTTATACTTCCTTGATGTCCGACCCTTATGCTTACGGTGTATGCGCTAAGTATTCCACTAATCAAAAGAAATACATCCGCGTACATAATAGCGGCACGAATAAATACACTGAACGGTGAATTAAAGAACTAAAATAAAAACATAACGGTTAATACAGTTAAAGATTTAGTATAACAAAGATTGAATACTTCGGTAAAATATATCCTATTGGTGAATGGTACTCTGGCTAAAGGAATCAACTTAAATGCAAAATACATCATAATCGTTGCAATAGTTTTGATTCCATGAATACATTCAATTTCAGTTGATTTTTCGCTTGGATTCTCCAGTAATACCTTAACAGTCCGTTTTAATGAAAATGACATAAGAATTTGATTCAAAGTTCCTTCAGTTTCTGGATTAGACACTTCTACATCTTTATTGACACCTTTTTTGCCTTTACTCAAATTAACTTTCCAATCAAGCCAGTAGTCATTCAATGAAGCCAACACAACTAGCATAATTACAGCTAGGTAGTATGTTCTAGTGGAATATAAACATTGGTGTTAGCGTGTTTACTATTTTATTTACTTTATATATTACTTACATCGTTGCTGCAATTTGCCAATTATTTTTCACCAATGAAAAATAATCAATACGCCGCTTTACATGACAATTTTCTTCCGCCACTTTTACATATAAACGGATTCCGGTTGAATTATATTGGCGAATACCATCCTCGATAATTCTGGTAACATCATTATGGTCACAACCTGAAGGTAAGCATATTCCCCAATTGAATGTGGTGAATCTTGGAAGGAAATGACTCGGCTAAATAAAATAATAAAAAGAAGCAAAACGAAAATTACAAATAATATTATTAAAGATAGAATTAAATGAAATATTTACATCTTTTAAAGAACTTCTTAAGAAGCTGCGGCCTTGCATTAAGTATACAGGTAATCGAAGATCATTGTGCACGGCTGTCACATCTACATGTGCCAAACAGTATTTACCACGCATTTTCATCTTTTTGTCATTGTTTACTTGAATTTTTGATAGAATATCGGTGCAGAGGTCAAAATCTCCCAATTGGTTTACATTTCCTCGTAATAAGCCGGCCGGAATTTTAGCACTTGCGTCCATCACTGAAATTGTTATTGTTATAATTTAATTAGTACGAGTATACAAAACGGTCAATTGGTGGTTGGGTCTAAGCAAATATTTTAACACGTATAATGAAGAAGGTCTAAAAATCTTTTAATTATTTTTTTAAAACCATATATAAATTTCACACAGCGTGCCCAATGTGGGTTCTTAGTTATAAAGAGTGTAACATGTTCACCAGTCTTTGTCGGAAAGGTTTTCATATTGTCCTTCATTATGTTTTACCTAAAAATGTCCATTCAGGGTAATAAGGGAAACTATTCAATGAACGATTTGGCGGCCGAAAATTTTAGATGGTTTAAGTATTATGTATAGTCAAGTAGACACCGTTTGAGTGTGTTTAACAAACTCAGTCTAGTGGTAAGTGTCAATAAATCGTGATACTAAAATATTTTAATTTGTGAAAACTGATTTGGAAATTCCAAAAATTTTAGACTTTGAACTCAAGATATCGAAATGATAGATGTCGAAATGTCTGTGAATTGTCACATGTCTTCTATCTTCCGCAAGGGGCTCACCTATTTGGATAATCGTCAATAAAATATTAAAATTTGTCTAAATTTTGAAACAACTTTCAAAAATTCTTCAGCTTCAGTTTTCCCAAGTCCTTCATTGATAAATTTCAAAAACTTCACAGAATTCTTCAATATTGCAATAAACCCTTATTTTGTATAAACATTACCAATAATTTAAAATTGGGATTCAATTTTTGAATTTTTTAAATTCTCAGAAAATTTCCGGTGACGATTCTCTTTCATGATTACCTCCGAATTTAAATGAGAGGTAGACCATGCTGTAAGCAGACAAATCAAATCTCCCAAGTTTTCATCAATACGCTACCTAGTAGTTGTCATTAGTGATTTGACGACCAAGGTCTTACCAAAGCGGACATTCGTATCTATGTAGACCGCTTTACTTAGCAAAAACGAAAGATTAACGAAAATTTTCAGGAAATATTGCTCGAAATTGTAACTTTGTTAATTGGTCATTAACTCATAAGGATCACAAGTTGTTTGGAAATGCAACAGATGTTTGCAACAAAATGACCATGATTATCATGTGAGGGTAATTTAAGCTTCCATCACTGCCAGTTTATACCGCACGCTTAAAAGACCTAATCCTCCCTTTACGGCTTATGGCACTTCTTAAGTGAGAATTGTAACCTTCTTATAAAGGCCACTATAGCTTTACTAGTATATGAGATTTGGTATCTTTTAGGTATAGCCAACTCTGCTAGCCTAACCTATGAGAGGTTTTAGTTCCCGCAACACTCTTCGATTAGAATTCAAATTGATTTTTGCTATACAAATAGGTACTAATGATTTTTGTCTGTTCCAAAAAACAGTTCAAAAACCAAATATTTCTCGTAGGAAAAAATAAATTAATACCCGTCACTACAAGGAATTTAATTCACATTGCAGTGAGGTGGTACTTAGAACTATATAAACGTTAACACACGATAATTTGAAAATGTCAGTAATCGGCCGATTACACCATGTAGTTGGCTCAGCTCCGACATACAACAATTTATTTTGCTTAAATTTATTTGCAAATGTTAACTACGATCGTAATGATATCCCGCTTTTCAAATTTCCTTCTTCTCCTGCTGACGTTGCATACCATGAAGGGATTTGACCACCTCAAGGTCCCTTTCGAAGTCATCCCTCCATCGGGTAGGTGGTTTCACACGAGGCCCTACTTTCATTGGTGCCATTTCCAAGGCATGTTTAATGGTCCGCTAGAATTCCCGTTTTATCAAAATCCGGCTTTTCAAAATCCTGCTTTTCAAAATACCAAATTTACTAAAAAATGAAAATCCCGCGGTTTTAATATTTTTATAATTTTTAAACATTTTCGTAAAAATGAGAAAATGTTAAACCGTCCGTCCGATCCTTGCCGATTATAACTTGAGAACGGATTGAGATTAGAGATCTTAAGTTTGAATGGAGTCTGTTGATTTGGACTGATTGATTTAAAATACAAATTTTCAGATGGATTAAGTCCGATAGAAAATAGAATTGACAGATTTGAAACAGGTTAAACAAGGGGCCGAAGGGCCCAATACAGATATGTTACAAAATTTAATTTATTTCAAAAGTTATATGTCAACATTCAACAAATATAGACAAGTGGAATGGAACTGGGTCATTCTTTACCAATTGTAATGAAGCTCGGGGTCTATAGTAGATATAGGATTCTAAATTGCTTTTTGGATGATGTGGAATAAGGATAAATAGTAAGAAACTAACAGGCACAGGAATTGAAAGCCACTTTCTTAACCGATTATGCCGAAATTCGGTTTTTATGATGAAAATGAGATTCTGGTGTAATCCTGGTTCAGTAAATACTATTAAGGTTACTTTATAGTAAATTTGGGAATTCACCTAGAGTAACCCGAACCTTTTTGGTATTTAGCCCCTATTTTTAAGAATCAAAAAAAACCGTTCACCTATTTCAAAAATTTAAATGTCTTTTGAACCGAGGAAACTATGGCCATGAAATAATAATAGTATTCAAAGCCATTAAATACAACTTTTATTTTAGTTCTGTTTGAGGAAAATAATTCAGACAATTTCGTCGTGTAACAAATTGTAATGGGAAAAGAATATGTTTGATGACTCTAGCATACTGTCGGTTAAATTCCAAAACAAGATTTATTTCTCAAAATATAGGAAGTGACAAATTTTCAAAATGAGGCTTTTTTATGTATATATAAGGTATCGTGAAGAGAATAATGTGGTTATTAAAAAAACACATTCACAAATCGGCAATTATTGTCATATCGCTTGTCACTTACATATACATAGATCGGAAAGGTGATTCGGCTAATTTGATTTTATTAACAATACATTTATGTATTGTATGTCAATAACCCAATTTTCAAAAAGTATATCAATGCGTGTCCAGTACTTCTCGGTGTCACTATAGCAAGCCACGATAAATAAATGCCATCAAATTTACCACATCAAGGATACCATCCACCACCGGAAATTACTGCAAAAACTAACTATGTAGTGCGGAAATTAACAAAAAAGTATAAATATTACGATATTCGAAAGGCATGTTAAAAAATGTGAATGTAGGGGAATATTTTTCAAAAAAATGTGAAACATTTATGCTTAAAAATATTTATCTCGAAGCCTGTGCTGTGACACAGTCTAAAAGAGAATAAAAAGAATTTCAGTATTTGAAGAGAGGGAAACGAAGAGAGAACCAATGCCTTCTAGATACAAAAGCCTCACTACCGGCTTTGTAACACATTTTATGTAGTAAAGTGGAATTTCTTCTGCAGATCGCTATAATGCTAGAAAAATGAAAGAGACTAAAACATGTTGAAAATATTCTAAAATAAATTAGTAGAAATTAATTATTCAATTTTAGTAGAAAGAAATTCTTTAAATCGGTAAAACTTCAAATTAATTAAAACTTTTGTTATAAATGGTAGAGAATAAACACTAAACTCGATTTCTTTGCCTTTATGCTGTGTTTATGATATAGGAACATATAGGAAGATAGGAAGATTGACACGACCAACCAAATTATTTAAAATGTCGGCAGCTCCGCCTACTAGCCTACTTTGATCAAAAATAAGAAATTTTTCAACTAAAGCATGGAACTAATAGGCGGGGCTTGTGATATTTTAAATAATTTGGTTGGTCGTGTCAATCTTCTTATCTTCCAATATCATAAACACTGCGTTACTGCATAAAACTCCGGCAAGTGCGCACATTGTATCAAAGTTTTTAGGCTAAAGTGTCAGAGCTGATAGCGGATTTGTATTAAGTTAGCAGCCCAACCTGTAAAAGTTTTTTGTTACTAATCTCAACACAAGCCCCGAAATGAGCTAACGAAAACGATTTTAAATTTGGAACATAGAAAGTACTTAGGCTAAATCACCCAGAGAGCTATTTACAACTATTTGAACAAGCACCCAAGTATAAAAGAGACTAATCGGCAATGGCATCGTTGATTAATTAGCTCTCTTTCTCTCTTTGTTACAGAAATATAAAATGAAAAAACGTAGCAACCGATGTCGTCAATTAGTGACGGATATCATGCTTGGCGTCACTTCAACATCATATTTGTGACCGTTCATTCCCCCCACTTAAGAGGAGCCTGATCAAACCAATGGTGCACCATTGGCACACACTCCTTACACCCTACCTCTAAAACAATGGAGCACGCATTCAAATACATCATAAGCAGAACTAAACGCGGAGTTAACATTAGGGTTTCTGAACCCGACTCGACCCGGACCCGGACCCGTCGGATAAAGACCTTAAACCCGGATCCGGGATCCGGGTTTTAAAACCCGGCGGGTTCGGGTAATTGGAACTTCAAGTTATAAAATTACATATTTTTTGTAAATATTAAAATAATTATTGTCTGTTAGTCTTACTCACAATATATGGGCCTGTGCCAAAAAAAACACTTATCTCTATAAGAAACTCATATAGAGATAGTGATTGTTCTAAATTGCCACATAAATGAATAACTTCAAATATAAGACCAACGAAAAAAAAATTAAAATAAATATTTTGTACTAACACAAAAGTATAAACATACACATACGCAATTGTATTGAAGTCGCGGATTCTTTAGTAATCGGTAATAATTTCCGCATTGGTGGAGAAAATATCTAATAATCAACATTTCAGTTTGACACTGGTTGAGTGGACCAGCTCTCGAACCAAGAAATACATAAATATAAGTCATCATGGTGCTCCAACAGAAGATCCGTATAATCTCGGGTTTGTTCGAATCATTGGATCTTGAACAGCAACAATATTTCTTGATGCAGTTACCAAGCGTCTAAAAATCGTTTGAAGTAGGTTACGAACAACAGGTCGTCCGATCCACAGACGACGATGCTTCTGTTATTAACAAATTCGGTATAGAATGTCCGACATTTCTCCTTGGGGTAAGTGATACTTTATAGACAAAAAATGACTGCAATGGTGGATATGGAACACGAATCAGAGATAAATGATGCCGTATCTGATGATCTCTTTAATGAATTGGATGTTGAAATATACGGAACTGAAGAAGAAAACTTTGTGGAAGCAGTAAGCATTGATCAGATTATCACCGATGTTCGAAAGGTGCTAAATATTTAAATTGTTCTCCTATTAGAAAAGGAATTCTAGAAAAATAAAATCAAGGCAGAGCTTGGTCACACCAAAGAGCTAATTTTGGACTGTAAAACTCATTGGAGTTCTTTGGCGAATATGATCAGTGTTTTCGTGAAACATCAGCATCATCGAACAGCCTTTGTTAGAGTTAAACCACCCATAAATGTTGATTTAATAGATTTTGAAATGCTTAAAAACCTAATGAATGTACTTGAACCTGCCAAAATCGCAGTTGAAGTCCTATGTCGTAACGACTAGAGTTGTAACTCTCTATTCAGCCGGAATCACACTGAATTACATGAATTAAAGTTTCGCGAATTGCAAAAATCAAATTTCGACTGAATTGCTGCAAAACATCAAGAAACGACTAAATTATAGAATGCACTCGAATTTGATCAATTACACTACTCTGCAAAATTTTAAAAATTTGGTGCCACGACTTGACAATGAATAGTTGTTTCCGAAGTAATTTTTTACGCTGAATCCGAATCTGGGCTCAGAATTGCTCTATCACGTCAGGTTTATGAGATATTCTAACCTAAAAGTGCAAAAATCACTGTTATTTGACGTATTTGAGGTTATTTAGCACCACGATTTTTTTTTCTTCAAAAAGTTCATGTGTGGGATCTTATAGTACAAGTCTTCTTCTTTCCAATGCCTTTGAGCTTGCTCAAATATGTTTTTTTTTCCGCCGAGATATCGCATTTTCAAAATTGCATGTTCGTGAATTTGTCGGTATATTGTATAATACACTACCTTTTACACCGAAGGTATATATGCACTTTTAGGTTAGAATATCTCATAAACCTGATATGATAGAGCAATTCTGAGGCCAGATTCGGATTCAGCGTAAAAAATTACTTCGGAAACAACTTTCATTGTCAAGTGGCACCAAATTTTTAAAATTTTGCAGGGTAGTGTTTTTATACAGAAAAATTCACGAATATGCAAATTTGAAAATGCGATATCTCGGCGAAAAAAATGATATTTGAGCAAATTCAACGGCATTTGAAAGAGGAAGACTTGTACAATAAGATCCCATACATGGCTTTTATATAAAAGTAAAAACTGCATTGCTACATAACCTAAAATATGTCAAAAAACAATGTTTTTTGCACTTTTAAGTTAGAATATCTCAAAAACCTGACGTGATAGAGCAATTCTGAGCCCGGATTCGAATCCAGCGTGAAAAATTACTTCGGAAACAACTATTCATTGTCCAGGGGCAAAATTTTGCAGGGTAGTGTTATTTAAGTCGCTTAAATAACCTTATTTTGTTCCTTCAAAACAAGCCTTAAGTTTAGCTACACATGTAATGAATAGAATTTACCAAAACTCGAACTCTGAAGCCAATCCCACGAATAATTTGTAGGAACCATTATTCATCGACGAGGATAAAATAGTATTAAAAATTGAGGAAGGATTAAATTTAATTCTAAAAATTGCAGAAAAACCGGATACAACCGAAGCTAATGATTTCGGATATCTTAAACAGAAGTTTACACTTTTCAAAAACACAAAACAACGGACTATCAATCTTGAGAATCATTACGATGCGCTATGCACAGTGAAACCTACTTCAATGGATAACGAAGGAACATTCCCGGTATCTGTAAATTTTTATAGCAATGCCGATCTAATTGGGGAAAAAGTATCTTAATGCTTTGTTGTTCCTTAAATATCATTACATTAGAGCTAGTAAATAAAATTGCTTACAAAATAAATAATAGTTCCTTTAAAACATTTAAAATTTTTTTGATATTGGACCCGAACCTGACCCGGATCCGTCGGGTTTTCAAAATATTGGACCCGGAATCGTCGGGTTTTAAAAACCCGAGTTTTCAGAAGCCCTAGTTAACATCTATTTACACCACTTCTTAGTTTAGAAATCGATTTATTAAATTCATAGACGGTTTTTTATAGATGTTTGTTTTTCGAATTGGCAACACTTTTTCCAGCGACAGCCAATTTGATAGTTGACAGCTGATTTGTGCTCAGTTTAGTTTTCAATTTCGTTCTAGTGAATGGGCCGAAAACGAGATTTCTTGATCCTCATTTTTACCACAAAGTTTTATTCAGCGATGATGCACATTTTTGGTTAAATGGCTATATAACAAGCAAAATTGCTAAAGAAGTCATTGTTTGGTGTGTTTTTAACAATTATGTCCACTACAACATTACAGTTAATGGATAGCGCTATAGAGCCATGATTACTGACCTGTTCATTCTCAATTGAATGGCGTTAATGTGGAAGAGTTGTGATTTCAATAAGATGGCGCAACATGTCACACAACACGCGACTCATGTAATTTATTTAAGGAAACATTTGATGAGCGCACAATTTCGCCTAATGCACCTATGAATTGACCTCCAAAATCGTCTTATTTAACACCTTTTAGTATACGCCAATATACCAGAGGTGATGGACGACTTGGAAGCCAACATTCGCTCCATTATTACCAATACACGGCCCCAGCAGCTCAAAAATTCGTTGTTGACTCATCAACATTAGAACATTAAAATCCAAACCTATGGATCTAGTGTCATATTTAATTTAATATTTTTAACCATATTGCTGATGCTAGCATTTAATTGTATATAAAAGGTAACCATTAAATAAAATGGAGCAGAATGAATTTAACTCTACTTTTAAGAATAAGTTGTTTATTCTCACTGCAGTTCGGACAATTAAAATGCCCAGTAGGCTGGTATTTTCAGCAACACAACGACCAACCAAACCTCAATGAGAACAAACGTCGGAATTAATAATATAAATGGCCGGAACGGTTACCTGATCTGAGTCTGATGTAACAGAGAACGATATTGTGTGATTGAAAGAAAAAAGTCGATAATGCAGATTTCGTTATTAACATTCCAGAAGAAAATAAAAAAATTTGTGGTTATCAGTCGAAAGTAAATAGGATACAAGGGTTGTAAGAAAAAATTTTGTAAATAGCCTTACGTGGAAAACTTTGTTTAGTCTCATCGCGGAAAATATCGGAAAATCAGAAGAATTCACAAAATTGGAATAAAATCAACCTCTATCTAGAGTGTATATCTGAAGTGGAATCGTTTTTATTGGATTTGTCAATAGCTATTGCAAGAAAAAAATTCAGTTGAAGTTCCCCGTGGGAAATCTCGGAAAATTTGAAACAGGTTCCAGCCGAAAGTGAGAAATGAATGTATAAAATCAGCCTCTAGAGGGATATTTGTGGAAATGGATTATATTGATGTGACTTGCCAATAGCTATTACAGTAAAAAAATTCAGTACAAGTTTCCAGTGAAAATTTGTATAAAATCAGCCTCTGGAGTTTTATGTCTGGTGATGTATTTTATTGATGTGACTTGTCAAAAGCTATTTCAAGAGAAAATGCAGTTCAAATTTTCTAATGATTTTTACGGGGAACTTGAACTGAATTTTGTTCCTGTGACAGTTATTGACAAGTCACATCAATGTACTCCATCTCAGACATAACACTCTAGACAGAGGCTGATTTTGTTCCAATTAAAATATTTTTTGGGGTTTCGCGAGTTTTCCACAATTTTCCACGAGAAACTGGAGCCAGGTTTTGCCATATAAGAATATTAACAAAGGTTTTCAATGCTATTCATGCATCCTTAGTAATTTTAAGGCTAAACACTAACGATTGATATCGACTTTATTTTTTTATTTTCGGCTAACACAATCTGCATTACCGTTTTTTTAATTTCGGCTGAAAAATGTTGACTGGAGCAATGCAATCTGCATAACGGACTTTTCCTTTTCGGTTTCACCTGGCAACTTTCGGCTAACTTTAATGCGGGCCTCAGATGATCAATATCTATTGCCAATATTTCAGTATTGGCAATACTATTGAACATGTGAGGACCCCAATTGACGGATTGTCAATATACAAAATATTGTGGTGATGGTTTGATGAAAATCAAAATATTTTTAATATTGATAAAATATTTACAATACTATTGATCTTCTGAGTTACTTTATTGACAAAATATCAATGCGAAGAGCTGTCAACATTTGAGTTTGGTATTTAAAACCAAGAAAACATAACAATTACCTACATTTAGCGTTGCATTTTTGCATATATAAATATAAAGTTGAATTTATATAAGTATTTGGATTTTTATTCACTCCCTAGACCATATTCTTTTCTTTTTCTTTTAAATTTTTTCATTTACAAAGCAAAATAATAGCTACACAAGCCGTACTTTTATCTAACATGGTTCAAAGTGCAGTATTAACCTGAAAAATAAATATTTTTTATTGTTTGACATTTAAGTATATTGTCAATAGCATTGATCGTCTGAGACAAATGCAGTTTGTCAATAGTTTTTTTCAACATTGACAATAATATATTGGCAATACTTATTGAACATCTGAGGCCCGCATTACAGTATCCTCGTGCCCTTTGTTTATAAAACCAGAGCCTCCGGTATCAACTTTATTTTTTACTAAGCTTAAAATAAGGGACATACATTTTTTTCTGAACTACGAAACTGTATTGGAAAACGATTGTTTTCATTGACATTTTTAGTCTATTAGAATTATGAGCTTTTGATTTGATTTTATACGAAAATGTACATACAACATGTAATTTTATTTGATTAAAACATCGAGTCATGAAAGTGTTTATTTCTTACAAGGGAACCTTTTGAACGGTCAAATTCAAAAAATCATAAAAACTATTCTAACCTGTAGTACTATATGTGAGACATTAACGAAACCATTTCTTTATCGGCAACCAAGCTTTTTTTAGGGGTTAAACCCACCCCTCTAATTTGCGAAAAAAATGTAATTTCAAAAATGGTTTCGTTAATGTCTCACGGAGTACTAAAACTTATTGTAGAATAGTTTTTATAATTTTTTGAATTTGACAAAGGTTCCCTTAGTTAGTAAAAAAATCGTTAGTAAAAATCGTTTTGGGGAAATAAAGTATTTCAGAACTTTCAAAAATTGTTGGTTTTTTTTATATACGTCATAAACTCAACACTCAAAATTTATAAACAATACAATAATCATCTCTTTCATTACCTCCATTCAAACTTGAATTCGAATACCTTTCTGTTGTTATTTTGAATTTGCGAGGTAAGCTAAATTGTTTTAATTGTTTGTTTTCTTCGCCCATTGTATTGATTCAATTTTTTTCTGTTTGGCTCTTTTTGATTTATTTTAATTTCGGTTGTTTAGAGGAGCCGTTTTGCCTCTTTTGACCATTCAATTTAGATGTGGATAAATGATGACGTTATTAAATTGAATTTTTATACATTTTCTCTGTTCAATTAGAACCCATTTGATGTAATAGAGCCGGCATGTGAATAATTGATTTAAAATAAGGGATATTGAAACACTAAACATTATTTTCATAGAGTTTAAACTCAGTTAAATATTTTTGTCTTAAATCACTAAAAATCAACTCAATGTCTTACTCATTCAAAACACAGATTCTCAAATTTCCATATTTTCCAGCAATAATCTAAATAAAATAAGGGAAATTAAATTTAAAAAAATGTTCTTGTAAAGCGGGATAACAGTAGCAAATTAGCGACTGGGGAAAAACGTCCTCCCTGATATTACGAGTAAATAATGCACTTAAAACATCAACAATATCAAACTGAATATGCTTCAAAATCACACTACTCGATCCTATCTAATCAAGCGACCTCTGGTCCTCAAGAGAATTGATAATATTAAAAACCTCTAATGATGAGGGGGCCGGAAAAAGAGCTGCTATTTATTTGTGGATAGAGAAGCAAGGCATTATCTAAAATATATTTCCTTAGTTTCTTTGAAAGATAATAAAATGATTCCTTTTACTATCACTACTGAAGAGAATAAGATCTAAGGGGTATTTGGCTGAGAAAGAAATTTATTGGGCCGCACTGAGGAAACGCTAAGCAACTATAACCAACAGGTCATTAAGGTGGAATCTACAAAGAAAACTGAAATTTAGTTTAGAGAATCGTAGGATTTGGCTAGGAGACTCTCTTGGAAACTAAAATGTCTTGTTAACGAGCTTAAAGAGATTTCTTTAATTTTCCAATTAAAATTAAATTTATAAAAATTTTATTTAATTAAATCTAATCTCAAACTTAACATTTGTGAGAAATAAATAGTTTGACAAACGTTATTTAGAAAACTATTGAGTTTAAAAATTCTGCAAAATTCTTTCAACTTAATTGTTAAATTCTCATCCAAATTGGTTAAAGTCATTCTGGGTTTGGAAGTTCAATTATTAGCTGCTTTTCTTGACACAAGTAATCCGATTCAGCATAGGAACCAAGCGCAAATTTTAGCGAAAAAAAACCTCGATATAAATTTCTTGTAGTTGGCTAGAAAAACGTACTTCAATTTTAAATATTTTTTTTTACAGCAGACGCCTCTGCAATTTTTGTTCATCTTGCTATGTTTACAAAATATTTTGACGTTTTGACCAATTTTTTGTGGCATAAAGTTGGCGCGATTTTAATCTTTTTGCAATTAAAAATAAATAAATTTTATCTTTATGTCCCAGTCCTATAGTAAAACATCATTTGATTTTAATTATGATTATGACTCATTTAAAATTTCATAAATTCTCAAACCTTATATGAAGAACTAATGTTTGTCCCAGCAGATTCACCAATAATTATTTTTATCCGCGAAAGTGTAAAGGGTCCAACGAAATTCAAATTTTCTGGAATAAGATTCCAAACTGTCTTTTGTCGGTTGTCTGTTTTTTTTTTATTATGAAATTACAAAGAAAAGTGAGACATTATTTTACCTACAATAAACAGAAAATGCCAATTGACTAATTATTTTAACTCACAGGACAGGTAGAATTTTTGGTTTAAAATATGAAATCACAAGTAATCCAGTCGTATTCTTAAATTTGGTAGCTGGAACAAAATAGAAATGCAAATTTTGATCGCATAACTTATATTTATTTAAACATGTATAAACGACTTTAATACATTTTTAAACAAATATAAGTTATGCGATTTTGTTTTTTAATTTGGTTTCATTCACGAAATTATTTTACAGCAGTTTTGGTTGCGTTCAATTTTTTTTTTTTTTTTAAATAATATTGGCGCTTGGTTCCCATACAGTATAGGAATTAAGCGCAAATTTTAGTGGAAAAATAAAATCGACAAAATTTCTTGTAAATTGCTATAAAAACGTACGTCCATCATTGAACTAATTGTTTTTTGCAGCAGACGTATGTCGCTGCTTATATATTTTGTATTTATATTTGACATTTCGTGTTTTTAACAGTGTCGTGTTCTTTGACAAACAAAATTTAAAATTTGTGTACAATAATGTTTGAAATGAAGACGTTTTGATTTTTAATAAAGTGAAATAAATTTAATAATACGACTAATTTCTTATTTTCGTTAATTTAAGGATTTTGTTGTTCCGATTTTTATTTGTTTCTTCTTGAAGCCGAACTGATTTTTGGGTGGTTTCTATTTTTGGTGTCATTGTTTATTGCAGGAGTAAAGAAAATGTTAAAGAACTAAATCCATTACATTTAAAAAAAATAATTTCATATTTTATTAAACTCATTTTAAGTTATAGTTACAAAAAAGAATTCATATTCATAACGTATGTTATATTTTATTATTATACTTTACGTTTTATTATTTATTGACAATAATAATAAATTATATTTTCTTAATAATTTATTTGTTTCATTTGATGTTTTAATTAATTCTTGGTACATGTAATAATTCCAGCTTGCATATATTAATGATACTCCAGTCGCACTCCGTTATTTCGGTAGCATCGCTTTTAAATTATACATACTTTAAGCCATTGTTCAGCAGTCTTTGAAATCGGTCCAACCACGTTGACTGAATCTGCTATTATAAGCCAAGCGGCTGCATGTTTTCCTATAATAAAAAATAAAAAAAATTGAATTTATAAAATAACTTGCTGGAAATATGGCAGACATTTGTTGTTAAATTTACTTTGAATACTGGCGATTTCCTAACCGGTTCGCATTTGACTGAAATTTTATTTAATACACTTTAATAAAACTAAATAAAATAAATACTTATGTTTAATGTAATAACTTTCTATACATGTATTTTATTCTTAACAAAACGAAACAATATACAAGGAGCTAGGACCGTTAATAAGTCCGCTCTGCACCCAATTAAACAATTTATAAAAAAAAAAAAAATATATTACAAAACAAAACTTACCATATTTTGTACTTATTTCTTCACCAATATAATTATGTATTAAATATAATTATTGTAAATATTGTATATTGTAAATTGTTTCATTTTACTTGTAATGGGTAAAAACTTCCAAATAAAATCATTTTTATGGTACATATAGTTTTAAATTTTCAAACAAATATTCACTAAAATACTCAACGGCTACGTATTTCTCTTTAGAGATACCTTCGTATGTTACACTAAAAAAAAATTTCGTATGACGAATTTTTTTTCGCGCGAGAAATGTTTCTAGCAGTTTTGGCTGCGTACAATTTTTCTCTTAAAATTTTTTTTCTTATGACGACTTTATTTTTCCACTAAAATTTGCGCTTAATTCCTATACAGATCAAAGTTTACAATGAAAGCAATGACAAAATTTTAATTAATTTTTGTTTTCAATCAAAATTTAGATCTTAGGCCGTGAGTGAATTAGTTAAAAACCAGTTAAATTAAAAATTAAAATTTTGACATAGAAGTTAAAATTAAAAAATTTACTCACCACAAAAAATAAATAAAAAATGCATCATGGTAGGCACCGTATATAAAATTTGACAAGCGAGTTAAAAAAACATAACCTCATTTTTTAATATTGGTTCAGTTAATACATAAGCATGACTTGTTTCTTTCTGTTTCTTCTTAAAACAGCTTTATTTGATAAATTACGCTTTTTATAAAATAATAAAATCGATAACAAACTAGGAAAATGATTGTTATAAATTCGCTTCATGTTGTTTTTCAGTTGTCACAATTTTAATTTTTAACTAATTCACACAGCAATATTAAATTTGGTAGATACAAATATTTCACCACGATAATTTGATTTTCACCAAATTTTTAACCAAATATTTTTAACATATTCACTCACGGCCTTAGTACTTGAGCTCGACCATTAAACGCAAATTGTTGAAAATAAAATGTAGTTCACTTACCGAATAAGTGACCTATGGTTAGCGGTGAAAAAATACGCAACCAGATAAATGTAATGTTTTACGTAATTTAAATTAGTGAGTTGTCGTAAGAAACTACCCCTAGATAAACACAAAACCATAATTTCTGTTGAAAAACGAGTTTAACAAACAAGCTGAAGATTAATTCAAACGTTAAATTTATTTTGGACTTGAGAATTCCTAACAAACTGGGGAATCTCTTCTTTCATAAAACAAAAAAAAATGTTGTTACTTACTTTGTAAAGCCCAATGTTTCTGATTTCGTAGCTGTCTTTGGAACAGTTGTCCTTGATTAATACAATTTTGATTATGAACATTGGTATAATTGGGCACAAATGACGGTAAATTAAGCAAAAGCTGATCAAATTGCTCCAATGCTTTAGTTTCTTTCTTTTTCTCACGTTTTTGTTTTTGATCACTAGCCTTAGACTTTTCAGTATCTAAAATTTTATCAACCAAACTCGGTTTCCCATCTCCTGATCCATCTTCCGGTGTTATAAGTGAATTTAATAGTGAACTCGATGTTTCTTTGATTAGAGACATAAATTCTTTAGCCTCGGTTTTAAGTTGTGAAACAGTTGACGGTTGTTCGGATTTTTCATGTTCCGTTACTTTAGGTTGAGGTTTACTTGACTCTTGTCTCAATGGTTTCTCTTTGTCGTCCATAATTTCTTCTTCTGTTTCCTCGTTTTTATCTTTATTTGTGGTAAATTTTTCTTTTAAAGTTGACATCCACGATAGAAAACCACGTTTTGAACTTTCATTATCGTTTTCAACTTCTTCTTCTGCATCGGCCTCTTCTATCTCAATAGTAGAAGCTTTCTGTTTTTTAGGCACAATTTTTTCTTTCTCCATACGTCGAATAGGTTCAATTTCAACCACATCCTCCTCGGTGGCCCGCTTCTCTTTCAGCCACGCAGTAAACAATTCTTTTTTCTCATTAATAGTATCCGGGATAATATTAAATGTATCTTTCACGAAATTAATCCAACTTGCGATTGTCGATGTGATAATATTTTCTTTTATTTCTTCATCATCGTCATCGTCATCTTCCTCAAATTTTCTTTTTAATCTACTTGTGTATGTATCTGATTCTAAATTGTATTGCCGTCGCCTCACTTTTTGGAAAACATACTTTGACGCCGCCTCGCTGTCATCGTCATCATCGTCTTCATGACCATTTTCAACGCCATCCTTCTCTTCTTCATCATTCTTATCATTATCTTCAACATTATCATCATCATCATCGTCATCGTCGTTATCTCGGTGGTTCACCTTTGACATTTTAACTTTTTGGAATACGTATGGTTTTCGCGTTGGTGCACTAATCTCTTCACTCTCACCATCGTCGTCGTCGTCATCATCTTGAAGAATATTTATATCCTCGTCGTCGTCATCGTCATCGTCGTCTTGTACATCTTCCGTCGATTCAATATCAATCATAATATCGTCGTCATCATCATCGTCGTCATATGAATCATGGAAAACTTTTTCGATTTTTCTCAATGGAATTCCATTTTCTTTACGTCTGATTGTATCACTACGTTTTTCACTGATCTGTTTAAAATCACGTAATTTAAAACCATCACTAGGATTTATTTGAAACAAAAATATCAGAAATACAAATAAAATTAAAATAAGTGAAAATTTTTTGATGGGTATTGGAAAGATTTTCATAATGTGGCCACACACACTTGTACAATTTATTTGTAGATAAAATAAATAAAATTACACCAATATATGTATATGCATATATTTAATTACAACAAAAAATATAACTATACAATTCCTTAAAAATGTACTAATAACAAATAAATAACTAAAGTACACAACAGATCACTGAATTAAATTCATTTAAAACTTTGTATTAATATTAAACTGGTATTTATTATTATTAAAAAAATATATTGTTGATGGACATTTATATTATCGTTTATATTTTCTTGTGTTTAATAAAATGGAGACAATATTATACTGAAACGAAAAAAAATTCTATTTTCAAAATTTCTGCGTCCAAGAATTTTTTTTTTTTTGTGCTTCTAAAAATAACAAATAGCGAATTTATAAACATACGAGTAAGTATAATTATAACACTTGTAGTAACTGAAATACTATTTTTTTCGGTTGTTTTTGTTACTTTGTTGTACATATAGTAGATTTATGTCTCCCTAAGTATAGTCAATTGACACACCCCATTGATGAATGAAGTAACATTGACATAATCTTTGATAAACGGTTGACCGTGATCGAGATCAAATTATTTGTTTGAACTCAAAAAATACATATGTAAATTTCATCGAACGTTAATTAAAACTTAAATTAAAATGTCTAAAACATTATAGGTACACATGTGCTGTGCGTTATAATTAATGTAAAATTCTCGTGTTTACGAGCAAGCATTGTGTGTAAACTTCAAATTCCTAGATTTTTAAATAAATCCAAGTTTCCCTCAATAAAATTAGTTAAATTGGTATAGTGTAAAACATTTTTGTTGGTGTTCAGTTCGAGGCATTATAGATCACTCCAGGTTAAAGAGTCATAGAAGATATATTTAAAGTATATTTATACAATTTTAAATTTTACTGGTATAAAATGCACAACCCTCATCAAATCAGCGTGCTGCAGCCGTTTGGAACGTTTCAATAATTTTGGAACGGTTTATAACTGATTCCGCGCAAAGGATGCCATCATCGAGCTTATAAACAACAGACAAAAAACGCCTATTTACCAAATGATTTTTAAGGGCTGGACTGTAAACCTTCTGTTAAAAAGACGTATTCACCCCATCTTGCACAATCTGTTATGAATTATCTCTAGAGATCAAAATAGATTGTGTAAGTATTGGTACGGTATTTAATTCAGAGGTTTTGTAAACAAATAAATTAATTATCATAAATGTTATTTTCACAAAAATTCATTTTTTATTTTTTTCGGTTTTAATGTACAAATGGCTACATAGTTATGAACGGAAGTGATCACTGATCCATTTTGTTATTTTGTAACATTTTGTTATTAGAAAGATAATGAGTTAAACAAACGTGATTTCACGATTATTATAATTGAGGCTAACATATTTTTGTTGCAATATTTTAAATTATGATAGGTAACAACAGTGCTCAACAGTCAACAGTACTTGGTTACTTTTGCACTAAATATTATGATGACAAAGAAGTCCAAAAAATAACATAATTCAGTTTTTACAAAAATGTTACTTAGATCATTTTTGTCCTTAACTAGCCAAATATTGATCGTACGTATTGAGGAGGTGGTCGACCAGACCACTGAATTATTTTTTTTCTGACAATCAATAAAATAAAATTTAAGCGTGTACCTCTTCGCTTTTTCTTTAATCGAAATATCTGCCTAATGTTAAAGGATATAAGATGTAGTCGACCTGTAGCAATTTTTTAATTTCGATATTCTGAATAACACTGAAATGTTGATTTTGGGAATCTATAACCTTGCTGTGTACCTCTTCGTTAGATTTCCTTACTTCACGGCTACAATTTCGATAATCAATTAACCGATAATTCAGCCGAAATCTGGGTTTTAATTTAACGATAAATTCGATAAAAATTTTTTTTTCAGTTGATTAAGATTTTGACTTACAACAGAGTGATTACCACCAAAACAACCAAATGTTTGAGAATTGCTGTGGCGGAAGGAGCAAGACGCATATTACTAACTCAATTATTTTTAATGCTGCCCCGTGGCACAGTGGTTAGCATGCTTGCTTTAAGCTCCGGAGGCCCCGGGTTCGATTCCCGGCGGCTGATGAAAAAATCACGGTTAGTTAATGTAGGATCAATGAATTAATCATTCATTAGGCTAGATACTCGATACTCAGATAAGCAGATAAGCAGTTATTTTTTGCGAATTTGCTAGAAATGTTAAACACGATAATTTAGCAAACCAATTTGTTTCTGAATTTTAGAAAATGGGCTACTTTAATGCACTTTAACGTTTGTGCTGAATCAAAACCAACACAAATGTCTTATACAAGCCATATTATTGCCATACAAACACAAAATAAAACCTACTATTTCTGTAAGTATTAGCGTCGTAATACAGTATAATCTTTACATACTTTGGTTTTAAATTGTAGTTTGTGTCAAAAACAGTATAAAATATCACTAACACTTACAAAAAATAGTAGGTTTTGGATTTAATAATATGCGTGCGTCATGGAAATAATATGGCTTGTATAAGACATTTGTGTTGGTTTTGGCTGAATACAAAAATATATTTTACTTTGCTAAAATAATCGAGTAGTTTACGCAAGCAAATTTTCGATTAGAAAATCCGCCATATTTACAGAGTTGCGAATTGCTAAAGTATCGAGTATCTAGCCCATTATCTGTTAAAATGTTGATTACAAAACTTCATCATGAAGCGGCCAAATCCAAATCCCTCTATGGGATGTAGCGCCAGCGAAAAAAAATTCTTATAATCTCTTCTTTTAACCAATTCCCTATTAATTAGTATTCTGACAATAATTTGAGCACCTAAGCTCGGAAATTGTTTCACCAGAAATTCATATACTTTTATTTTTACTCTAATTTGAATTAATTATTTAATTAAATAATTAATTCAAATCAGAGTTAAACAAACAAAAAAAAATGTATAAATTTGCTTACAGTGGAATAGAGCTGTGTGAATGTGACGAAGAAAAGATGTGTAAGAGAATTTGGCTGTATTAGTATAATTCGCTAATACAACCTACACAGTAATGAAAATTGTGGTACAATCAGTCCAGTTGCCGCGGCCTGATGAGAAGATTGATTTTTTCATAATCATAAGCTTTTGGTTGATCCTATGTTTATAAAACCGACGTTCGGCATGTGACGAATTCGGAATTATCGCAACCACTGGTAGATCCCTGGAACGTCCACTATTCCAATTGAGGGTTCGCAGGAATATTGAAAACACACTCATTTATTATTTTATTCAGTATGATGGTATTTATTTTTGATATCTTTAAATTGCATTAGTCGGTAGAAAATCAACAGTAATCTTTTACGGTCGTTGTGTCAATAATTTTCTTGTTATTATTTTTTTCCAAACAAACGTTTTCTGTTTGCTTGCTGAGTTTTCACTAACTACTACATTATTTGTGATTTTGTACTTACTATTCTTACCAGTGCAGTTAATTTTATAATTTTAACTGATTTAATTTAGCTATCGAAATTTAGACTGATTTTCATTTGCTCAGCGAAAGTCGGGATGATTCTAATTTGGTTGACACCACAAGCTCATCAATTCGAAACTGGATTAAATTTTCTTACAATTTTTCAAAATATTAACTTTAAATAAATTAAAAATAAGAAATTCAAATACGGTCCAGATTCAGAATCTAGTTTCAAAAATTTTAGTTGCAATTTTGCTACCGAATATTTAAAATATTTTACTTATTGCCTATTTAAAAAATGTGCCTATTGAAAAGTTGAATCAGCAGTTGTTAGACTCGCCGCACGAAAAACTTCAAAAAATGAGAAACCGCCACCAATCTATTTGAGGGAAAAATCAAACAGAGATCTCACAAAAAGAATCGAGGTTATTACGGAAAATAAACAAGATGCAACCAATCAATATTGTTGCTTACATAGCGTTAATTATACATTTCGACCATGTTGGTAAACATTACTACACGTACCAACTAAAGAGTCAAAAAGGATTGGTTGTTACTTATTATGTTAAAAGGAATAGAGAATTACGTTGATGCAAACGATATACAAGCTGCTCTCGCTGATAAAGGCATCCAATGCAAATCTATTATCAATTAGAATCAGACAATAAAAAGGTTGAAGGCAAACATGCAATATTTGACTTAAAACATCTAATGCACCATCGATGGATTACCATCGAGTAACTCAGGAAAAACACTAAGCAGGTACAGTGTGTTAAGTTGCAAGAATATGGACGCAAAATAAAGAAAAATAGGTAGCGTCAGTGATAAATGCAGCAACTGTGATGAAAATCACACAGCAAATTATAGAGGATGCCCAATTTATCTAAGATTCAAAAGAAGAATCAATCCAAGGCAGTGAGGAGAGCAACGGATATTTAATCTTCAGTCTTCAGCTAGAACAGAAGCACATCCAAAAGTTCTATATACAAACGCTCAAAATGGAAACCAGAATGCAATTGTAAAAGGTAATGTGTACGAAGGGGTATCACATGCTTTCTGTTTTAAAATTTAGCCTCTTATCTGATAATATATAAGCTCCTTTCAACATCACAGGAGGTGATTGGTGCGTGCTTAAAATGGGCTGCATTTATGATTTCAGTTCGCACCGGTTCATTCAGCAGTACATACTTTATTAATTTCTTTCAGTCTCTGCAAACCTGAATTCTTTTGAAAAATTGATTTATTTCTGTTGTAATTTGTTCACCAGTTGATCCCGGTACGTTTGCAATATTTCTAAAACTTCTTCAATTATTGTGAGGGTTTGATTGAGGAACAATGTTGTGGCTTATAATTGCTCAATTTTATTTGGAATAAGTCTATAGTTTGCAACGATGAAATAAATATCAGTGCGCAACATCATTTTTGTAATGAGATATGCGCACTATACAATTGACGCAGCGTCGTTTTTTAATTCCGCGAAGTATTATTAATACATCGATGTTATTTGGTTTATGTTCCCCATCGTGTAACAACCAGTTTTGGTGATATAAAAAAATCTCAATTTTAATACTAAAATACCTAAAATACCTTAAATACCTTAACAACATTCAGGGTTTCGCAGTTAACCGGTTATTCCTTAATTCCACAGATTTCCCTAAGTGTTAACGGTGCTTTTATTTCTGTTGCGATGATATTTGAGTTTTCCTAAGTGAAACATTACGCTACGCCATTCTTTATCTAATTGACCAGGGGTTAAATATACTGATTGGAGTCTTTTTGTAAGTAAGGGCAAGATGCATTTTAAGAGAGAACAATATTTAAAATGCGGAGTCGGAGTTAGTCAGTATCTTTTCGACTCCGATTCCGATAAAATAGTCCGACTCCTCGACTCCAACTCCGCAGCCTGGTTGCAACACAAATGTTTCTAGTTTGTTTTTGATTGGCTTAATCCGTTGTATTATAGTGTAGCATCGGTGAAAATATTGAAGAGGATTGCGAATTGATTTTGAAACAGGAAGATTTACCTAATTTTAAAATATTCTGGAAAATGGAATTTCCATTCTAATTTCAAAATTAAATCTTCGTTTTCCAGATTACAATATTGTGGGACATATTTCACTTCGTTTTTTGAGGTTTATTTCATAATAAAATAATTTTCTTTGGTTTAATGAACTATATCGTAGCACAGTTGGGAATTATTTCATTTAATTGGCGGGAATTTTATTCTTTTTCAAAGCGGGAATTTTTATAATGAAATAACCCCTGAAATATAAAAGATGGAGCTTATTTTATAGAGAATTATTTCATGGAGCCATTTGGAAGTAAGCTATAAAAATTTAAATTCTGTGGACAACTAAAAATAAACCAAAGTTTTGTTTTTCATTTTTTTCGAGGTATGTTTTGCCCTTCCTGCGTCACAGGTTTTGACGATCCTACCGGTTTTATGTGGATATACAATAGTAATTGAAATCCTTTATGTACCCGGTGGTATTCGTTACGTTTCGCTACGGTTACTTGTTCAAAAAGTACAACCGAACCTAACGGAACACCTTTTTTACTCTATTAAGCTCTCTTTACCATGTTTTGCACTCCAGAGTAGTTGTACTGGACTTATTTGTTTCGTCTTGGGAAGCACTTTTGACCTATTGGGGGTTTCAACTCGTCAAACATTTTATTTTCGAAGCAACTTAAAAGTTGAAAAAAATTGGCCCATTTTTAAGAATTGATGAATTTACCCCAGGTCATTTAATTTTAACCTTTATTAATTAATTTTAACGGTTTGATCGATACCTTAAACGTCCGAATTAGTTGATATCAGTTGTTTCTTGCCCGATTCATCTAGTCGGCCTTGACGGTCTCACCAGATTCATACGCTTTTTTACGCTAATTGGACTCCTTTATCTACAAGTTGATGTTTTTGTATTTCGCTTGCTTTATTTGTAGAAACATTATAAGGAAAAACCGGATTTTGGGTAAAATACCTATCTCACCAATTAAAGTGAGATGTTTCATGTTTGGAACACTATGATTCGAGTGTCATTAAGAATTCGTTACCAAAAAAAAAGGTTTTTGCATATTTCACATATTTTAATAAGCAAATATTTTCAATTTAATGCTATGCATATAGTTGGAATAAGCATTGTTCTCCAACCACTCTGTAGTAATGTCGGAAAAATTAATCTAGTCTCGCATATGCATATGTATTGTGGAACTCCAGCCGATATTTTTTTTAGTTCGAAGTATTCCTCTTCATGTTTTACACGAAAGTGTGAATCAGCTAGATATGCCTTTAAAATCAGGTAGAAAACTGCTTTTCTGGTAGTTTATATTCCAGGCCTCGGTGCCATACTTTGTCGAAGGCTTGAGAAGCGTCCAAGAAGACACTTGAGCATATTTTTTTATTTTCCAGAGCATCTTCAATTAGGTCTGTGATTCTGTGCACTTGACCGATGGCAGAGTGTCTCTCTATAAATCCAAATTGGTGAGGAGGAATGAGTTTTCTGACTTCTTTTACTGATTTTAACCTCTTGAGTAGTAGCTTTTCAAATAATTTTGAAATTATAGGAAGTAGGGAAATCGGCATGTACGATGTATTCTCTTTTGGCGGCTTGTTAGGTTTTAGAATCAGTATTACCTCTGCCACCATCCACTGGTATGGAACGTATTTTAATCTGAACGCTGCGTTGATTATTTGCAGTAATTTTCGTAATCCTTTTTCTGGTAGTGTTTTAACAATGTATATGTCCAGTGATTAGGTCATAACCAGGGGATTTTTGGAGCTTAAGTTGTTATTAATTTCACCTTTTAGCTCTTGTAGTGTTATAGGCCTTATGTTTAGGTTATCCACTTTATTTACTGGAATTATATTTTCTTCAGCTGTTTGCCTTGGAAGGGGTTGAAATATGTATTCAAGATAGGCTGCAAACAATGCAGCTTTTTCTTTGGCACTCCTAACCCAAGTTCCATCGTTATTCTTGATAGGAGCTATTTGTACTTTAGGCCTTTTAAGATCTTTAGTTGCTTTCCAAAGGGAATAATTAGTGCCCTTGTTGCCAGTAAGGCCAGCTAGGTATTCACTGAAAGATTTGTTCTTAATTTCTTTGATAAGCATTTTTAACTTGTTGCTTAGATAATTAAGTCGTGATTTGCTTTGTGGTGCTCGATTCCTCTGCCAGATTTTTCGCGCTTTCCGTTTTTCTCTAATCAGGTCTTTCACTTCTACTAGATAGTTGATGTGATTTTTCGTTTGATTTCGAGTAGGAGGAGTACTCTGCCACGCTGCTTGTAGAATACTGTTGTTCAGAAGCTCTAATTGAACAACAAGTTCTGCCGGAGTTTTAGTTGGGACTTGTAATTCAGTATTGTCTTCAACTATTTTCTGGAAGAGATCCCAGTTTGTTTTACTATTAGTTAACCTAGGCAAATTTTCTGTTTTGATAATGGTATCACTGTGTGTGTGATAATAACGGGCGTGTGGTCAGACGAAATTACTTCACTGTTTTCGAGTACTACGTAGTTACAGCTATCTCTTTTGTTATAAAGAAATCTACCAAATCTGGTATCTTATTTGTATCCGCTGGCCAATATGTTGGTTTACCTCCAGCAGAAACTCACAATTTAAAGCCCGGCCAGCTGCTCTTGATGCACAATTATTCTTTAACTTCTTCTTTATCACATCTGATTTCCGCAATCGAAAATTATTTTATTATTGCCTATATCATCGAATTAGACCTCCTGAAACTCACAGCGATCCTGAAGTATCCTGTGAACGGAAAGAGGGCAAACTATGATTTTCTGTACCTAAAACAAAAACAAGAAGAATAAATAACAATTATTTACTCGAAAATATGTTAGTGAAAATATTTACCTACTTATTTTTATGCATCTCGATATACTACAAATATCTAAAATATCGGCAAACGAAACAGAAAACGAACAGTATTATTTACAATTATTTTTAGTTAACTCCAGCGAGCGATAAAACCATTAAGAATAAATTTTAAAAACACACATTTTAAAATGTCACAATAAATCAGAAAAAATATATTTATTATATTGTATAATACTATATTGAATTTAAAACATGAAAAAATACTATTTAAACTTAAGATAAAACTTAAAATTAAATCCAAATCACCAAAAATATTATTAATTGAACACAGGACAAAACAAATTTAATCTACCATAAATCCCAAGGCGAATAATTCTAAAATAAAAATATTATGAAATTAAAATATTTTTTTTATTAAATTATCATTTTTTCAAATGAAATATTAATTTTAACTCAAACAGTACCAGGCTGCCAGAAAAGAAATCTACAAATTAATTAGCTTTGAAATATTATTAAGGCGACTACAATAAAACAAAAACATCGGTAACTTTAAATGTTAATTTTTGAAACAAAGTATAATTGTGCCTACCATAGACTCTGATTAAAATTTATTTTTTTATTTTAGTTTGAAATAATTTTGCTATTTTGAATAATCTTGTTATTTAAACAAAACTCAACGTTTTATTATTGTACATAGTTTGTATCATTCATAAAAAATATTTAAATGTGTAACTGATGGTTTGATTTAATTTGTAGACTTAATTTCCCCACATCAATTTATAAAAAGAAAACGATAACTAAACAAAGTAACAATTCTTTTTATAATTTTGATTTATGGAAAGCAACGCTGGTGGCTAATTGTCAAGATGGATCTAAAGACATTTGTCCTAATTGTGTAGTACCATGAGTTATATTTGGCTTTACTTTTGCTGGCTCATTAAAACGTATATTCATCGAATTGGAATTCCCTTGCTCGCACGCATATCCTAATGTTGTATAAAACGGGATAAGATTATCTTTACAGTCTAATGACATTTTGTAACATCCTAAAACATCAGCAAGAAGTGTTACAGTAACCACAATTCTGAAAGATTAAATTAAAAATTTTACTAAATAATATTTTTTACATTAACTTGTAATTCTCACAATTTCCCTAATTGTTTTCCTCTGTATGTATTGTTAACAACAACATCTTCTAACCGGCCTCTCTAAAAATATACAAAAATAAATTAACATTTATAAAAGCCAAAAAAAAATTGATTGCAATTATAAATTACCACAGCGCAATTATGAATAAATTTATGTTCTAGGACAAGAGAAGCGGCTCCAATAATTTCATTTTTTCTTGTGTCTTCAATGACGGTTACGAAGTAATCGCCACTTGCTCTCATCTGAGCGAATCTACCTGAAAATATATAAGTTATAAAATATAAAACAATACAACTAAACATTAACGTAAACTTACTTAAAAATTGTGCTCTAGATACATTTCCTACTGATGTTAATTGCGATAACAATTGTAAAAAACCGCGATCGTAGTCACCTTCCTGTAAAGGACGAACTTTCATCCATGACTCACCAGGAGCTTGAGCAGTGATAAATGGATCAAATTTTGCTGGCGAATTGTGAAAATTCAATCGAGTTAGTAGAATTGGGTCGTACAGCGTCAGCTCGCCCTAAAATTAAAAAATTATTTAAAAATTAATCGTTTTGGATTATACACATGAAAGAAAATCATTTAATTCTAAGATTTATATCAGTTTGTTCGATAAATACGTTAAGATGTTAAGTGGTCGCTGATCTGTAGTTGGTCCTTAGGTGGTAATAATCTAAGATTGGCTTCATTGGACTATTTCCTTAAAACGGAAGTTATTACTAAACCGCACTACCCTAGCACAATCAATAGCATGAGATTTTCGTGGTTTTAATTAATCGCGGTTTTGATTCTATGTTCTAAAATATGAAATTAATGGTGGAACAACCAAACAAAACTCGTGGAATTGTACACTAGCAAGGCACTCTCAAGTGGTGACTTTAATAAAGTAACGGTTCGATCACGTTCGATGTACGCTATAATGACTTCAGAAACATGTGCAAGGTGACAGTTCACAGAACTATTACATGAACCGTTATCGCCTAGATTAACAGCCGATTAAAATTCAATGTAATTTTGTATAATATGCAAATAAGCTAAAAATAACTGAAACAAAATGTTGTTTTTGTACAAATGAGAAAAATAGCCGTACTCCTATTTCAGCGTAAATAATTCAAATTACGGGAAATATGAAACATAAAAATGATATTTATTTATACTTGTACATAAAAAGGTTACATTCTTACTATGTAGCTATTTTGAGATTATAAAACTGATTAAAGATCAAAAATTGATAACCATAGTGTTCACTTCACTGATTCTGAACGTGTGACGACATAAGTTTATAATAATTGATGATATAATTTTCGTAAATGCCATACTTAAACAATTTTTATAGAACCTCGTGTTGCTTTTGCCGATTTGCTTTAAAAAAGTTTACTTTTTTTTTCTTTTATGATTTTTGTATATTTGTATTCAAAAATCGGCTTAAAATAACTTCCACTTTTCAAATTTATTCAGTTTATTTCCCAGGCTCCACATCTAAAATTTAATAAGTGATAATCATATTATCTGACTAAAAGAATGCTAACGGCCACTTTATAAGTCAAGTATTGTTCAACATTTCAAAATTTTTGCAAGCCTGAAAAATACAACACACATGCGAACACAGCCTACAGACCACTTTCTAACAGAACCATTGTATTATTGGTCACATTTATCACACTGATGGACGAATCACAAAAAACTGATCGAATTCGTATCAGGCAACAATGGAAAAGGTCACATGATCTAACGATTAAGCAGAACATAAAAATGTTAAACAAAACTATTGCAAATAGAATAAAACGAGCTTCTTACTGACAAATTAAATAACGAATTTATAAATGTCAAGCGACAGACACCCGAAAGGAACAACTGACATTTTTGGAAACCTCTAATATCTTCTCTCGTAAATAAATTCTGGGAAAGTAACTTTTTTGACTAGATCCGCTCGAAATGCGATATTCCAAATGCGATATTTCAAAACGTGATATGGTACAAAACGCGATATTTCAAAACGCGATATGGTACAAAACGCGATATTTTAAAATGCGATATTTCAAAACGTGATATGGTACAAAACGCGATATTTCAAAACGCGATATGGTACAAAACGCGATATTTTAAAATTAAAATTTTAAAATAATAATAAAAATTAAAATGATAATATGTAATATTATTTTAAAATAATAGTAATTATTAATCTTCCTTCATTTAATAAAATGTTTCTTCACCATTATGATGAAATTGAACATGTACGATCAGAACTAGGAAATCGCGTTTTGTACCATATTGCGTTTTGAAATATCGCGTTTTGTACCATATCGCATTTTATACCATCTCGCGTTTTAAAATATCGCGTTTTGTCAAATCGCGTTATAAATATCGCATTTCCGTTTTCGGGCGATAGGTATCGCATTTCTTACTTTTCCAATCGTCAATACATTTAGTATTTTACTTGTTTTCTGTAATAAAGTTGTTTAAGCAAGCAGTAAATGTACTAAATGTTCACTTTGATTTGCGTTACATTTTTACATTTTTAATTTCAAAAATTTCAAACAGATATGTTGTCGCTAAAAAAGTTTCACTTCAAAACCTTTGGATAACTCTGAATTCTGTACAAAAATATCTAATTTTTAATTTAAATATTTCAGGAGAATAAATTTGGTTTTAAATAAGTAAAATTCGACAAAAATTATCCCAAGTTCAATCTAACAATGGCTATTCGTAGAAAATCAGTACAGATGGTTACGTGCAAATTAATAGTCTCGTTAAACTATATCGCACGGAATTCCTAGAGTCAATGAATTAAAGTTTCACGAAACCGTAAAAAACTGAAAGTAGACTCGGAAAAGATTGGAAATAAACGCAGAAAAATGGCTTCGGGAATTCCAGTCAAAAACCTTTCAGGCAAAAAACAAAAGGCGTTCCAGTCATAAAATTGCCCTTGACTAAAATTCTGTTTAAAAAGGAACTTCAGTAAAAAAACGGTGTTTCGGTCAGAAAACGGTTTGACTGAAATACCTTTTGTTTATTTGGAGTGAACAACCTTCTTGAAAGGTACTTCAGTCATTAATTTTTGGACTGGTTTCTTGATTGAATTGATTTTGACTGGAATTCTCAGAGCCTAGAAAAATCTACGATGTTGGTTTAAAGAAAATGAAATTACAGTTGTAAAACATTTAGAATTAAATTTGGAAAGAACTGAGAATAATTCTCGGAAAAATTTGCTAACTTCTTATAATTTTTTTGGAATTAAGATTGGATGCGGTACAGTAAATTTAAGGCATTTTACAATAGGCAGTTTCAAACATCTGGAATGGAACAATTTCTTAATCGATTATGATAGAATTCTGGCGCAGTGCAACTAAGGCCAAAAAATGAAGCCCATGTTTCATTTCCTTTCTGTTGCGGTGTTTAAAGTCAATTGGGAATAGATCTTAAGCCTACTCTAGTAGAAAACAAAGGGGTAAGTTCCTTCAAAGTAAAATACTGACGAATAGGTTTTATTGAATAGGTTTTATTGTCAATTTCGAAAGATGTTAATACCACAATGTCATATTCAGATACGGGTGGCTTAAGAAGGCAATGCATGCGTTGTATTCCTAAAGAAATTCGGTTTTATAATTCAAACATTAAACCACACGCGTAGTACAATTAGTTGGCTAAACTTCGATATTTACCAACCATTGACTTTCGCTCAAGTGGAACCTTGCATAAGTCAATTCTTTATAGATTTTTATTGTTTTATTTAATTAAACTTTCCTTTTCCAGAATTCACACACGAGCGTCAAAATTTAAGTTAGTTTTGTACAGTGGGCTTTATTTCTAAATCATAAAACAAATAAAATCGCGGGCCTTGTGCGCGGGCTTTTACTTCAGTATTTCATGCTTTTGGTGTCACGAAATGTACTTATTGCTCCGAAATGGAAAGATCTAGAGAGATGGTGCTTATACCGATATATAAAAGAAATAAAAGAGATTTCGAAAATAAATAAATGGTGAGTTGCGCCTGAGCTAACTGGTAACGTCTCACAAATGGCCTAGATTTTGGCCGATTTTTTTTTGTCACCGTACTATGTACCTTTTATATCTCGCCAATGAAAAAGTGGTGTTTAATGAAACAAAAGGCCTTTACACGCGGCTCAAGTAGCTTTTTATAAAATTATTATTTTTTTGTGGAAATCGCCCCCTCTCAGTGGAGAAAATAGGAAAAACTAAAATTTTTTTGTTATTCATATTTTTATTAATATTTTGATAATCATTAATGGGGTGAAATTGTTACATCGAGACAAAAAAATCGAATTAAAAAATTATTAGCCAGTCGAATGATATTTAAACGCCGTGAATATGATGGCCTTAGTGATAAATCTAGGTTTTCACTTGCAACTCAAGCTTTATGAAGCGCGGGCGTTATGAATTAAGGAATTATTCTGTTCGAAAGTCCTTTAAAGACCCAATAGTTGATTAATTTCAGAAAAATTGAATGCTACAAGGTGTTTATTTATTGGTACTAATTTCGATGGAAACAAAAAACAATTTAAGGGCGGGCGCTTGAATATGAAATTGCCCTTATACCATAATTCGTGATTTTCTGGTATCGCCACGGGTCAAAAAAGCTTTCTTGTATTTAAATATCCAAGAAATAGAAATGGTTAACCGCGTTTAAAGTAGTTTTTTCCAACAAAATGAGGGGGAATTCTTATTGACGATTGGAGCATCACGGATTCCACCTAGTGGAACATTTTTAAACTGAGCTACTTGATAATTTGACGTTCAAAATGGTTGTAAATAATTCCAATTTTTGACTATAAAAACAATTTTTAATTACCGCATTGCTAAATTTTCTTTCATTGCATTTGTGACAAATGTCATTTTATCAGGTGCATCATTTTAACTATTGTTGAGTCGCAATATAGATCTTGAAGAGTGAACATCTTTATTGAGCTGGTGGTCCCGGGTACTGCGTAATATACGTAAAAGGCCCGTTATATCGTGTACAAAAGCGAGGGTATCACAAATAACAGCTCAATAAAATAGATAGTGGTGCTGGGTACTGCATTTTTAATGTCTAAGGCCCATATATCCGTGCTAGTCGGTGGTATCACAAAGTGCGATTCAGTGTATGATATATAAGATTTAGGGCGTCCATTTCTTCTAGAAGTTTTGGATTAACCCGCTTGAAAGTAAAGTGTTGGGTCATATACAGCTATTATTGCTAGTCGACCTGAGCAAATGAAAAAAACAACAACAACAACAACAACAACTATTGTCCTTGAGAGGCGCTTTCTTTACTTTTACAATCATCAATAAAAAACCTCACTGCGTTCAATTTTTCCTGAAATTAATCAACTATTTGGGTCTCTTCAAAAGATCATCTCTCCATATACATATAACGCCCGTGTTGTGAAAATTTCGGTTGTAATTGAAAACGTACGTTTGTCACTATTTCCATACTAGATTTAAATATCACTGGAAACGTTTGAACATGGCTCATTCGCAAAGTGTATGAAAGAGGCTGTCAGTATGAAACCAATGAAGAGCTGTTTGCAGGAATTCAAGCTCCTTGGGTAGAAATTTCACTGAATTATTTAAAATCTTTATATGATTCCCTTAATGCTAGAATTTTCGGGTTAGGTTCTGGTTCTTAGAAAGACACTAAAAATGTATAAAACAATGTGTATTTGCTTATATTTATTAGGTGCATCTAAACTAATCAAATAAATCAAAAAATAATGCGCCTAATTTGAACTTATTTCAAAAATTCTCGAAAAATTAGTTTTCTCTCTCTAAACAATTATTCGTTGTTGTTATACAGAATAATAGTTCGTCTCTCTTCTCAACGCAAAAAAAAACAAAAAATTGCATTGATTATAAAAAAAAAATCTAATGTCGAGTTCTTTCAGACTGAAAAAACTGATCTTAAACATAAAAACGGAACTCTCCTGACTACAGCAAATTTTTTGTCTTTGGTAACAAGTCTTTTGCTTGTCTGGGATAGAGAAAATAATATTAAATTACACTGGTTGAAAAGAGACAAATATCTTAGGCAAAATGTCTTGCGGTTGTCTTTACATAGTATGTTACTAGAGACACAGACGTTATGTAATTTAAAGCGCTCCTATCGGTGGGAAATAGAAAGAATGGTAACAAGTCTTCTGGTTGTATTGAAAATTTCTTCAAAAACCGCTTCGTTTTCGACACCAACGCACAAAAAGCATAATATTTCGCCATTTTTTGTAGTTGTTATTATTATTTTTGTGCGGATGGTGATGTGTTCAATTTTTTTTGTAGATTTAAAAGAAATAAATATCATTTAATTTAAATATAAAAAATATTTTTTTTTTTTTCGCTGACGCTACATCCCATAGAGGGATTTGGCCGCTTCATTTTTGAAGTTAACCAGCCGTGACTTTTTCATCACCCGCCGGGAATCAAACCCGGGACCTCCGGAGCGTAAAGCAAGTATGCTAACCACTATGCCACCGGAGCGGCAAAAAATATTTTCCTTATAAAATATTTTAAATTCAATACAATATTTATTTGTGAAAAAAATAAAACAAAAAGTGTTAACAAACCAGCAAACGTGTCTTAAGTAACACATGGAAGACAAACTCAAGACTTGGTGTGGTAACAAACCCAAGACAGTCAAAACACAACTCCATGTATTTAGGACGAAGAGCCTTCAAAGAAATGTATGGTGGTCATTATTGGTAACATGTCTGGATGTTGTCTTTTGTATTATGTTTGGTGGTCGTATTAAGTACTTTTCATACCAAGCTTTTCATACAAAATGCATTTATAAAATAATAAATAATATATTGTAGAAAACATTTTTTCATGTATTAAATCAGACAAATTTTAAACTTCGTAATTATTCGTAATTATACACACACAAATGAGATTTCTGCTTGGGTTTTTTTATTTTGAGTTAGTGGATATAATTCGCTAAGTCAATACACTCTGGTTATATACTTAATGTATTTATCGAGAGTTGGATTTTTGTAGTTTGGTTGTAGTAGCTACCTGAGGAGTCGACATTACTTTTCAGTACGAAACCGAATTAGCGACACAAAAATCTCAAAGAGGTTCTCATTTTTGAGAGTCGATACATTTTGTATTGACTCTGCGGTAAAGAAAGAGGGGAGGCGAATAAAATGTTCGACTTTTGCTGGGTAAATATATTAGGAGTGTGAGGTGTGACTGCTTCTTCAAACATGTTGCCTAAGAGAGTCGTCCTCGTCATACATCTTGCTAAAGACAAACCCAAAACATGTTATCAATGAAGAACGCAAGACATGTTGTCTAATACGACCACCAAACATGTTACAAAAGTCAACATCCAGACATGTTTCCTATGAAGACCTTGAGATATGTTACCCAAAACATCTTGTATACATGTTACCAATAACGACCACAAGACATTTCTTTGAAGAATCTTCGTCCCAAATACATGGAGTTGTCTTTTGACTGACTTGGGTTTGTTACCATACCAAGTTTTGAGTTTGCCTTGCATGTGTTACTTATGACACGTTTGCTGGGTCGCCATAGTAGAAAATGACTTGACATTAGTGTACATAGCGTACATTTCGCCATTCGTATTTTGTACTCGTCTTTCTCTTCGTCTTCTCATAAAATGAAAAATCACCTAAACTGTTAATGCCCTCATAATTTAGCATACATTTTCTTTGGTATATTTAAAGACAGTGGCATTTCCTCCATTTTACCACTAATCTGTAAAATAAAGTATTAATACGTGACCCGCACTCTAAGCACACTTTGGTGGAATAATACCACAACGTTGGTATTATTCTGTACCAAAATATCGATTTTTTTTTTTTTTTTAGAAATGGCCTGAAGTGGAGAGAAAAGAGGGTTGAATGTCCGTTTGGTACAACACGATTTAATTTGAATGTAACGATCAAACTATCATAATTCTTGTACGAATAAACTATCCTTCTTATTCATGCGACCGATTTGATTTTAATGTAACTTGGTACAATCAATAACTACTTGACATCATTTGATTTGAATACAACTAACACTCCTAATCTAATTAAGCAAGATGCACGCTCTTACTCTAAAGCATATGTTAAAGGTTTCACAATTTTCCGCTTTTTCCATAAAAAATCGTCAATTTTTCTTTTAAGTGTTTTGAAAGTCAATAATTTGTCGTCTACTCTAGAATATTCCGAGATATTTTACATGTTTTTCTCATTGAATTTCGTTTTATTCATTAGTAAGCAATGTTAATCGGTTATGTTCAATAACCACTTTTCTATAATATTTATGCATAAACATACGCCTATAATGGTTAGTACTCTAAGAAATTGTCTCAATATTAAATTCGCAATGATTCGACAACTTTTTTTTTACGAACGAATAATTAAAATGTGTGAAACAATAACTTTTTAATAACATTGAAACAATGGATTTAAATTAATTATAGAAGGTTCTTTTTATTAAGAAATTTTAAGTCTGACGTTTTCTGAATCTTTTCAGCTCGAACGAAACTAATCATTTAAGGGGGGAACCTCCTCCAGACAACTGGTTTTTCAATAATTTTTTACAAAAAATTGAGAGAATTTATTGCCATGAAACAAATTGCATAATAATATTGACGTTTAAATGAATACAAAAAATTTGTTTTATGAGTGAAAAAAACAAAATGGCGGCGCTAGAGGTGCTCGAACTAGACTACTAAAGTTTGCGCCGTGGAACGCCCAGGTCCTTGTAGTTAACTAAAATCAACGAAACAATTTTTTTTTATTAAAATAATTCATTCCGCTTTGCATGAACCTAAAAGTTGCAAAAAAAAATAAAATTGAAAATTAGAGGACAAAAAGAAAAAATAAACACGTGTTTCTTTATAAATAATTCGTTAAAACCAATATTTGTTTAAACAATTTATACAACATTTTAGGTTTGTGCAAAGGCCGATAAGCTAAAGAATATGTGTACAAAATTTCAAGTTGATTAGTCCATTACTTTTTGAGTTACATTCCACGGCGCGCAAAAAAACACGTTTCAAAAAAAACTCGATTAAAGTTTTCATTCTTGAAGAGAACGCATTACTTCGCATCACTTCGGTGACTTCCTAGGGATCTTTAGGACTTTCTGTTGGGCTTGAAACTTTCAAAATATATTCTTCAGATACCAAATAAATTTTTAAAGTAAAAAAAAAAATTCAAAAAAATTAATATCTGGAGGAGGTTCCCCCCTTAAGTTATGGAAAACATGGCACTCCACATAAGAATTAATAAACAAATCATTATTTACACAAAAATTTTTAGAAAGAATGTATTGATACATTAACGGCCGGTGATATAACGAACTAATGAAAATTTAGATTGAAAGATTCTCAGCTTTCATCCATTTATTAAGGGTGCCTGTAGTTCTACGAGTTCCTATAAACAATGGACAGAAGTATTAAAATATTTCAAAATTGAAAACCACAAGAATTTCGTATAAGGGTAAGATTCAAGAATACTATGAGTAGTTAAACAATAAATATGAACATATTTTGATGACCGCTTTGATTTTTATTTCACGGTTTGGAGGCATTAAATAGCATGTGATATATATTAAGCGATTTAGCAATCCCAACTTGAAGGAATATATAGAAGATGAGAGTTACATGCGAACCGAATTTTGATCAAATTCTTCAAAGTCCGTGCGTCCGCAGAGAACTTTAAGATCATTTTAATTACATTTTATAACAATTATCAGTTAATTAAAAGACTCATTAAATTAACAAACAATTCAAGAAATTACAAAGAAAAACTTCGGTGAATTTATCGAGACCATCAGCAAGGACTTACAGACATAACAATTCGTCCCTGCCAAGATATAGTTTCGATTAAATTATGAAAACTTCAAAGATAATTTTCGACATCGTTAATTAAAAATATCAAATTAATGAGCTTGATTTCATTATGTTCTTCAGATTTCTGTGTATTGATTAGAACGGTCTTATCAGTACGAAATTAATCGATAATAAATAAAAAGTTGTTTTCAAAGCAAATTGTAAATATTGATGAATGTGTAACACCTTGGCTGGCACCCCACCCCTTACACTATTTTGCAATATTAACCTCCAATCTGAAATGATCTAAACTAGGTACTTTCAAATGTATTGGATAGGATGGACGGGATTATTTAATTTATTTAAACAATAAAATGAGCAAAGGTGATTAATATTTTAGCAACGCATTCCCTCATAATGAAAGATTGGAATTGATAAATAATTAAACCTCCACACCAAGTACATACTTATATTTATTTTGTAAGTACACTGGTCTTTGATAGGAAATAGCTGTGAACATATTTTTTTACGATAAACAGAAATATTTTTCAGATAAAAAATGTTAATTTAAAATTGTTTTTTTTTTATTTTTTGTTAAGAACAAGTTTTGTGATTAAATAAGGCGGAATAAAACGAAAGTTGTTACGTTACTTTGAATTTATACATACATATGTATGTATACATATGAGTTCATAATAAAATATTCTTTTTGTTATGTTGTTTTACTTTTAGTGTTCAACTTCGAACATAAATTGATTGATACAAAAATTAAAAATAAAAAGTAAAAATTAAAATCATTTTTTTTTTATTTTCTACGGTTTTCTTTTTTAAACATAGACGGTGGTTTGGGTTAGTTTAGTTTTTATCAATTTATATGTATATTTTGTTTTGCATGCTTTCGATGCGATAACTCCAGACAAGTTTTTGGTAAATAAAATGTATTTTAAGCCACAATAAACTTTGATAAACACCAAAATTATGTTTACCCTGTTTTTCCATTAGAAGCCGCAGCTTATTAGACAAAAAAAGTGTTCATAGAAACTAACGGTGTTTTACAGTTGGTGGAAATCGCGAATACTAAAATGCATGCGGCTTATTAGAAGTGTGCGGCTAACACGATACTGCGGCTTAATAGAGATTAACAAAAAATGTTTACAGGGAAAAATTCTAAGAAGCCGCGGCTTATTAATGGGGTGGGGCTAATAACGGAAAAACAGCTATATATGTATATCAAAACATTACTCTAAAAATTCTTACGAACTCGCAACTCAATTCTTAATTATTATCTTAGTTAGTTGCTATGAATTCGAAGTTGTACTTTTTAGCTATTATCCTTAAAAATATCCAGGAAAACGGCAATTCAGAGAAAGCGACCATTCTGAGAAAGTACAAGGAAACGACAATTCTGAGAAAAATCTATTCATATAGAAAACGCAAAAACACAACTTCATTGAAATTATATTTCGAATTATTTTTTCGCGCAAAGAAATATGACTTATTCAATTTCAAAAAACAGAGTTCCAAAGTCCGATTTCAATTTTTTAATTTTTATCGTCTCCTTATACAAAGAAACCGGACACTTTTTTAAGCTTTCTAAGCTCCGATTATCCTATTATTCCGCATTGAAGATGGAATTGTTTTTGTATTTTCAATTTTTTTTTAGTTTTAGAAACCACGAAATAAAGACGTGGTTTACTAACAGATATTTTTAAATCTGGTACCATTTTAGAAAGGCCCTAGGTATAGGTAATACTAAATTAATCAATAATTAATTTTTTGAAAGTACCATTATAGTAGGAGTATGGGTGAAATGAATGCAACTAAATATTTTTAACTGTACAGAGGATATAGCTTACACTACATAAAAAAAGTTCGGTCCACCATTAGAAAGAGAAAGTTTCAATCTTTCGATGTAATATAAATTTGCGGATGTACTCGGCAAAAAAAATTTATTTCCATCAGTTTTTCCTTACTAAAAAACGTTTAAAATAAGGGAATATTGTAATATGCAATTATCGGGGATAGGTTTTGATAGATAATGATCTTTAAAATGAGTTACAACACTTAAAATTATAATGCCGGCCTAGTTAGGCCAAAAGTATTGAATATTTAAATGAACGATTTCCATAACATTCATATACCTTATGTATTTCAACAGGATGAATAGGTAAAAAAATGACAGGTATTACCATCCTAATTTTCACTCTCCAACCGCGAGCAACGTGGAATTCGCGTTTTAAACATTTTGTAAAATTTAGTGGGCACGCTATTATCCCGTTGACCCTGATTTTTATAAAAGAGGAATCACGGGAAACACCATATTTTCAAAAGAGAAATCCATTTTCCTTCTCTGGATTTTTTTCAATTAAAATTAAATTGGTTTTGTATAAGCAAATTCACATTATGTTTAAATTTGACGATCGATCTATAGGGGCGGATTAAGGGGGGGGGGGGGGGGGGGCACCTTGGAACTTTCAAAAAATCAAAAAAATAAAAATTTCGTTTTGTTATAGTTTAATCATATGCAATTAGTTTGGAAGCCAAATTCGACTTATTTAACCCTCAGGGTACTGACTGGGTTACCGTAACCCAGACAGATTTTGAAAGTCGCGCCATTTGAAAGGAAGTGAAAGGTGGGGGTCCGGAGTGGGGGGTAAAAAATCTTTGTGGTAGTGTCTGTGTAAGCCGTGAGTGGCAGCCTCAGTCTGCGCTTGGTGCTCGAGTGGTACGAGTTAGAAAGTTGACCTCGGGTATTTTTCACCCAGTCAGTACTAAACGTTACAAAATCCGTATTTTCGGGAGACAGAAATATTTTTTTTTTTTCGAGTTTTGGCTGGAGTAAAGTATTTTGGTTTGTACAATTTACTATTTTTTATATTTTTATTATTAATTAAAAATTTATTATTGTGTATCCTACCCTCAAAATTATGCTCTATGCTTATATAAGGAACGGTGTTCATTATAACCAAATGTTTGTTAAATTCTTTTATCCTTTACAATTTAAATCAAAATAACACTCAAATGAAAAGAGTTGATTATGGAATGGAACTTGCGATGCAACTTGTTAAACCTGCGCTAGCTGCTAGACTAGCTACCCCTACGTTGCGAATAAAACTGCGCGGTATGATTGAAGATTTTTTGAAGGCGAAAGATTTACCAGAGGACATGGACATAAGACATGAATTTGTTGATAACAAAATGGCTAAACAAAAGCGTTGCAACTTGTGTCCGAGTTCCCTCGACCGCAAAACATTTTACAAGTGCCTCAAATGTAATAAGGCTATGTGCAGAGACCCTGTAGCCAAAATATGCTGCGAATGTGGAAATACAGTCTGATTTTGTTTTTTTTTTATATTTTGAACAATACAACTTTCATTCGACAATCAATTTTTTTATTTATTTATATTACAGTTGTGCCTTGTTACGATAAATCAATCATGGAACGTTTTATCGCTATTCTAAAAAACGGGTGAATTCAAAGTTTAAAAAAAATATAGTTTTTGGAATGGATCAAAAAACTGATTCGGCCATTTTAAAGAACAACTTTTTAGCTTTAAAATGCAACAAGAAAAATTTCGATATCTTTTTTGTTCACAAAGTTATGCAATTTAAAAAAAAAAGTGATTTTTCACAAACATTTTTTTCAAAATGTTTAAACTTTTGAATGTATCTTTGTTTAAACAAATTATTTGATAAATCTATTAGCACCCTCGTATTTGTGATAAAATGGACTATCGATTAAAAAAAAAACGTTTCAATTGGCCATATATAGCCCAAGATACAGCCAATCAAAGTTGCTGGGTTAGGCTAACCCATGTCAGTACTGAACATGACTTTTTTATAGTCTGTACCCTGAGGGTTAAAAAAATATAATTTTCTGATTTTAATCTTTTATACAGGGTGAGGAAAAGTATGGAAACCCCTAAAAATCTCGCGGATTTCGGTCAAAAACAAAATGAGCAAGGTTTACCCTTAGGTAATTTTCAACAAGGAATATAATGGTACGAAACTTCAATATGGAGCGGCCAAATCCCTCTATGGGATGTAGCGCCAGCGGAAAAAAAAAAAAAAGAATATAATGGTGAGCTTCTTTGTGACCTTGACCTTCATATTCAAGGTCATTTTGAGGCCAAGGTCATTTTTTTAAACTAGAACCCCTATTTTTGATGACAGAATCGAAAAGAGCGATCAATTTTACGTACGAGTATGTATTTTCCATGATCTCCCAAGATCATCTAAAAGTATGGAAACCCTAGAAATCTCGCGGAGTATGTCAAAAAAAAATGAACAAGGTTTAGCCTTATATAATTTTCAACAATGAATTTAATGGTGAGCTTGGTTGTGACTTTGACCTTCATCTTCAAGGCCATATTGAGGTCAAGGTAATTTTTTATAGGGAAACTCCTATTTTTGACATCGGATTCGAAAAGAGAATATATTTTAGTTATAATGCTTATGATTTGCTAGAAAAATTTAAAAAAATTAAACTTAAAAAAATTAATTCTTTATTTTCAAAATTTATATTTTTTTATTTTTTTTATAATTTTCATAGCATAACACAAGCATTATTATAATGTTCTGTTATTTATGATTTTTTTTATTTTCTTTTTTTAATTTTCATAGCAAATCATAAACTTTACAATTAAAATATATTCCTTCAGGTGACCTTGGGAGGTCATGGAAAATAAAATACATATTCGGACGAATCCGATGTCAAAAACTGGGGTTTCCCTATAAAAAATAACTTTGACCTCAAAATGACCTTTAAGATGAAGGTCAAGGACACAACCAAGCTCACCATTAAATTCCTTGTTGAAAATTACCTAACACTAAACCTTGTTCATTTTTTTTTTTGACATACTCCGCGAGATTTCTAGGGATTTCCATACTTTTACCATAGACATTCATACTAGATTTCTCATTTCATAGTAACTAAAGGAAAAAAACAAAAACTTCTGATAATTCCAATGTATCGTTGTGTTGTGTATTTTAAAAGGCAATGATTTTAAAATGCGTTGCAAATATAATACGTATATGCAATACATCGATAATATTTGAATGGACAATTTTTGTTCTTATTTTCTGTTTTTAATCAAATGAGAGATCTATTATGATTGTCTATGCTTTTACCTTGCAATGTAAATTCCTTCAGATGATCTTGGGAGGTCACGGAAAATGCATACTCGGACGTAAAATTGATCACTCTTTTCGATTCTGTAATTAAAAATAGGTGTTCTAATTTTAAAAATGACCTTGACCTCCAAATGACCTTGAAGATGAAGGTCAAGGTCACAAAGAAGCTTACCATTAAATTCCTTGTTGAAAATTACCTAAGAATAACCCTTGCTCATTTTGTTTTTGACCGAACTCCGCGAGATTTTTAGGAGTTTCCATACTTTTTCCTCACCCTGTATACAAATGTTTAAGAGCTTAAAACTATAAACGCGTTTTTCTCGAAATGAGAGTTTTGAACCTGGCGTTGCGAGTATCTCCAGATCTACTAGGCTAAATGACTTGAAATTTGGAGAGAATGTTCAGGACACTTGATTCTTTGGAAGTACCTGCGCTTTTTTTGATATTTTCAAAATTCGATTTTTTAGATCGTTTTAATCTCAAAATGTTTACCGAAAAACGAGATTTTTTTTAAAATATGTGCCATTCGTTGTAAAATATAATATGTATGTATATCGAAAAATGCCTAGGTACTTCCATAGTGTATGACTTTATGAGTAATATAATAATATACTACTTTTTTTTTTGTTCCAGGATGCACCAGTTCTGAGATCAGCGCAACTCCGATTTATGGTTCTTTTTTAATTAACTCATTTTTAACGATGGTCACGCCACTATTATGATAAAAAATAAGAAATAAAATTTTTTTTGTAATCTTGAATGATTAATTATTAAAAGTGTATAAATTTCTTTTTTGTAAAATTCATTGTTTACTAGAAAAAAATTCAAGAAATCGACCTAGAATTTCGGGCTTCAAGGTGGCTCCCCCCTTAATACCATATTGCCCATGAATTCTGGGGGCCAATAAAGGTCGTACTGCATTAGTGGGGTAGCCGCTGCTTTTCAGAACAACCGCACAGTGTTTCGGAAGACAGGCTACTAATGTTCGACAATGCGACACTAGAATGTTTTCCAGATTTTCTCAATATTTTCGAACAGCTCGCTTAAACACCTGTAAATTGTCTTTAAACTTTGTTTAACTTCTGTACATAAGTATTCTTGATTGGGTTCAAATCTGGGTCCCTATTTTTGAATACGATACGAATCTGTGTACGAAACGAAAATTCGAATATGAACGTACGGTAGAGTGTACTTATTTTAATTTTTATAGTATTTGCAAATGGAAATTTTGTTTTACGTGAAATATCCTTGACTAAAAATAAACATAAACATGACAAATTGTTGACATTAAATTGATGTTTCTAACTGTCTTTGTGAATAAAAACAAAACCGCGCCATATTTGATAAATATTATTTTATATAAAACTAAAATAATTTTATTAAATAAACGGAAAAATGTGTACATAGAAAAATAATTATTTCGTAAAAATTTTTACTTATTTAGTTTTTTGTGATTGAGATGTTGAGGGATCCGCTGAATCCCTCAACCCTTTTGAATTGAATCATTAGTTAAAGTTTTCCGATTGGATTTGAATATGGATTTTACATTAACTAGAATAATTAAAACTATTTATAACATTCAAAAATAAGCTTTATTTCAATAAATTCAAAGATATCTGATTCTTTTATTCAAAATATTGTTTCGCATAAACCTAATGTATGCAAATATCTCCGTTTTAAACTTTTTGCTTGACGCCCCAGATATTATAAAAATAGCACGGGTTAGCAAATACAAGAATAACAGCTTTACTCCCTTGAGGACAACAAACTACTTACGAGAACTTATATCTACTCGCGACTACTCATACTAAATCAATGGTGTTACTAAAATTACTGTTCCACTGGGTATCCACTCATAAGTACTTGCAGTGCAAGTAGAAAATTTGTCCCATTCTTTTAAAGCTATTGTTGACTGCGTCACTACGATAGTTCTGAAGCGTTCTTAGCCTTGGTTTCGATTTAAAATATCGTTATAATTTTTACAAAGAGCAATATTTTCTATCTGGTTAAAAATGAATAACAAGTTTACTGAGTATTACTGAGAAAACAGATTCTTCCAAGACGTGATTTCAACCATATTCAAGAGCGATCATTATTTTATTTGTTTTAAGTGGTTTTGACCTAAAAATTTTAATTGGACTTGCAAGTCTGCCGTGCTAAGAAAAAAAGTCACATCTGTCTTTTTGTAGTTTTGAGTAATTTCAATTTTTCTATTTTTGTTTGCCATATCGTTATATGGAACTTGACTATTAAATAACGTGATTTTATGGTATTTGATGAACGATATTTGACTTTTTAAAAAAGCAGAAATATTATGTTTAAAGAATTCAAATATGCCCTTAACGTATTTTTCAACTTTCGACTTTTAGCGCTTTTGACTTTTTTCTTAGTACGACAGAAGTGTATGTATTAAATTAAATAATGGGTCCGATTCAATGTAAATCTTCTATTTTTCTTTCTTCTATTCTGCTATTATTTCTAAGAAAACTCGATTGATTTAAAAGAAAATCAGCACTAATTTATGGGTTGTTTGAAAATCGAATCTAGTTCCCGTAGAAATAATAGCAGAATAGAATAAAAGAAAAATAGAAGATTTACATTGAATCGGGCCCATTATTAATTAAATGCAATGCCTTTTTATTCTAGAGTTTTTTGGTTTTATTCTTGTAAATACATAATATTTAATTGGATTTTAATTTTAAAAATAAATCTCCATTTTCGAAAATATTTTAAATTTAATTTAATTTTTCGTGTTTTTGCCATTGCAATCAGGCCTGCATTTAGCCTTATGCTGACAAGACTTAGCCTTGCTCCGTTAGCCTTTGGTACATAAATAAAAAATTTAATTAATTTTTTTCTATATATAGCGTATTTCCTTGACAAATTTACAACAACAATAGGACAAACCTCCGCAAGAATAACATTAACCCAAAAAAAAATTGGGTTTATACTTTATTTAAATATAATTCTAATTTTTGGTTATGATACCTGCCACCAGGTCATAATAAGGATTTAGTTGGCTTTTGCCAATTAAATCAGATTGGCTATTTTCTTGGGAAAAAAATAAGCTCAAAACAATTTGAATTCAATTTTGGTCAACAAAATACGCTTATTGTTCATGTCTAGTTCAGTTTTATTCGTTACTTTTGTTTACATTTTTGTTTCGATACAAAAAAAAAAATTTGAAAAAAACGTTAAATGTCCAATACTGACATCTCTAAAAATTTGTCATCTTCGGCCGTTCTTGACAGCGATGCCCTTTTAGTTATTATAATTTATTTGCTTGGGTATAGCGGAGATTTGAATAGCAAAAAAAGTTAATACACCGTTTTCAAACATACGTCATTTTACAAGCTATTTCAGCATAGATTCAAACTTGTTCTTTAGCCAAGACAACTGAGTGACGAATTGTGCATCGCTTATAAATACTAGAGAAATAACATGTGTCTGTACCAAATAAATTATAATATCTATGTATAAGGAGCATCGCTGTCAAAAAATGTCTAATTCTGGAAACACAATGAGTAGAATTTGTGCTAGCAGCGCTGCCGGCAAAAATTTGAAAAATTTGGGTCAACTTACATGAGCGTCTTTCATGACAAGCAGAATTTGTTTTTGTGGCTTCATTTGATACATTTTTAATTTTAATTTACAATTTTTTTTAAATGAATGAAGCATTATTTTGTCACAAATTAATCGATTGTTATCCTCCATTTTGGCACTTGTCACACAAAACTTATTTTCTGTCAACAAATTAAAAAAATTGATTGAAAAAAATAAAAAGTACACAAATTGTACTAAATTAGTTTTCTTTTACGTAATGTAGGCTACTGTACTGATTCGCAGCAAAATTAGAAATAGAGACAACTTGCATAATTATGCATGTCATGCAGAATACATGTAATTGATTACATAGGCACTAGTGCATTCTAATTTTTTTTGATGCATGCATAATTATGCACATCTGTTTCTCGCATAACTTGCATAATTCTGCATGGCCATCAGTTCAGAATCCATGTTTTTCATTCCATATAAACTAGCGTTTTCTAATTTCGATGCTTTCAGAATTCTGCACATCTGTTTCCAGCATAAGGAGAGCATATATCGCCTGCCTACAAGTCGGACGTCCTTTGCCGCAGGTTTATCTGCCAACATATTGGCATGGCCCTAATTCAGGAACCATGGTCGATAGGTAACCAAATTAAAAGTATACCAAATCAAGTGAGTAAGTTGATTTATAATAACGGAACTGAGAATCCAAGAGCGACCATTCTGGCAAGCTCAAAAATTAATGTTTTTTCCATTCCAGAGTTCATATCCAAGGGATTGGTGGTAGTGATGGTGGAGGTTCTGTGGGAAAGAAGCAAACAGGAGGCTATAATGGACTTCGCCTACCTTCCTGGATACTCAGAGACGACGCCTCCTCTTGAAGTTAGGCGGCTCATTGCAAGCGCAATGGGCTGGGCTACCTGATAGGATGCGATGCAAATGTCCACCACACGTTGTGGAACAGCAGACTTAATATTAGAGTGACTACCTTTTGGAATTTTTGGGGTCGTCCGAACACCCAGCCCAAGGCTTATCGACCAATTAAAATTACATCGTTTCTATTGAAAATGATGGAGAAAATCTTGGATTATCAAATAAGAAATAAATATTCGTTAAAAACCCGCTGCATCGGGACCAGTTTGCTTATCAAACTGGTAAATCTACTGTGGCTCTTCTTAGCGGCCTTGTCACGAGGATTGAAAGAGCGGTGGCTAATAAAGAAATTAAACTTTGCGCATTTGTGGGCATTGGAGGGGCATTTGATAATACCTCCTATGAATCGAAAGGAAGGGCAGCAATCGAAAAGAAAGTAACGCCTCTTACGATTAGGTGGATCTAGTGCATGCTGAAATATCGCAAGATTACAGCGAAATCAGGTGGCGAGTAAGTAACCATCAGGGCCGTAAAGGATTATCTCCAAGGGGGCGTACTGTCTCCTATATTATGGTCATTGGTTATTGACAGGCCACTGATCCTTCTTAGTAGCTATGGCTATGATGTCCAGTGCAATGCGGATAATATGGCTATGATAATTAGAGACAAATTTGATGGGATTATTTCTGATCTCATGCAAAATGCACTCAATATAATATGGAAGTAGTGTGACCAGGAAGGACTTAGTGCCAATCCAAACAAAACTGTCTTTGTTCCTTTTACGACGGGGAAAAAGCTTGCGGTTATAGCTCCCGCGTTAAACGGTACTACTGTACCTTTTTCCAAAGAGGTTAAATATCTAGGGGTCATCAAAAACTGAATTGGATACAACATAAATTGAAAGTTCAAAATATTTAGAACCACCAAGAGTTTCTGAGCCTGTCAGAGACTCTATGGACGCACTAGGGGATTACAACCAAAAATGAGCTACTGGTCATTCCTAGCAATCATTACGCCTATGGTCTCGTATGCGTCAGTAGAATGGGAGCCTAATAAGACTGAGCAGAGGGCGGCGCAAACGTTATTGAATAAAGTTCACCGTAGAGCCTGCATCGATCGGTGTCACGATCTCAATAAGGACATGTCCCACTGTTGCTATAGATGCACTTCTAGGACTGACTCCGTTGTACCTGCGTGTTAAAAAGTGTTATATCTCGCACTGTATCTGTTGCTCATATTGTATAATTGTAGTAGATTAATATCATAACAGATTTTGATTGCACGTACTACTGTACGAAATGTTAACAATTTGTATAATAATAAAGCGAGGGACTCTCTTGTTTTGTTTGCTGAACGATCAACACCTTTAATTTGTAAATACTTGGAATACTAAAAAAAATAATGCTGGAATTACGGCTCTGAAGATGCAGGCAGAAGGGAATATTAAACCAGGCAATATAGTGGGTCTTCTGAAAATCCTTAAAGAATTTCAAACAGACCGTACCATAGCAATGCCTTCCGACTGTATACCAACCAAACTAAACTTTCACAAACCATTATGTGTTGTTTTACTAGGCCGGGGCATGTGGAGTATAGAGGGACCGTCCTTTGAGCGAGGGTCAAAGTTATGGTTTACAGATGGATCAGAAACGGAAGACCGGACAGGGGTAGAAATATATTGGCCTATGAAAAAGTATAGCGATCCTTATTCGCGACTTTCAACAAAGTAGCTGACATCTGGTGAAAACAATATGAACACAATTTAACCATACAACAAGGGAGATTAGAACTGTCAAATAGTAAAATTTGACAACACTACTTAGTCCCCTTTGCTTACATAGAAACCAACGCCGACTACAGTTGATGGGAGTCGCCATATGGAAAAGTTTCGCGATGTGATCGCACTACTATGGTATTTTGCACCGATGTTATAAATACTACATGAAGGACAAATATTTCTTTGTAACAATAAAATTAACTATAAAATTAACTTGCATTGAATTATGAAACAAATCGCAATTTTATAAAAGAAAAAATAGAGGAACTATTATTTAATTGGCTGTTTTATCTGCAACTACCAAAAGATTTATGTGAAACCATAAATGTATGTATTTGTATATAGCAGTCCAAGAGCGCTTCTAGGCAACGTATAATCGATTTGTGGTAACTGAAGCGCGAGACGTAGGAAATTAAAATTGTATTACTTATACGAGTAGGTAATTTTCCCGGAATCAGTTTTTTATCAATTTTAGTCCTTCAGTTATACTACAATCACAAAGATTTAAAAAACCCTAATTGAGATTAAAAAGTCACTCACCCTTCTTTTTAAAGTTCCATCCACATACCATAGTTGGCCAAAAGCCGAAGTAAAAGTTGGCCCAATTAGAAAATGTTCAAATATAAAATATAAGTACTTATGTATTAACAATTTTAATTATTTTGATATTCAATAAAAAACATAAGTGATAAATTACCTGTTATCACATTTAACGATATGATCAAATATTGCGGAAATATGACAAATAATAAATAATCACAATGCCAACAACAACGAACTACTCGTACCCAGCTATGTATTCGATATTACTTGTGCAAATTTTGAAAGTAGAAGGTAGAACACACATGATTGTGACAAAAAATCACCTTGACATTTATAAATAGGTAATTAAAACTAGAATATGAACCATATTTATTAATAACACCCAATCCACATAACACACAAATTTTCCATATTTTACACTAAGCACAAATAAACATTAATTGAACTTATTTAATTAACACTTACATTAACTGTGGGTGCCATATTAATAATTTATAAATTAGTAACACAATATCCAATCACACGTTACTATATAAGCAAGTTTCACCAACGACTAAAGAAATGGTTTTAAAAAAATTGGATCTTTTGCAACGTGGATATTATTCAAAATTAAACAAAATGAATAAATACGACTTTCACATATTTTTTGCTTTTCGTATTTATTTACTTTTTTCAATGCCATCGTCTCGCAAAACCTCATATTGAAACGTCAAAATATGATAAGCACCCTCTTAAGAGAAATGCTCATTTTTAAGTTCTACTCAAACATAGATGTCGCCATATTAGTAATCGGTAAAACCCACCCTCCAAGAAAAATTAACGGTATGCGTTTTGAGAACTGAAAGCGAGCAGTTTACGTATATCAATTCCACTAAACTCACCACGGTTTTTCTTGTTGAAACAGTCGATACAAAAACGAATCCAAATCGAATTGTTTTCATCACACATTTCGTTTAATTTCACGAAAACCGCTTTTCATTTTTTTTTTTAGAACGTTAAGCGTGTTCTATTAGCGTGGGCAATCGGCTGACAACTTCCCAGTAAAAAATCGGATAACGTTGAAATTTAACTAAGATTTCAACTTAGTTTAAACGACGTATTATTTACATGAGGTAGAAAGAGAAGATCATATCCTTAATGTTCGCACCATTTTAAATTTTGACCTAACCTCAACAAGCCATTTTTAAAACGTTTATTTCACGTTACATCTACGTTGAAAATTAATTTAACATCATGTGCTGTGTATGCATTTCATTTTGTGATTCGCTGTCAAAGTAAATACTAAAAACATGTACAAAAAAACAATTCTTTAAAGAGCTGGGTACATACATATTATATTTAATAATTCAAGTGAGTATAAAAACATTTATATTATATGTAATATATGTAAAATACGTTTCAGCTTCTCCAAGAAATTAAATAAAATATCCAGGAACTTAAAGAAAAAAATACGAGGATTTTCAAAATCATATTGCTTCCAACCACTAACAATTTGGAAGAATTAAATTCCAAAATAAGGGATGATAATAATTTTGCTCAACGTTTTGTAAGTTATTTCTAATATAGTTAAGCTAATTTAAATCAGACTAAAATTTAGTCACTAAATAGATTTATTATTTACAGATAAAACTTATTAGAATATTTAAGACCACATCGAATGCCTGTCCAAATTCCTTTGGCATCGCGAAGGCATTTAATGATAGCTTGCTCGCCACATACAATTGGAATGGATCCCACAAGAGATAATCATTTCGGGATTTAAAATCATTAAATATGGCATTATTTAGTAAGTAAACGAAAATATGAAAGTTAAAAATTAAAATCGTTATTCTTATTACTAAAACCAATTCTAATATGTACATTATATTTTTATTTTTTCAGAAGCATGGCAAGGGGAAGCTTTTAAGGATTTTAATGAGTATGTAACATCTATTAGAGCTCAAATGTACATGGCAAGGATGCGACGATTTAATATATTTTTAAATTATATTAAATACTATGTATTAAAATTATGTATAATTTAGTTTATATGTACATTATTTACAAAAATATAAAAAATGTAATTTTGTAGAAATGAATAAATAAAACAATTATTTTGCATAGTTGAAAAAAGTAAACAAATATTTTATTTCCGCACGGCTATGGAATATTGATACGGGAATTAACGTGCAGTTTAAACAAGCTTTAAACGTGTATTTTATTTGTTAAATTAACGTTTATGAATATTCGATAATTTAACGTGCAGAGTTAACGTTTACTTATACAAGTACAGCCTAGGACATCGTTCTTATAAAGTAAACTGAGAGAAAACGACATATAAACGTTCATGAATAAACGTAATTTTTACGTTAAATACTATTATTTGTTTTTGCTGGGATTGTATCTTCTCGCAACTACTCACAGAGCATTTACAATGAAAAACTTTTTACTTTTTTACTTACAGGTTTGTATGAATTTTGAACTTACGAACAAAAATTGTTGCTATACCCTTGCAAATTATCTGCCTAGTCCAAATGAATTATAATGAATGAAGTATAAAACACACCGAGCAGCGGCAGCGAGCAGCAGATTTAAACATCACCGAAAAATTTTGCTCATAGAATTCTTCGTAAACGTTACGTTTAGTTGTAGCAAAAACGAAACATTTATGTCGTTTCTATCTCATGATAATTAAATTTGTTTGCGAGGTATTTCTGTACCTACTACATATATTTTATTTAAGTTTGAGAATGTATTAGTGCAAAGCAATAATGTGATATGTTAATTGTACGCTTATGCGACGTATTTTGCGAATTCGCTTAAATTGTTTAGCGGGTAGTTGATATTAATAATTAATAATATTAATATTGTTTGTAAGCGTTAAAATACCTAATAATTTTAAAAATAGTATAGTAATGATGAATAATAATTATTATCTTTATTAATAAATACAACGACATAAAAACAACGATAATAAATACAACAATAATAAAATCAACGACATAAAAATTTACTATAAATTTACTACCCATGTTCGAAGAAAGATTGACAAATTTTATCTTCGGATTTTACTACAAATTTACTTTAGTCTTTTTCCGAACATGCTAAATATAATGAACTTTTATACAATGGGGAATAATAACTTGGAATAATTTATCTGGGGAATAAGTATTGAAAAAAAAAAATATTCCCTATTCCCCGGAAATTACCAGAATAGGGCCACTGGTTGTTTATTTAGCATGTTCGGAAAAAGACCAAAGTAAATTTGTAGTAAAATTCGAAGATAAAATTTATCAATCTTTTTCCGAACATGGGTAGTAAATTTATAAAAAAAAAAAAAAAAAAAAAGTTGTTTTTATTATTTTGAAATTTTTAATCTTTATGGCCGGATTTGTGTGACGAAAAATTAACTTTATGTCGAATTAAATACAAAAAAATATGTTTTAAATGGCAAGCGATTTATTATCCATGAAAATGCGTGTTCGAATTTTTTCGACATTGGATTTTATATATTTTAACTTTTTGTATGGGCTAGGTAATTTTAGTAAATTTTTACCAACATAACAAAAATAAATTTTACTATAAATTTACTATGGTCTCTTTTCGAATGTGCTAATCAAATGTATTTCTCCTAGTCAAATAAAGATGTCACCTTACTAACAATCGGTAAAATAAACGTCAAAAGTTGACATTTAAAATGAAAACAAATAAGTGGGAGATATGTTACACAATAACATGGCCCATTATAGAACTTTTTAGTATCAAAATGAAAATATTCGATCGTATTTTAATTAGAAATTTAGCGACTTTTCATCCCTCTAAACGATTATTTTCTTCACTTATAATCAATAAAAATGTAGATATTCCAAAGATAAATAATAGCGTAAATTTAATTCACACCACTCAAGTGAATAAATTGTTTTGGGAACGCGATCGCAAAGGGGGATACGGCCAAAAAGTAGATTTATCGCAGAAGAAATTAATTCTTGATGGACTCAAAGAATTAAAAGATGAGATAACTATGTGGCGGGGTGAAGTTAGTGAAAAATTAAAATGTGATCCTATTCTTGTGTTTCGACCCGGAGAGACGGATATTGCTTGGCAATTCCGTACGCAGCGAGATATTGATAAATGGATTGTAACATCTGATAAAGATCATAAACAAGGTTATAGTTCGGCACATTTAGATATCAGTCCAAGTGGACATGGACTATTTCATGGCGTGGTCGATTCAAAACTACCGGTTGATGGAAAAATTAAAAAAACGGGCTACTGCAATATAACAACAGTTCGTGCTCGGGTAATTATTTTCAGATATTGATGTAAATGTACGTACGAATATGTATCTAGTTAACCTCTATTTAAGAAATCATTTAAACGAGACGCATATCTAGATTGGTCGCAATACAACACTTTAGTGATTCGTTTAAGAGGTGATGGTAGAAATTATTTATTAAATCTGGCCACCGAGGGATTCTTCGATGTCACCTGGAATGATGTGTTTCATTATGTGCTTTACACAAGAGGTGGACCTTATTGGCAAGTCGCAAGAGTAAATATTTAGATGTTATACTTTTTTAATAAATCAATTAGAACTTATTTGATTAAAATAATTTCCAGATTCCATTTTCAAAATTCTTCTTATCATCAAAAGGCCGAATACAGGACAAACAACATCCAATGCCAGCAAACCGAATAACCAGTGTTGGATTTTCAGTAGGTGCGCGGAACGGTTGTAATGGACCATTCAATTTAGAAATTGATTACGTCGGGGTCGAATTCGATCCAGGAAATATTGAAAATTTTGCTTATGAAATGTACAAACAAGATAAATATATTGTTGCTACATAGAAAAAAAGTGAATTAGGAAATATTTTTAATTTTATTTATTTCAACCATTACAAAAATAAGAATAAGTGTACACTAGAGGCAAGTTTCAACAAAAATGAGTGCCAAATGGATACTACGTTATCATACATTATATAAAATCTGGATATCCTGAATAATTTGGGCGACCATTACCTTGATTACCAGTCGGTGCTCTAAAATGATCATTATCCGGTTCACCAAATGGATCAAACCGTGCACCAGGTATGTGTCCCGGAAAACTAAAACATAAGTTTGTTAAACGATTTCGTGTTACTGAACATGACTAAGTAGGATAAAATGTTCTTACTTTGGTTGTCTTAATGCTGGTCGATTAACGCCCGGTATTTCAAATAACATTCCGCCACCACCGCCAAAGGGATGTAAATCGTTGTAACCAACTCCGATGTCACGACCTGGCAATCTAAGTAATAAATAAATTAATTAAATTAATAGATTATATTGAAAGGACAAAAATATATTTTTCTTACGGTCGCATTGGATTTCCTATTCTTAAAATATCATGGCTAGAAGGTTGAATTAACTCACTTCGTGTGCGCTCTGTTTCATTGATTTTACCAGTAGGGCCGTCAATAAGTTCTTTTTTAATACGTTCAATTAATTCTACATGATTGACAAACAACTTAGAAATAGAACCACGAAGCTCTCTTACAGAACTTTCAATATTTATTACAATATTCGATGCAACTTCGCCTTGTACATGCTAAATGTAAACAATGAATTTAATTTGAAGAACAATTTAGTTATGTACTAGAAAAAAGAAACTTACCAAAAAATTGACAATGAATGTATCATTTGACTTTGATCCAGTTAGTACATAAAGAACATCATTTTTGATATAACGAATTAAATAGACGTCGTTTTGATTCCAACCATCTGGTAATAAATCAGAGGCTCCTTCTCTGTCAGCTTCGGTAAGAGTTTTCTTTAAAAAAATATTGTCATTATGATTATAATCATCATCCTTGAAATGAATTGTAAAGTGATTCGATTTTTATGCAATTTTGGATTTTGATATCGTTTTGTCATACCAAATATGCATATTTGTAATATGACAAATTTTCAACTTTTTGGAATAGAATATTTTTAAAATTTTAATAAATACCTCACTGCCTAGACCCAAACATTTGAAATCTTTCTCCAAAATTAATACCCAATGTATTAGCAAAATAATAAGATCGGACTTTTGCGAAATATCCTTTTCCACTGATTTATACGTAAGCTCCCATCCTACCATGTTATAGCTGGAAGAAGCAGACATTTCAATTTTAATATTCGTACTTGTTCTTCGAATTTAATTTAATGAAAATAAACAAAAAAAACGCAATATGGACACTTGACTTGACAGTTAATCCTAAATATTTATTTCACATCGTATAAACTTTGGAATATTCCGGTGATTTTCGATTTATGTGCGTATTATGACGTTTAAAAGCTGCCATATGTAAACAAATTTCCCTTGCGTTCGAAAATTACCCATCAAGGTGTTATGTTTATATGAAAATCACCTAAGGCGGAAATCCAATACATATTACGGAAAACCATTCATGGCGTAAAAAATAAACGAAACAATTTCGTTTCCACCTGATTTTCATGTGTTTTTGACCCTTTATGAAGGAAATCCTGAGACGCGGAAGTAATCGTGATTTCTAGTATAAAAAAATTAATTTAACTCCGTTAACACGGAATTGTAGCTAACATCAACTGATTTAAAACACCAAATGTCAAATTGAAAATGGTAATGTGAGTGAACCACTAATTTTTTGTGCACATATGTTGAATGACATACATACTTTACTTATTAAATTAATAAATTTAAGTAGTTTTATAGAAATTTAGCGTATCAGGTACGCCCATAATAGATTTAACAAATAAAATATGAAGTTACTTATTAATAAGAAGATTTATCACTTTAGAGTGGGAAGAATTTTAAATAACCTAACCCTCAAGCAGAAATAAGAGGTTATACAACAATTTTTTATATTTCATACATGCATATGTAATTTAATATGTATTTAAACATTTTTTTTTAAATTTTTTTGTTAAACATCTGTCAAAATCATTTAACGCGGAAAAATCCTGTAAGTCGGAAAAATTTATCGGTTCCGTTGAGTTCCGCCTTTGAGGATTTTCACATCACAATTACATTTATAAAATGTCAATCATACGTCAAATAATAGTCAAGAAAAATTTATTTATAAAATATTAAAATAATTAATTCATAATTTTTATGTTTTAAGAAAAAATATGTGCTATGGGAAAAGAGAAATGTCAAAAAAACAGTCATTTTTCAACCCGGGGTGAGATCTGAGATGTTGTAACCATCACGTTTTTCGCTTCGATGCATTTTCGATAGAATAACGGCACTTTAGAAATAAATTGTTTTAAAATTTTATATTTTTAACAAAGGAGTACAGTTATTCTATCGAAAATGCATCGAAGCGAAAAACGTGATGGTTACAACATCTCACCCCCGGTTTCGCCCCGGTTTTTTTTTTTTGCAACTGGAAAACCACATAAGCATGTTCATAGAGATAAGAACTATAGAGCTGAAACAACGTTTCTTTCATAGAAAATCTTCTATTTCAACCGTACACAGTTGGGGAGAGCTGGTTATATATATTTTATGGTCTTTCTTCCATTTAGCTTTTATTCTTGTTAAAAAGTGGTTGTGCGTAGTTTCATGAAAATTCAAAATTATCAAATAAAACAAAACAATTAAAAAATATAAATAATTAATTATTATTTGTGAAAAACTATTATAAAAAAATTATGAAAAATGAAGTGTTTAATCTTAAAATGCCATAACAACACTCGCATCTGGAATTTCTTTCATCGATAAGTTTTATTCTAGTTTATATATAACGAAATTTAAATTGTAATGTATGTAAGTATTGTAATTTGAGATAAAAAAGTACACTTTTAATTTAAATTTATTACATAATTATGAAAAAAAAAAATTATTGTTGTTGGGTGCTTAGGAATCTTACGATTCGTTTACAACTATTTTTACCAGGTCCCCACTAAAAGTGTAAAATAATGACGCGTTTTTAAAAAAGTTATTTTTAATAATAAAACTAATTTTATTAAAAAATTGAACTAACTAATAATTATTCGTGTATATGCAACTAAAATAAAAACATTTTCTAAACTTTAATTGTTTTAATTTAAGCAACCCACTCCATTTCAATACATTGAATATTCTAAATACGGCCCTAAACTATTTTAGTCTTTCTCTTTTTCGCACAGATTTTTATACGCTAGACGTTTGTTTATTTCTTCTCTACAGTTTTTATCTCTGTGCATGTTGCATCTTGCATACATATTTGGTTTTCCAGTTACAAAAACAGGGGCGAAACCGGGTTGAAAAATGACAGATTTTTGACATTTCTCTTTTCCCATTGTAAAACAATAAAATTATGAATTAATTAGTTTAATATTTTATAAATATATTTTTTCTTAAATTTTTCTTGACTTTTATTTGACGTATGAATGACATTTTATAAATGTAATTGTGTTAGTAATCGCCCCGAAAAATTTTACCGAGCGACGAATGACAGCTGCTGTCGCCTAGTTTCTCCCGGATTTTTTTTATGTGTCAAATTTGTTGCAGCTGGAAAACCACAATAAATTTTTTGTTTGCGGGAATATGTAATTTTAGTGCAGCCTTTAATTTTCTTTTCCTTTTGCTGGTGTGGTGCGACATCATTCTATTAGGAATCGATACCACGGTTTGACGTTTAAAAAATGTGACAAGATAATATTTTTATCTAATAAAAATCGAAAAGTTTTAATTAATTGTAAAAAAAAAAATTAAAGTTATACGTTTAAATAAAATGTAAATAAACTAAATTTTACACTTATAAAGCAAAAAATGAAATTATGTTGCATAATAAATAGTGTACTTGTATACTTGCAATGTGTAATTGTTTTTAAAAATTGATGATCTTTATGTATGTACCTCTAAATGATAAATATTACGATATTTCTATCTAGAGCAGAGATAAAGGTCAAAGTAAATTATACTGTTGATTAAAAAACATTAATTATAAGCATGAACAAATTGAAATTAATCAAATATGTCACCCGGTGCAATAGTAAATTTGTGCCCAAAATACATACTTCAGTTCATCGATGGATATTACATAAAAACTATTTAATTCGTCCATATTGTTCGTTGCATTTCGGTTTTAATAGTTTCGTTCATCTTATTACAAAAAATACTAGATGTACTTCACAAATTTTAACCAATTTTAACTATTACACAACTTCGTCTTCATGCTTTAATAATAACTCAAATAACGGAATCGGTACCAGTAAATCGGCTAGTCAGAATTATGATGTTCAAATTAAAGGAAGGGAAATTATTCAAAATGTACTCGAGAAGAAAAAAGAACAATTATTGGAAAAGAAAGATGGATTGGTTAAAGATATTCAAATGACCAAAAATAAAGTTAAGGAGAAAATGGAAGAAGTTATTGAACGGGAAAATGTTATGACAATACCAAATTTACTCTGTGTTGGTCGGGCAGCTTTAGCTCCTTATTTAGGCTATGTTATCATACAAGGAGATTTTACATTAGCTATGGGACTTCTAGTCGCAGCTGGGATTAGTGATTTGGTAAGATCACCGGCTTTTAATTTATAATTTAAATTTCGCTTGCTTTTGTAATTTACAGCTCGACGGATATATAGCACGAACTTGGCCTAGCCAAGCTAGCAAAATGGGTTCGTTTTTGGATCCATTGGCTGATAAATTACTGGTTGGATCGCTATACGTATGCCTAAGCTATACAAACCTTTTACCAATTTGGTTGACTGTCATGGTATTATTCCGAGATGTTTTTCTTATTTTGGCTGGTTTTGTAATCCGTTACATTAGTCTTCCTCCACCGGTGAGATAATTCTAAAACAAACCCATTTTATCATTTATATGCATTTTTGTGTATTTAGAGAACATTATCACGTTACTTCGATGTTACTCATGCTACAGTCCAACTGGCACCAACGTTTATTAGCAAAGTAAATACTGTAGTCCAATTGGTGGCGGTCGCAAGTAGCTTAGGAGCACCTATATGGAATTATATTGGTAAATCATAGTTTCAAAATCAAACAGAATTGCTATTATATCCTATTTTATAAAATTAAATTTAATTTCAGATCATCCCTTGCTTCATGGACTGTGGTATTTAACTGGATTTACAACAGTAGCTGCTGCCTTAAGTTACATAACTGTTAAAGATACATATAAGATATTAAAAAAGAAAACAAATTAAACCAATTCGTGTTTACTGAATGTTATCCGTCATAATTTTGCGAGTGATATTTACGTATTCTATTATTTTGTAAGATTTAAAAGCATTGTGGTTAGAATCATAATAAAATAAAAATTAACAAACAATTTAATAAAATTTGATAATCTGGAATAAATAAGAAGGGAATTTTCGCAGCCAATGATCCAATAACATTGCTAAAAATGTCTAACCATTCATCATCGTATTTAAACAGCTCGGGTCGCTGGTAGTGTTAAAGTAAGCTGAAACGTGTTGTTTCGAAAGTTAATTGACGATTGGGGAAATAGCAAACGCAATATATATCGTCCGAAATCAGTTTCATAAAATATTTGAGTGAGCGATGTATATTTCAAATTTGGATATTAGCTTTGAGTATTCAAAGATATTAGTCTTACGTTGTGGTTTGTGGACGAATTCGCAGGTAAATCCGCTTAATAACGTAAATGGATAAAAGGTACCAATGTTTCTCGTTTATTTATTTTTTATTGTTGTAAGGATTGAATGAGCAAAAAGTAGAAAAAATTGCGCAATTTAAGCCAAATAACTTATAATAGCCGCCGGTCTCATGAAATTTGTTCGACGAGTCGGCGAAGAAAGTAGTAGTAAAGAATAATCAATGCGAAAAAGCGAAATAAAAAGTCCTGGGCACCGATTATGTAAGCATTACGAGGTTCGAGTTTTTCGAAATTGTTTACTACTTTCTTAGACAAATTTCATGAAACCGGCGTCAATCTTTTCGTTCTATTCCAAAAGAATAGAAATACGAAGAAAAATACAAATATGTACATTTTATCCATATTTAAAAATGAGACCGGTATAATTAAAATTTTATTACGTATTTCCTTTCAAAATCTTGCTGTGATTTTATAAATGTAGGTGCAACACACGGTGCAACCTTTACGAAAAAAGATAAACCAGTTCATCTTTTTCAGATTTTGCCATTCTTTTTCACCAAAAAATGTTGTGTGTGGCAGTAAATAGTATTGAATAATATTCCTTCTCATTAAAACACAAGAAAGTCTTAATGTATTTTTTATCGTAAATCTTTTAACAAAAAGAGCAAAAGATTACCTAAATGTAAAACAGCTAAAGCGTATTCGATTGGACTGAAGAGCAGTGTTGCCAGAAAAAATAAAATGAAATCGTATTTTTCCAGAGGCAAAAAACGTCAAAAACGTCATTCAATAAAAACCCAAACAGCAGAAAAATGTTAATTAAGAAATAGCGACATATAATTTAAATGAAACTATTTAAGGTATTTAAAGTGTAAGCTGGTGCATGCCAATAAACTTCGGGTTTTTTAACACGCAGTCTACACTGAAAAGATACATTTTTTTTATATCTCTTATGTAATATTCTAAAAAGTTAGCATACTAAATTTTTTTGTTGTTGTATTATTTTTGGTAACTTTTTTTAGAATATAACACAATGGAGAAAAAAAATTCTATTGATGCGCCAGGCTTAAAGTATGAAGTGCTCAATTTTTCAACCAAAATGGCGCAACACAGCAGAATGTCACTACGACGTGCTTCACTTTCACTTCGTTCATTCTTCACTAATAAATTCTAATACTATGATTGATTAAAGGACAAAAAGGGAAAATGTAAAAAAAACAAGAAAATAAATCGAATATAATGAAAAAAATGTAGTAGATTTTAAACTATTACTAAAGTTTATTCTTTAACTTTGCCCTATAACCAATTTACTACGAAAACATTTCTAAAAAAGATTTTGTATGGATATTTGTCGAAAACGTCAATTTTGTTCTACGAGAAATATAATAACGTCTCATCGTATTTTAGATCTTAAAACGTCAAAATGACGATAATATCGTCCCAATGGCAACACTGCTGAAGAGTACAACTCTTCACTTCAGTTAATTGAGTTACTCTTCACTTAAATGAGTTACTGAAGAGAAGAGACTGTTCGATTGGTATTCTTCACTTCAGTTAAATGTCAAAATAAAAATAAAACAATTTATTTCAGTTTGGCTTGTGTTAGAAAAAATGTCAAAATTTAATTTTCTATTAATTTCTAGAAATTTATTATTAAAAATTATTTTTTTAGGTCGCAAATTCCCAACCAAACAGTCCCCTAAATCTACACGCGAGAATAAAAACAAACGAAAATAAAGAAATTCAGAAAAGAAAAACAAATACTCATCTGAAGTAACTACATAATATCTCTTCAGTTAATTCAGTTGCTCAATTTTTAACTGAAGTGAAGAGTTGTCAATCGAACAGTCTCTTCACTTCAATTACTTCAGATACAGCTACTACTTCAGTTAATTCAGTCCAATCGAATACGCTTCTAATTTACTATAAAAATCATAAAAACCTTTGTACTTCAGAAGTTCCGAAAAGGATGTTAGATGGAACCACTAAAAAATTAACGCAAAATGAAACCTGTTTAAGCAGACCATCTTTCGGGCCAAAAATAATGGTCCTAGTAGAAGTTGGTCCGATTACAACGGTTTAACTTTTAAATAGCCAAACCTGTTTATTCGGTATCTAAAAATAGGTCCGAATATAAAGCGTTTAATAGCCGATTTTTAGATCGCATCTAGGGACCGAATTAAAATTGGTCCGATTGGTAGGTTTTACTGAATGTGTTTACATTTTTTGAACGATTTTTTTTTTTAATTCGTTTGATACCAGCCGTCACACATGTGTGACATCGGTTTGTTATCAGAGCCCGTCATCAAATATATGTGACAGACGTTTTTGGTAAATTTATAAAACATGATATGCGTAAACTCTAATCCATGTCATATAATCCCGAAGAAAATCCTGTATGTACTGTGGTGGACCTTTTTCGCAGGAGACCATGGCTGCGAGCACATTGCATTAACACAACGTTTTTCCTTTGTCGCCAATATTATAACCATAATTCCAGCCAGAAATGGAGGGATTCTCGACCCAACTAATTTTCAACAAATATAACATACAATAAGCGAAGCTTTTCAAATACAGACCGCGGAGATATACATTTAGCGTCCATTCTACGATGAATTCACACACAAAGATTGAAGAGAAATCGTAAACTTAAGCGTTGATTGCATTAATTCGGAAGGGAAATTTTACGGAATTCAATTGTCTTTTCGGCCTTATCAGAATTGTGAGAATATTGCGGTAGGCTTCCCTTTGCACTGCATACAATTTACTGCCTTACAAAGTATTGGGAAGAATATCTAATCAAAGGAAAAAAATTATCGGGGACTAGATCTATTATCAGTTTTTTATTATTAATATTAAAATTGGTTGGAACAATCCGAGGTTCCGCACTCAACGCCACGATGGGCTCATGTTGCATACCAGTGATTCTATCCTAATTCGCGAACGCGTGCTGCAGCCTTAATAAACTGAAGTAGTTTATGCCAAGGCAAAGAATACAGCAGATTATCAGCAATGGATCTAGAGTCAAATAATTGCAACCTAACTCTGTTGAAAGCCTGACAACTGCACACGAAGTGAATGTAATTATCATCGTCTTCAAGAGATAGCCCCATGCGCTGAAGGTGTATCTTAAAATGACCGTGCCCAGTAAGAGTCGCGATCAAGACTCAACTGTTTCTTGCTAAGAGATAAAGCAAACCTAGTGGCCCTTAAATTAGGTCCACTAATAAAAAGTTTGAGAATGCGGCAGCTACAAGTAGCAAGCCGTTGCTGTTTTAATTCACTTACAGCGCAGTTTTTGATCGCCTTCTTTACATAACTAAATGGTAAGGAAGCAACTGGTTCAGGACCGATGAATTTAAACTCAGCCCCAGCTTTCGCTAGAGAATCAGCGACATCATTGCTATCAATGCCACAATGGGCAGGAACCCACATAATCGTCACTTTATTGCTAGAACAGAGAATATGTTAAAAGTGTTTACAGTCCTTAACAAATTTTGACACAGTCAAGGGATTATCCAAAGAATTCAGCACAGATAAGCTGACTGTACAGAAAACAAAATTTTTATTTGTAACAGCGAGATTCAATGCCTCAATTACACAGAGCGTTAAAGCAATCTCTGGCTAATATCGGCCTACCTAGCAAATTCTCATCACACAATCTGGGGAAGTACGGACACAAATGAACGAGGTGAGTTACGCCTTGATTACATTCTAAGTACTAACCTTCATATATGTAACATAGGCAACAAGCCGACTTTTATAACTCAAAATAGACAGGAGGTATTAGATATTACACTTGTCTCAAACTTTTTGACGACTAGTCTATTAAACTTGAAAGTGTCGGAAGACCACTCCTTTTCTGATCACTGTTATCTTCAATTTGAAATGGACTTGGTTTTTCCAAACAGCCCTTTCTACAGGAACAGGAGGAAAACCGACTGGGATATCTTTAGAACTATTCTGGGTAATTCACTACCAGTGCCGTTGCCTAAACCTCCAAAAACTACGATAGAACTCGATGGCTTAGTGGACGAACTGTCCAGCACTTTTAATGAAGCGGTACTGGCCTCTTGTCCTCTTAGTAGGCCTAGGGTTAAATCTCAGGCACCCTGGTGGTCCAAGGATATTCAACAAACACGTCAACGATGCAAAAGACTCTTTAAAACAGCCAGGAAAACAAGAGCCGCTGTAGACTGGGACTCCTATAAGGAAGTCCTCAAAATTTACACTAAGTGAGCTTATGTAAAAAATCTTTTATTATGGGCCAATGGTTGTGGTTTGAATGTGAACCCACACAAAACCGAATTGGTTTTCTTCTCCAGGAAATATAAACTTCCTCATATCGATCCTCCCACTTTAAATGGATTCAACTTGGCTTTTATAGTTGAAGCAAAGTTTCTGGGTTTCGTTTTGGATAGTAAATTAAACTGGAAACCAAATATTATGGAAAGAGTAAAGAAAGCTACGGTAGCGCTATACTCTTGCAAAAATGCCATTGGGAAAGGATGGGGGCTGGAGCCCTACATGGTCCTTTGGCTATACACTGCTGTAGTTAGACCCATTCTTCTGTATGGGGTATGAGTCTGGTAGCCTGCTCTGGACAAGACTGTCAACCAAAAGTTGTTGACAAAAGGTCAGAGAACAATTTCTCTGTGGATCAGTGGTGCACTGAGGAGCACATCCACTCAGGCACTGGAGACTCTGCTATTTCTGACTCCTCTAGACATCTTGGGAAAACAGTGGGCAGCTTGCACTGCCATACGACTGAAATCCACGTTAATGTGGACCTGCAACAATACAGGGCACTCACCTATACTTTGTAACAAAGGGCTTCCCAAGACCACCGACTATACTGTCCAGTCACTATCTTTTGATAGAAAGTTCCGGACTATTATCCCATCCAGAGAGGACTGGATGATGGATACAGTTTTGGAACCAGGAGTTTAAACTTCTTCACTGATGGTTCAAAACGGAATGTAAAAGTCGGGGCTGTGGTGTTCTGCGAGGAACTTATGTTAAACCTCTTCTTCTGTCTCCCCGACTACTGTATCATTTTTCAAGCTGAAGTAACTGCGATAAAGGAAGTCGTAGACTGGTCGAGGTATACTGTAATATCGACTTGTGATATTCGCATATATACGGACAGTCAGGCTGCCATTAATGCGCTTCAATCACACCTCCTCACGTCGAAAGTAGTCCAGAACTGCCTCTCATCTCTTAACGAGATGACAGATCAGTTTAACATTCATATTATATGGGTGCCAGGACATATTAGTACAGGAAATATAAAAGCCGATGAACTGGCTCGACGTGGTACAACGGACCACTTCTCAAACAGCAGAAATGATATTGAAATGCCTCTTGCGGTATGCAAACTGCTGCTTCAGGAGGAAGCTAGTAAGTTGACGAATGACAGATAGTCAAATAGTACCTCATGCGTAATAACTCGGCAGGTCTGGCCAAAGTATCAGTGTGGTTGTCGGAGTGATTACGGGGCACTGTCTCAAAGGCAGACATGCGAGTAGGCTTGGTTTCTTCTCACATGACTACTGTCGTACTTACGAGGACGAAGAGGAGGAAGAGACAGTAATTCATCTTGTTTGCACCTGTCCTCGTCTGGCACGAAACAGACTAAAGTTTCTAGGAGCACCCTCTTCATCGACTGGACGGAACTCAGCAGGATGGACGTCAGGAGTATCCAGCGCTTCGTAGCAAGCTCAAAGTGGTTTCAATGAGTTGGAGGAAAATTTTTGCGCCTTTTTGTGTCTATGCCTGGCCTTAGGGGACCGCCACCTAACCTTAAAGTGATGAATTTCCGATTTCACCGATTTTTGCTGTAAACATTTTGGCTGATTGAAAACCAATAAAAATATTTTTGAGAAGTTTATAAGAGCAAATTATTAAAAATTAAGTATTTCGTCAAAATATTCGTACACTAAAAAATAAAAAACCGTCAAGTCATTCTTATTTTTATTTTATCTAAAAAACATATCTTCAAATAAAGTACTTTTGGTTTCGAATTTTCCGATGTTGTACCAGTAAATATTTTTTACATATACATACATATTGTACACATCTTATTGATGGAAAATACTAAATATGTATGTGATGAGATTGAGGAAATTGGAAAAAATGTAAAATTATGGATATCATATTTGAGAAAGTCTGTTAACACATTTTATATTTTGAACATCATTATTTAAGCGTCTAATGATTTTCTTTAAAGTTTTTTTTATCAAAATATGTAGTTTGGCTTTAACTTTTATCTACTTATCGCAACGAGAAATTTTCAACATAAGTTAACGTATAAGGTTATTGTACGAGTAAGGAACGGAAATTTTTGTATTTTGAACGTTTTTATATATTCTGTATTTAACAACGCGGCAACTCTTACTCACTTATTATATTTTAATGTGCTTAGGTTTTCGTATGAAGAAAGACGATAAATATTTTAAAGATAAAAATTTGAAATGTCATAAAATCTAAAATCGTGGGCAAGCCAGAGGAAGAAAAAGTTTCAATTCCGTTACTTGGCAATTTTTTGGCCTTTCACAGTTGATCTGGGAAACTGTCGAACCCTTTATGGATTTTCTAAGTGTCTTCTTCCTAAACATTTAAATATTTATAAATATTACGTCATCTAGAAAAGTTGATTATATTTTGATTTTAATCAGTTAACTTTGAGTACCGATGTTAAGTTTCTTCATTCCTAATAAATTAATCTAAATTATAGTAGTACTGTTAATGCAATAAATGATTTCGGAGCAACAATAAAATTCATTTGTCACATAAATATAACTTGATTTAATTTCAAATCAATTACCATCTCCTTAATGAAGATGAAATAAAAATTTAAAAGGCATAATTCTAAAGAAAATATAACTCTTTAATTCTTTTATTCTTTGCATTTTAATGAAAATTATTTAAGATTATTATAATTTTCTTTATGATTATGCGATTTTTATTGAAAAAAATAAAAATGAAATGATGAGAATTAATGATGATTCGATGAAAAAGTGAGATGTATAGAGAAATATAATGTGGTGTTGAAAAATGGTTTATAATCGATGAAGGTTAAAAAATAGGTAGCCCGTTTTGTTTACTCGTGCAGAAATAAGGTAAGATTTGTTTCTTTTTTTTTTTTGTTAGCTTTAAGGAATTATTGAACGATTTATTATGTTATGTAATGTGACAGTCACCTACTTAGGGTTATTTGTTACCATTCAGAAAATTCATTATTTAGTATCACAGTTTGCGGAACGGCTTTTCGAGATTGTAACGGTTAAGATTTCATTTCTCAATGCACCGTTGCACGCCGACACCCAAGGCTCAATTTTTCTCAAAGAAATTCGGTAATTTTCTTTATTGCAAACTAGCTTCATCTAATTTTTTTTTTTTGGCATTTCCCATAACACTTAACATTTTCGACACCTTATAACAAAATATTTTTCTCATTTAAGGCTTTCGCTAATGCCAAATTTTTCTGAAACGATTTTGGTTATTACGATAAAAACGGTTAGGCATGTTCGACAAATTTTTGAAAATCGTGAAAAGGGCTAAACCTGATGAAATTGCTGTTACTATTTCACAATTTTCAAAATTTTGTCGAACATGCAAAACTCTTTTTATCTTAACAAAAATCGTTTCGGAAAGATTTTTTAAGGAAAAATTCGGCATTACTGAAAGCTATAAATAAGGAAAACTTTTTGTTGAGATATCGAAAATGTCAAGTGTATCTTTGAGATTATAGGAAATGGCCATAGTGTAGCTTCTGTTTTGAACATTTTAAGTCATTTTCACAATTTTGCAAAATTTGTCAAACTTGTCCAACCCTTTTTATCTTTATAACAAATAACGTTTCGGAAAGATTGACCTGTTCACTTTATGGAAATATAGGCCCACACCTAGTAACATCTCTGAAATTATGGGAAATAGCCATAATGGAGCATGAGGTTTGAACATTTTAAGTGATATCACAATATTCAAAAATGTGTCGAACATGTCCAACCCTTCTTATATAAATATAGGACCACACCTTTGATGGAATATTGTAACATCACTTTCGATTCGGTTTCGATAGAGTTTTCTTGTTATTTTAAGAAATGTGACGAACACGCCCAACACTTTTTATCTTAATAACAAAAATCGTTTTGGAAACCTTGTTATGTCCACTTTATGAAAATATCGCAACATAACTGGTTCTGCTGGTTATTTACCATACATATTTTTATGTAGGCCTAGGATTGTTTATGTTTTTTTAAACTTGGTATTTAAAACGAGCGTGTTTTTAATGAAAAAGTTCTGTAGTTCTGTAGGGTTCTGTCATTTATCTAGCGCATAAGAGGGTGCAGTTAATAGTATTTCCTATAAAATAAAAAAAATTTGGCTTTACTATCGGGTTTTAATAACAACTTAACAACTTTGAACTTTCACTGTGAACGCATCCTTAAACCAATAACCAAACTGTCAGTGTCAAAACATTCAGTAAAGACAACATTTTCATCATGGTGAAGTACACGAACGAATAACGTTTACAAATAATTAAAATTTACTACAAAAAAAAAATTCCGAGTCAGTGACTGCAACTTCAAGAGCGTTAATTCCAATTTTTGGTCGCAATTATCGTCCCAGTAGACACGAAATTCATAATCTAGTGAAAAAATTTGAGTTTAAATATTCGCTGTCGGATGTTCCCGTGCCGAATATTGCTGCCGTTCAAGCGTCCGTCGCAAACGAACCAAAACAGTCGATTCCACGGCGTTCTCAAGAATTGGGCATCGCTCATATCACACTTTGGCGAATTTTGCGAAAGGATCTTGGCTTGCACCCTTATAAGATAAAGTTAACACAAGAACTAAAGCCACTCGATCATATGAAGCGACGCACGTTCCCAGATTGGGCTCTGGAAATATTGGAAGAAGATGACCAATTTCATCGCAAAATCATCTTTAGTGATGAAACGCATTTTTGGCTAAATGGCTTCGTCCCAAACAGAATATGCGTTGCTGGTCCGGTGAAAACCCTCATGTGCTTCAAGACACCACTATGGTGTCGTTTTCATGTTGGTGGTGTCATTGGAGACCATTTTTTTTCGTTGATGAAAATGGCCGTCACGTTATAGTCAATGGAGATCGCTACAGAGCAATGTTGCAACGTTATTTCTTTGGTCAATTGCATGAGCTAGACATTAATGATATGTGGTTCAGCAAGACGGTGCGACATGCCACACAGTTGGTCTAACAATCAACTTATTGAAATCTAAATTCGATGAACGTGTTATATCCAGAAATGGTCCTGTCGATTGGCAGCCTAGATCGTGTGATTTAATGCTTCTAGACTTTTCTTATGCGGCTACGTTAAATAATTGGTCTATGCCAACAAGCCGGCGTCGTTAGATGAGCTCAGAGCCAATATTCAACGAGAGATAGCGGCCGTTTCCGTGGAAATGTGTGGCCGAATCATCAAAAATTGGGTTCAACGAATCGATACATTCAAACGTTCCCGTGGTGGACATATGAACGATGTCGAATTCCATACATAAATGTTTTGATTGTACTTTGAGCCAATAATAAAATTTTCGAGATATCTCAAATGGTTTGCGTTTTATTTAAAAAAAAAGTTGTCAAGTCGTTATTGGAAAACCCTTATGAGCAAAACGAGAAAGAAATCAAAATTTCATAAAATTTAGGTTATTTGACGAAGCAGAGTTGTTAATAAGGGATGAAGGGGGTAAAATTTACAAGCAATATTTTGTAGACCGTTAAGTTTTACGTTAAGAAGATTTTAGATTAACCATCAGCCACCACAATATAGAAGCGTATGATAGCATTCACAAGATCTTGGGAGATAAACCCCAAGTATTCCCGAATACTTTTCTACATTGCCAAAAGATAGCAGTTGCCGTTTGAAGTTTGCAATCCAGGTGATTCTTTCATGAAAGTTTACTATCTAGAATAACACCTAAATGTTTAACGTAGTCTGATCTGATCGTTATCGTAAAGACAACTAAAACAGATGGGTTGACATGTAAACCATTGTTAACGCACCACTCCTCCAAAATTAGTAAAGCATGTTGCGTCAACTCGGATAACACATTTAAGTGTTTACCAGTAACTATATAATAATAATATCGTCAGCATAACTTGGTGCAACGAAACCAGATTGTTGCAGTTTGATAAGAAGCTAGTTAATAACCAGAAGCCACAGCAGAGGTTAGAGTCCACCTCGCTGAGGACAACCTGTGGCAACCCTGACTGAAACTGGAAAACAGTCCATATCAGTCTCAGCAGCACGAGATCTAAGCCTATAGATTCGATCCTTGTTTTGACAATGGTATGGTATGTATATACAAGAATTAGTACAGGCTTCAGTAATCGAAAGAAGCGATATTCTGTTAAAAGCTCCTGCAATATTCAGTAAATTACATACAGTAAATTTTATGATTCTCGTAACAAGTTCATGTAAAGCCATTTCACAGGACTTGTAAGCATGTTGCATATTATTCAGGGGGATATATTATAGTTAAATAATGATCGAAATGCTTTATTATGGACATTATCAGGTTTCGGAATAATAATCACTCTACTTCTATTTCAAGAATGTGGGACAGAACTAAAAGCAATGCAAACCCTGAAAAGGTGTAATAACTGGTCCCTAATGAGAGGAAAACCATGCTGAAGTTCAGCAGGAAAGATTCCATCAGGGCCACCAGTTTTGTATGGTGCAAAGGAGAAATACTCCAACGCAGAACTTTAGGTGTGCTAATTTGATTTGCTAAGTCCCAATCGGCAGTAGCGGTACAAATGCTAGTGGCCACAGAGGCGCGTAAACTTGCAATTAGGTAGACAAATGACATCAGGTCTATAAACATCAATTTAGCCAGAGCTTTATTGTCTAGCTACAGCAGAAAGGCTGTTAATTTCCATACAGAAGTTTCTCCAAGATGGTAGTTCGGCGTCTTCTGGAGGGGATACCAAAATTGAGTAGAGTACTCTACCAGCTCCGTAACCTTATGCTTATAGTAAGGTGCGCATGGAGTTCGCTCATAAATCTTACATAAAGGAAAGATCAGAATGGTCCTCACAGTTCTGTTTCAACGCATTTGACACTAATCCCAAAAAGGGCCAAGAAAGTGCTGGTGCTGTCGACATTACATGATGATAACGGCATTGATGTAACGTCCAATAAACCAAATATAATATTGGACTACAACTCATATAAAGGAGGCGTTGATACGCTGGATAAATTAGGTTATTAATATTCAATGATTCTATTATATTTCCATCAATATTATTTGTTATTTCAGTTATTTTATTTCAGTTAGAACATTAACATGTAAACGAAAGACGAACAGATGGCCACTGGTGTTGTTTGCAATATAATTTATGTGGGTGGAATCGCAGCATTCAATCTATTCAAACTGGCAAACTCTCAACTGTACTTTCAGCACTTATCGTCGGTGCGGAAAGTATTTCTTAAAGAATCGGCAATGTGGTTGGCAAACTCGCATATTTTGGAACGGTTGACGAAACCTCCAGATGCACCAGATCAATGCACCAGGCAGTGCACCAGATTGGATACAAGGTTACCGAACAAAGGCTTTCGTTAAGTACCGGTGAAGCGGCGAAACAAAAAGTACGAGCCTATCCCAGGCCTCGTTGTTATCTGTGCCCTAGGAACGCTGAAACCAAAACCAGAATTCGTTGCTATTCCTGCGAGAACCCATTAAGTTCGAACCACACGAAAACCATCCGTTAACACAGAGGCCCTAGAATCAAATGAGAACAAATGAACGATGCATCTCCTAAATTTCTCGTTGCTTTATATATATATACGAGTATCCAAAATGAAATGATTTTGTAATTGTTATAAAGAAAATATAAACGAAAAAAAAAACAAAAAATATTTATTTTTTCTATTTCCCATACAAAATGCATGTGGAAAAAATGGCGTCAGTGTGATTGGTGATTTCCAATAAAGGAAGATTTACAAAATAAAGGCCTTAAAATACTAGATGCTGTGAATATTGTTAAAAAAGAGAGAACAGAAAACCAGCACCCTGATTCTCTAAAAAATAAGATAATGGATAAACGAGTAAACTCGTAAAAAGCAAAGCTTTCTTTTATTAGTTTGCAATTTTTCGATTTTATTTGAAGTAGTAATCAAATCTAAAAATTGGGAATTCGTTAGAGTAGGCCTCGCTTTTTACAAGTTTACACATTTACCCATTATCTTATTTTTTAGAGAATCAGGGTGCAGGAAGGAAACGAAACTTCCAGTAAAAGGGGATTCCCTCTTTTTATGCTGGTATTTGATAACAAAGAGAATGTTCAAAACATTTATGGTATAAAAGCAATTCTTCACATGAAGGTAAAAATTGAACCAATGAGGACATGCATACCCCAATGCAAGAAATGTCAGGGATTTAATCACACCCAAAAAAGATATTGCAGCCGGATCCGAGATGTGTAAAATGCTCATGTAAACATATTACCCAGGCATGTATAATAGGAAGATATGTGCCAGCTAAGGGTCAATATCCGGCCAATTATCGAGGCTGAGAGGTTACTAAACAACTACAAAAATTAATAGATAAAACACGAAATCAACCGCAAAATCATGAAATTCGAAGGATTCAAACATCAAATCAAATAGATCAAAATTCAAAATCCACAACCAAGCAACGCAGGGCAAAGATGAACATTTGCTCAGGTAGTGAAAGGCTCGGGTTCAACCAAATATATGGGCTCTGATAATAATCGAATTATGGAAAACATTATGAACAGCATCGAAGCTAAGATCATCAAAGTAATCTGAACAATATGATATTTGATCAACTGAAGAAAATGCAACTCCTACAACGCAATCCGATAAAAAATGTTAAGTAAGAACACAACTTTCACAATAGCAATCTGGAATGCGAATGGGCTTATGTAACATTTCCAGAAATAGGAATATTTTAAATACAGAAAATATCGACATTTTCCTAATATCCGAAAGCCATTTTGTTAAATCTTCGTTTGTTAAAATCCGGGGTTATAACTTATATCATTCCATTCAGCCAGCGGAAAGAGCAAGAGGTGGTTCAGCATTACTAATAAAAGAAAATATAAAACACCATGTAGAAACAAAAATCGAAGAAGAAACAATGCAAGTCACCACTGTTAGGATTCACATTAAACACAGACAGCTTACTGTCTCCGCCAATATACTGTCCTCCGCGGCATAACTTGAAAAGGGAGGACTACATTAAACTATTTAAATCGCTAGGATGTGATTTTATTATTGGAGGAGACTTTAATGCGAAAAACACCTATTGGGGACCTACTTACGACGCCAAAGGGTAAAGAATTGTTTCAAGCAGGGTAGACATCAAGTAAATTTTATTCTTGGTGGTTCCCCAACATATTGGCCCGTGACGAAGCTAAGATATCGGATCTAATCGATTTTTATGCAGCAAAAGGTATATCTCAGAACTACATTCACATTGAAAACAGTAATTCTCTAGTATCGGATCACTCGCCGGTTATCATGACAGTAAGTGAAACGGTAATTCAAAGGGAAAGTGCACCCAGATTAACAAATTCAAAAACAAACTGGAATCTCTTTCATGAATTAATGGAGGACAAAATCAATCTCCAGGTACCGATAAGAAATTCTCGTCAGTTGGAAGACGAATTGGAACAACTCAATGAAATAATTCACTATGTTGCGTTGGCCACCCTCATTTTACAAAATAAGAAGACGTTAATATTTCCCACCCAATGGAAATTAGAGAGTTGGTAAGAGAAAACATCGGAATTGCAAAACCTGGCAAATTAATTGAACACGGGAGAACAAAACAATTCTTAACAATTTATGTAACAGTCTCAAATCCCTTCTTAAAGAAATAAAAATTAATCAATCAGCAGATATCTAGTTAGCCTAACTGATGAAAAAATTCTGATTACTCACAGTGGAAGGCGACAAAGAGACTCAAAAGACCTAAAATGCAAGCGCCTCCACTTAAAAAGGATGATGGGACCTGAGCAAAAAGTCATAAAGAGAAGGCTGCTCTTTTTGCGGAGTATCTCCACGACACCTTCCAACCACTATCAAGACAAACTGTCAATGAAAATATATAATCAATTCACAAGCTGGTTGAGTTACCAGTAACTCTCAAAGAATTAAAAGAAGAAGTGAAAAGTAACATGAATGTTAAAAAGGCCCCAGGGTATGACTTGATTACTTGCCAAATTATCAAAGCTCTACCTGAGAAAAGATTTCGTAAGCTACTACACATAATCAATGCGACCCTTCGATTAAAATATGTTCCGCAGCAATGGAAAGTATCAGAAGTAATCATGATGCCAAAACCTGATAAACCACGTAACGATAAAAAATCATACAGGCCAATTTCTCTGCTACCAATTATGTCAAAACTCTTTGACATATTATTACTAAAGATACTTAAACCAATAATTGAGGACCGACAACTAATTCCTCCACATCAATTTGGATTCAGAGAAAAGCATTCTACAATTGAGCAGGTGCATAGAATAACAAACATAATTGAAAGAACATTAGAACGTAAAAAAGTATGCTCAAGCATATTTCTGGACGTCGCGCAAGCATTCGATAAAGTTTGGCACAGTGGTCTGGAATCCAAGCTATATAGAGATCCACCGAAATAATTCTATGCCTTACTAAGATCTTATTTATCCACCATAGCCACCTTTGCAGATGACACAGCAATTATGGCAATTGGAAGTAATGTCTCTGCGCAATGAGCAAATTACAGAGGATGACCAATGTGGTCTGTAAGTGGACAAAGCGTTGGCGAATCAAGCTTAATGAGACAAACTCCAAGCATATTAACTTTACATATCAAACGGCTTACCATCTATCTATAGAAATTAACTCGCGTCACTTGTAATATGCAAATACTGCCAAATACCTTGCCATGACCCTCGATGCCAAGCTCAAGTGGAGAGAGCATGTCAAAAAAAAAAAAGAAGAGTTAACATAAAGTTCAGAAAAATTGACCCATAGGTAAAGGCTCTGAGCTTACAATTCACAATAAGCTACTGTTATATCGGCAAATTCTGAAGCCGATATGGATCTACGGTATACAACTTTGGGGATGTACCAAGCAAACAAACCCCAAAATGATACAGACGTTCCAAAACAAGGTTCTTCGTAGCATCGTTAATGCGCCGTGGTACACAATAAATAAAGACCTTCACAGAGACCTCTACGGATGGAATACATCAAAGATGAAATAAAAATGCATGCCGCAAAGCACGAAATAAGGCTCCAGGAACATGGAAAACCCTATATTCGCCATATGATAGATAACCCTGTCGTTGAAAGAAGAGTTCAAAAAACGAGGCCACTTGGCCTAGTGAACTTACCAAATTAAAATTAGTAAATAGCTAACAGGTTTAATTAATTATGGGACTAGCCAGTGGGTTACACCCCAGCAAAAGAATTTTACTAGAAATATACAAATTTGTATTTGAATTAAAAATTGCTAGATGAGCGCAGTCTCAGTCGTAATAAAAAAAAAATAATGTGTAACTTAAATATTCTTACAGTTTTTTGCTCATAGGGTATTTATCGAATATGCAAACACAGCTATAAGAAATCACATTCCTCGCTTGGCCCTGAGTATATAAATATGTAGCAATATTATTAGGATGTGGTCGATTTGGTTGACCGTTGTCCCGTCGCTTGATTTCCATGTGGCTTTATGAATGCGCTTATTGTGGGAAGAATGTGCTGGCAACCACCAAGTTGTACAGTAAAGCTAGCTCGATGGTGCGCGTCCGGTTGTTGTTTGATATATGGTGCAAGGAGGTTGGGCCGATAGTGCTTCGATATGTACTGCAAGCACTGCAATTCTAATGTTATGTTGCGGAATTTTGCTCAGGACGGTTTCGAGCTGGTCGTAGAAAGCGTTTGATTTGATAAGGCTTCTCCTCGGTAGGGGTATGAATGTTCACAATTATGAGATGTTACAGTGAAGTCCATGAAACCTGAGTGTACAAATCCGGTTACTGACAGGCATGAAGTAAGTCACAAATTGACTACATCGATTGCTAATCAAGAAATCGACGCCAAATTCATATTTATCCATGTTATTGCTATGACAGAGAGTTAGTCCGAAGCGACTATAATCGGTGATGCCATTGTCGATTCGACCAAATCCTCTTGTCCAAGAGACATTTTTCTAGCCTTAAAAACATCAAAACTAAACGTGGAGCTAACATTGATTCAGATCATTTCCTGGTAATTGCTGAATTAAAATTTCGTCTATCAACCACATATGAGCCGTTTATTTTGAAAGTGGCCTAAGTCCATTTTTCAAAAAAATCAAGTTAATGATAACAATAGATAAATCACAGTATAATCTTTCTAACGGTAAATAAACTAACACCTGTGCAAAAAATAAGAAAATTCAAAATCCCATATGCTTTTTCATTTATTGTTTTTCTATTCTTCCATTATCTCGTTTCAACAAAATATGAACTTAACCCACTTTCAAAATAAACGGCTCATATAATCATCGCTTCTAGCGCAACACTCGTTGGAACACTGCTGTATTGAACAACCAAGTTACCAGGACCACCTTCGGGATGACTGTATCAGAAATCTTGAAAAATAAACCGCTTTCTGACTCCGTTTAAGAACAGTGGGACATTATCAAAACGGCGTTAACCTATGCCTCAAAGTCCACCATAGGCCAATTTCCATCAAGGCCTAAAAATCTCTGGTTTGATGATGATTGTATTGGTGCTATTCGGGAGAAAGATCGCACACGATAATGAAATCTATCGCAAAGAACAAGACAATCCCATAACGCCTACATGACTGCGAGGAGAATCGCTAATCGGCTATGCAGACGGAAAAAACTGGAATGGCATGAACAACACAGGCAAGCAAGATCCAAAATTCTAGCCTGATCACAATTCTAGCAGCGCTATTCGTAACAAATCCGGTGAGTTGGAAATAGACACTAAAACGGTCCTCGAGGTGTGGCGAAATTATTTCCCCTCACTTTTAAATAAACAGGCACCACCTTCCGAGCAACAACCTTTTTTGCTTCAACGCATTATTAACGTCGAGATGACACCACCACCTCCTCCATCATATGGTATGAGGATGGTATCTGTTGAAGAAATGAATATATATATATATATATATATATATATATATATATATATATATATATATATATATATCAATTTATACCATTTTGGCAACACTGTAGAATGAAGTTTGATGTGTACACTCTGTACACAAATGTTGTATTAAAATGGTTAAGTCACGCCTATTATTTATTTTTACCGTTCGTCATGGTATATATTTTTATGTAAAAATCTATATATTTTTACTCTAATAAAGTTCTTTGAATAAAACACATGTTGTTTAGTAATTCTTGTTTTATTTAATTAAAAGTTTTTATTTAATAATTTCAACAGGTTATGGGCCCAGTCTACGTACTGGTGCATCGATTTATTAAATAAATTTACAGTAGAGTAATTTAAAGTGTGTGATAATTGTTATTAAGGTTAATAATGGACAATTTTAACAGAACAGGCGTAAATATGCTGAAGTTGCGTAATGGCAATTATCATAATTGGAGTTTTAAGACCCAACTAATTTTAAAAAAGGACGAATGTTGGGATGTAGTTTCTAAACCAAAGCCAGTAGGTCTACTGTGTATTCCGATCTGAAAGTAAAACCGATCTGAAAGTTCATTTTGACTATGAAATAAATTTGATTTTCTTTTTTTTCTATACAAAATTTCTGAATTCGGGAAAAATTACTTTCAGACCGGAATACATAGTAGACCTGCAAATCCAGTTACGGATGATTGGATAAAAAAGGACACTTTAGCAACTGCGGTTATAGGATTATTGGTGGAAGACAGCCAATTAATCTTAATTCGGTCTGCAATTTCTGCTAAAGAGATGTGGGAAAATCTCCAAAAACATCACGTGAAATCAAACAACCAACAAAATAATTTTGATGGGTAAATTATTTCGCATGCAGTTGACTAAAGATGGCGATATGCAAACACATTTGGACGAAATGATTGATTTAACACAACAGTTAAGTGCTCTGGGTGAAAATATGTTCACAGATGGTATTTTAGTTTCTCTAATGTTGAGCAGTTTACCGGAAAATTATGACAATTTAATAACAGCTCTTGAAGCTAGAAAAGAAGCTGAATTGACTTCAGATTTTGTCAAGGCTAAATTAATTGAAGTGTATGAGCGTAAAGGAAATACCAGTGAATCTAAAGATAAAGCATTTAGGCCCGATTGTATGAACGAGGATAAATGATTAATCCTCTGATTTAGCGTAGTTTGCATTGTATGAACGATGCTAAATCGTTTTATCCTCTCTTTTTGGTGACTGAATCAGAGACTAAAAAAATTGGTTTTTGTTTTTTTGACATTTCAAATAACGGTGTATCTTACAAACAAGACATTTTTATAATTGAACTTAATTATTAAAAATGGATTCAACAAGGAAGAAAATTTCAAATTCGGAAATTGAAATTTTATTTTCCTCTAAATAGAGAAAAAAAAATGTTTAATAAACATCAACAAAGTAAACGTCATAGAAAAGTATTGCCAGTCATACAAAAAACTGCTAAAAAACTGCAATAAAAGAGAGGCTAAATTTTTATTTAGCAACGTTCATACAATCGACGAAAAGTAAAATCCTTGAGTAGTGATTAATCATTACTCTCGGATTTTTTTCATTTAGCGGTGTTCATACAATCGGCCCTTAGTGTGAATAAGGCCAATAATAGTGAACATAATAAAGACAATAAAGTGTGTTATTTTTGTAAAAAGAAAGGACATTTCAAAAATAACTGTATAAAGTATAAAAAATGGAAAGACAATAAAAGTGAGAAAGAGAGAACTAGTATGGTTAAAGAAAATATAATTTGTGATGAACTCTGCTTCTTTTTCGCAAAAAATAAAAACAATTTCAGTGAAGTGTGGTTTATAGATTCAGGGGCAAGTAGTCATATCACAAATAATAAAAGCCTATTTACTGAATTTGATATTAATTTCAGACAATACGTTACAGTGGCTAATGGTATTGAAGTTCAGTGTCAAGGTCGTGGTAATATAATAATAAAGTTCTTAAATGACAATAGTGATGAAAAAATAGTGAACATAAAGGATGTATTATATGTTCCTGAAATGGTGGCCAATTTGTTGTCAGTTAAAAAACTGACGGAAAATGAATTTGAAGTTTTGTTTAAAGAAAACTATTGTTAAATAAAATTTCAAAATGTGACAATTGCATTGGCAGATGCTATTTCGAATTTATATATTCTTCGAAAGAAAAATCAAGTGTTATTGTCAAATACTGATATGTGCACTACTAATTGTTTAAATACATATATGGCATCGAAAGTTAGGCCATCGTGACAATGATGCTATCAAATTAATGTGTAAAGGAAAAATGGCATTAGGTATTGACATTAAAGAATGTGCGCATAATAATGTTTGTGAAGTATTTATTAAGAGAGAAATGTCACGATTAAAGTTTCCAAAGGTGTCTAGTTCAAGTACAAATCAAATGTTGGATTTAGTTCATAGTGATGTATGCGGTCCAATGGAAAGTGTAACACCGAGCAAAAATCGTTATTTTGTAACGTTTATAGATGACTTCACTCGATATTGTACGATTTATTTAATGCATGAGAAATCTGAAGTTGCTGAAAAATTTGTTTATTTTGTGGAATCGATCAAGACAAAATTTGGCAAGAAACCTGTTACTATTCGTTCAGATCGAGGAGGCGAATATGTGAATAAAAAATTGCAACAATTTCTATTAAGTGAAGGTGTTAAGTTTGAGTATACGGCACCATACTCCCCACAACAAAATGGAGTTTCGGAGCGTAAAAATCGGTATTTGGTGGAAAATGCACGATGCATGCTTATACATAGATGCAAATTTGGATAAGAAATATTGGGGTGAGGCAATATCTACCGCCAACTATATACAAAATAGATTACCATCAAGATCTATTAAAGGAACACCATATGAACTTTGGTTTGGTGAAAAACCAAACTTGAAACATCTTCAAATCTTTGGTTCATATGCATATGCACATATCCCGAAGGAGAAACGTAGAAAGTTTGATGAAAAAGCAATAAAGTTACGATTCGTTGGGTATGATGCAAATACTAAAGGATATCGTTTATTAGATTCCATACGAACAATATTATAATCAGTAGGGATGTTCGTTTCATAAATGATACTACAGTTGAGGAGGAGTCTACTACTATCGAATCACAACTGTACTGTGATATAGTTGATAAATTAAAAGTGGTCGAGCCGGTAAAAGATGTAAATTCTGAAGTCTCTGGATCAGAAATTTACGACAGTGCAAATGACAGCTTAGAAGAAGATTTTATTGGATTTGAAAGGCGATCACAAAGGGTTAATAAAGGTGTACCGCCAAAATGATACATCTATTCAGTATGCAACTCATCAGAAGTACCAATAGAACCAAAGAATCATAAGGAAGCATTAACAGGGCCTGATAAGGACAAATGGAAACAGGCTATGCAAAATGAATTGGATTCTATTCAGATAAACGGAAAAAGGACTATAAGGGAAATATAAGTCGATATAAAGCAAGGCTTGTTGCTCAAGGGTTTAGTTAGCAATATGGATATGATTATGACCAAGTGTTTACGCCTGTGGCACGTCAAACAACATTTCGTCTACTACTATCAGTTGCAGCAAAAGGGCGAATGTCAGTGATTCATTACGATGCCAAGACAGCTTTTTTAAATGGCCAAATCGAAGAAGAAATATTTATGCAACAGCCACCCGGATTTAAAGATTCAGTTATGCCTAATAAGGTGTGTAAATTAAAGAAGTCATTATATGGACTTAAACAGGCAGAACGAGCGTGGAATCAGGTAATTCATAAAGTTTTACTAGATTGTAATTTTGTTCAAAGCAGGTCAGATCCGTGTCTATATATAAATGGAGACAAAGCTGAAAAATGTTATGTTCTTATTTACGTTGATGATATCATTTTTGGGTGTAAGAACGAACATATTATTGAAGAATTTGCACGCAATATATCGGAACATTTTGAAATCACAAATCTTGGCAGTGTAACACATTATTTGGGAATTCAAATCGAAAAGGACAAAAATAATGATTATTTTTTAAATCAGAAAAGTTATATTGAGGAAATCATATCATCAAGTGGTTTGGCAGATGCTAAAACATCAAATATCCCTCTGGATCCCGGATATTTTAGGAATATGGCAGATGAACATTTACTTGAATGAGTTAAAACGTGTTGTGCGATATTTGAAGGGTACGATTAATTTAAAATTAGCACTTAGCAATAACAACGCCAAAGAATGTTTAGTTGGGTATTCAGACGCAGACTGGGCAGAATGTAGACAAGATAGAAAGTCGAATAGCGGATTTGTTTTTAAGTACAATGGCGGGCTCATAAGCTGGGCATCCAGGAAACAAACATGTGTCTCGTTGTCTACTACTGAATCTGAATTTGTTGCTCTATGTGAAGCGAGTCAGGAAGCATTATGGATTCGAAATCTTCTTGAAGATATGGATGCAAAGCAAGGTAGTGCAACAACTATTTATGAAGACAATCAAAGTTGTTTAAGTCTCATCAAAAACAACAAGTTTAGTAATTGATCAAAGCACATTGATACAAAGTATAGTTTTATCAGAGATTTAAATGAAAAAGAAATCTTAAGATACATTTATTGCCCTACGGAAGAAATGCAAGCAGATCTGATGACAAAGCCATTACATAAAATAAAAGTCGAAAGTCTTAGAGAGTTATTGGGACTTGTTGCAACGGTAGAAATTGAGAGGGAGTGTTGAAGAAATGAATACATATATATCAATTTATACCATTTTGGCAACACTGTAGAATGAAGTTTGATGTGTACACTCTATACACTAATGTTGTATTAAAATGGTTAAGTCACGCCTATTATTTATTTTTACCGTTCGTCATGGTATATATTTTTATGTAAAAATCTATATATTTTTACTCTAATAAAGTTCTTTGAATAAAACACATGTTGTTTAGTAATTCTTGTTTTATTTAATTAAAAGTTTTTATTTAATAATTTCAACAGTATCTGCAATGAAATGCTCAAATATGGCGGTGATTATCTGTTCTATGGAAATCTGTTATATAAAAGGGAGATCGAATGAACTGCAACAACTATCGCGGTATAGCTTTGCTGAACACAGGCTTCAAGGTTTTGGCCAACGTAGTCGCAGCAAAGTTATCAACTTATAGCGAGAGGATCTTGGGTGATTATCAATGTGGTTTTCGAGCAAATAGATCAATGACCGATTAAACTTTTACGCTCAGGATTATGCTGAAGAAATGCTATGAAAAGGACATCCCTGTACGTGTACACAGTCTATTCATAGACTTTCAAGAGGCGTACGCCAACATTAAGAGGAATACGTTATGGATCGTATTGTCCTACCTGGGCATACCGTCAAAATTGGTTTCAATGTGCCAGCTTTTAATGGATGGCTCAATATGTAAGGTGCTAATAGAAGTCAAAATTTCGGATGCCTTTGAGATAACATCTGGAGTGCGGCAAGAAAACCCAATAGCTCAAACTCATTTTAACCTATCATTAGAGTGTGTCATTCGTCAGCTCAATATGGCGCAGCGTAGCTGCCTGTATTATAAATCCACCCAGCTACTAGCATATGCTGACGATATTTGTAATCTGGGTCGCAACATCATCTCTCTGAAAGAGGTGCTCCTCCGCGAGAAGGCAGACTCGTGGGGACTTCATTTCAGGAGATACTCAATATGAAAAGGTGAATGGGTTTAAATGGACAGGCTACCAAGCATTTTACGCCAATATCAAAATTTTCAAGTCTCCTCATATGTCGCGCAAAATAAAATTGGGCAAGGCGCTGATAAGACCAGCTATCACCTTTGGCTGCGAGTCTTGGACACTAACAGCGCAAAACATCCAAAAAATCGCTGTAACTGAGCGTAAGATCATAAGAAGAATTCTCGGTCCCATTAAAGAGAGAGCCACGTACAGATTGCGAATGAATCACGAGATCAGAAATGATTTCGTTCAAGTCGACATCATCGGATTCATAAACTCGTCGAGTTCGAACCGAAAACGGTTTCTATTATTGCTATTTCTCGATAAATACAAACGCGGCCTGAAATACTCTACTTATAACTGCATAGATTATACAACTTGAATAAAACACTACCGTTACAAAAGTTATGGTACAACATCAGCTGATATAATTATTAATGTTTAATTAGTGGATTTTCTCGTTAATAAATATTTAATAGGTATTGCTAAATATAAAATCCACGTGCTGTGTATTACATAACTACTTTCTGTTATGTACCCTCTGTGTCACAAGGGATTTGAGTTTAACAGCCAGATAATTATCCCACACATTTCTCTTCAATTATCATGATGTTACGTTCCAAACAGAAAATTATGTAATTATTCATTAAACATAAGAGCAAACTGCCGAAACTTAACACTCATAAAATAATTCAACCTTTTTAGAAAATATTTTGATTTTTTTAGAATAGAAAAGGGACATATTTTGTTTTTACTAAAAGTATTTTATATTTTAATAAAGTTTACAACTAAAAGAAACACAAGAAATTGTATAATAAACATTAACGAATTGTCAACACAATCAGTGTATACAATATTGGTAAAAAAGGGAAAGCCGAATAAAAACGGCCCAAAAGTAATATCTATTGTAGACCGCCTATTTTCAAACTCCAAATACTGTACATATAATTATTAGACGAAGCAATTTGTTCAATGTATGTATAAATACAAAATAAGTTTAAAACAAATAACTTTTTTCCATTATTAAATAATAGGAGTATTAATTTTTAATTTGTATACATTATGTGTTATGTTCGTAGCTTTATACCCCTTCATTAATGAATTCATAAATAATGCAAACCACTAAATATAAAAATAACAATTCAGCCTCAACTAAAAATCGATTGTAGGCCAAAAAAAAATCATATGCTTAGTTTGTGCCAAAAATCAACTAATTCTGATTTACAAGATAAACGTTAATAAAATATTTACAAGATAATTTATACAAACCAACAAAATTTTGTTAAATCGATAATTTTTTATTTGATTCTATTTATTGTTGCTTTGCAGACTCATAACTTGTACAAAGTTAATAGATTTTAAATTTTGCCAATGTTTTTGCTACTATAGAAAGATCTAGAAAGTAATTTTTAGAAGGTACAACTTTTGTTATCTCAAGAGACCGACTTGTTGTTGTATTGTGCTTAACAAAATACTGTAACTGGGTTACAAAAAATGCAAAATTTTTTATTTGTGTCTATTTTTTTAGTTTCTTGCAAATGCTATCTACGAGTATTTATACATAATTAATCTGGGCTTGTTCTCTGTTGTGGTTTTACTTTGTTGTTATTTTGTTGTTATAGAAGTATTGATCTTTATGTATCATACGTGGTGTGATGTTGTTATTAAGGCCACAGGCGAATTCTATCCCCGGAAAGGAGGTTATAGATGGAATAAAAGAAGTTGTGGTTCATTAGTGAAGTGAGCCGAAGAAATTTAGAACTACATTTACTAGCGATGACAGCTCTAAGTGAAATTGTTGAAATAATGGTTTTGAATTTGTTTATCTATTACTAGATGCCTGTGGGCTGTGGCACCCACTGTGTCAAAATGCACAATAACATGCTATTTGGCGACAGCGATAAATATTTAATGCCGTGTGCCTCAGGTCAATTTGTTTGACTAAATTTTCGACTTTTCTGAATAGTTACTTCATATCAGTTGTGGATGGCAATAAATCCGTAATTGCTCATTTTACCTCCAAGTGGTGACCGCCGGTAATTAATAGACAAGGAGTTTCTGTTCTTTAGACCTGCCTCCAAGTCTACAAACAAACAATGGGACATAAGCTCAAGCGATGCTCGTTCCTCCACTCCGGTCACCAAACCTTAGCAAACTAAAACAAAGCGGAACCAAAGCATGAACAAAGCTGGTTCCTTAGGACCAAGAGAGAGATAGATAATATCAATAATATCTCGCCGGAAGACAGAACGGGTAAAGATAGGGCCACGCTTGCCGAGCCAGAAAAGATCACCGAACCCAAGTCGGAAGGCTCTTCAGCATGCTCACAGCTGAAAAGAATTAGATCGCACGGTTGTGGCAGCTATTGACCAGTCGCAACAGATGGCAGTATCACGCCCGCTAATTGGAGGAAGGTGGAAGGAGCTTTAAACACCAGCTACCTGAGAATTCTGTCGGAAAAATCTGGTCCTGCTCTGACGTGGAAAGATGGGACTGGCACAGGAATTAGATTAAACTGACTTCCTGTGCGGATCAGAGATCTCTGCTATTTCAGTATGATGCTAGTGGAAGTCTTAGCGAGGCATCGCCCAGAGCCAGCCTTGCTGTCATTATTATAATCCTCATATGCTGCAGATCGGCAAACCGGATTTGACAACGCACAACTGGAAAGTTGCCAAGTTCGAGGAGCCAAAGGTTGATTATAGATCAGCCGTTATGATTATAAACAAGAAGTCACTTACTGCACTGGAAAAAACGAATGGTTCAAGAGTGCAGTCACACTCAAAGTTTACAAGAAAGATGCGGACAAGCTCATCTAAGCGCCCTAAGGAAGCGGACAGCTAAGCAGAAACTAACCACCGATACGGAGATGACAATGCCCATGGTGTCACCAAAGAGGCTCTCAGAGGAGCTTACATCAGAGGAGGACTATGCTGAGATATCTGACTTGGTGATAATACCGTGGTACTTCCATCACTATAAGGCAGCATCAGCTGCTCTCCTGCTTAAAATTGGGAAAGGAGGAACAGATAATGTCTTGATACAAGAACATTGGGCCACTGGAGATCGGGTACTTGGGTTCAACACTCCCTATTATAGATTAATGCACGTGAAAAAAGAAGGTAGGATTCGGTCATGTATTCTCGTTAAAAAATAATCTAAATTGTTTGCTGCTATCAAATTTCAGAATGCAGACGTAGCAGCAGTTAGTTAAGTTCGACAGACGTAACCTCTTGCTAATATTAGCTTACCTAGCATATAATGAGGTAAACCTTCCACCAGTCATTCTAGGAAAGCTAATTATGGAGGCTTAAAAGCGCAAGGTTGAATTCATCCGGGGGAAGTGATGCAAATTCGCATCACACAATTTGGGGAAGTAAGGATATAAATGAGGGAGGTGAGTTACTCCTTGATTACATTATAAGTTATAACCTTTTATTTATTTAATAATTTATTGTACTTTAACAATAATTTAGTATTAAAAGGAAAAGCACACATGGAAACAGAGTAATCGAAAAAAAAACATAATAAAATAATGAAGCTGTTTCCATTAGGCAGAAAAACCTCTTACATTTTTTCAAACAATTTCCACCTCATGCATACACAAATGTATAGCAAGAGGTAAATTAATATTAAAAATTAACAATAATATTAAAAATAAATTAGAAAAACTACGTATTGCCCATCAATCACGCCATTCCAAAAAATTTGACTTAAATAATTTGGCCGATCCTGACCTCTTAATTTCAAATGGAATTGAATTCCAAAGAGAAACCCCCCCTAACATAAAAGGATTTGTTTAGCGACCTACAACAATTTTTGGCCGGAATCAGGCGGAAGTTAGAGTAAACTACATCTTAAAACAAGGCTAGAGTAGCAGAAATATGATCGAATTGCCTAATACCACAAATAAACCTAGTACAAGCATTGAATCATCTTTGGAGAAGATCATCTTCTCCAAAGATGATTCAATGCTTGTACATCCTCTCATTCATATTTTCCTAAAGCATACCGAATAAAACTATGTCACCATAAATAAAATGAGGAAGAAAATAAGATAAAAACATTTTTTTCCTAAACTGACTATCAGATAATCATACTACTTTATACAAACAACTACGCATGCCAAAGATCCTCTTGCTAATACTGGAGCTGCTCGACGTGACATAATTGAAAACTTGAAACCATTGATTATCCCATCAAATCTACATTCAACTTCGTCTTTCGATCCTAAGTTCTGTTCATTACGAGCATCATATGTTGCTAGCTACAATATCGCAAAACCTAAAGTGCCTTTTACTGATGGACTTTTCCTTAAAAGCACATGTATTGGCATGTTGCAGTCTTTCGGCATGAAGGACAATTAATGGCTATGCACATATACAAAACATTCCATTGGCAAGGCATACCATAAGAAGAAGACTTCAGAACATTAGTGAGTATCAGAAGGGCATTTTAATAAACAAAATATAGAATTGTAAATTTTATTCATTAACCGTCGACGAAAGTACAGATATTACTAACGTGGCACAAGTAATAATATTTATTAGATTTATAGATAATAATTTTAATGTAGCAGCGGAACTTCTTAACGTAGTACCAATGTACAACACGACAAAGGGAGCTGATATTTTCCTAGCTGTCGAAATTACTTTTGAGTCTATTGGTGACTTTGAAAAGCTAAGTGCAATTTGTACCGACGGAGCACCAAATATGAGAGAGGGCGTATCCGGATTACTTCGGCAGTTTAGAAAACGTAATATTAATGCTCCATTCTACCACTGTATTTCACACCCTAGGTCCTTTGTGCTAAAACAATTGATTTATCTGATACGATGGCATCCATCATTTGCATTGTGAAACAATTTCGTGGCGGCCACAAAGCATTGACACATCGCAAGTTCAGGTTACTCTTAGCACAACTTGATGCTTCATATGGAGACTTACGGATGTACCTACATATATACAGAGGTACGCTGGTTAAGCAAAGGAAGATGCCTCCAACGGTTTTTCGAACTTCGTGCAGAAGTGCTGACATTTCTTGAGCAAAATGTAAAAGGCAGCGAAATAATGCAAATGAATATGAAAAATAGTCAATTTTTAAGAGAACTTGCATTTTTGACGGACATCACAGTAAAGGCCTAGACAGACTATTGTTTAATAACTCCGATTTAGTCACTTTTCGAGATTTGCCGTAGTTAGATTTACGGTATTTATGCGTTATTTTGAGTTTAATAACTAAAACGATGTAATGGGAGCGTATTAGTTTGACAAATATTATGAAAACAATAATATCTTACTTTAACAAATATCTTAATTCTAAATTTGTTGCGGAGCATGTATGGCTCATCACAAGAATAACTGAGCAACCGATTTCCGCTCATAATAAAATAAACCTTAAGCACTTTGTACACATAAAGGTACCTCAAAGGTAATATTTTATGTTTCAGAAATAATGGTAAAGACGGCGTGCTTCTAGACAAGTAATACATTACTTTTAACACCCCTTTCTGTAAAGAGATCAACGCTTTTATATTTGAATGGTAAATGCCACCCCAACATGTTAATCCGTATTGAAGATGCGAGTCAATTAGTGCATAGTAAAGACATTTCAAAAATTCTGGAGTACAAATCGAACGCAGATAGTAAAATGATCTCAACGCTTGTCGCAATTTCTTTTTTAAATTAGCCACATGAGTTTTAAAATTAAGCTGATTATCCAAGGTTAAACCTAAATATTTAAAGGAATTTACTTTCTCAATTGGTACACATGATGAAGTGCAATTGAAATCATTGCATTGCAAGGAATGATACATCAAGTTGAGAAGTCATGCACTGTACTTCTTAAATTGAAATGTATAAATTTGGATTTGGAGCTTAGAACCATGCTATGTACGTGGAACCATTTCTTTAGCAAACTCATATCTTCTGACATTGCGCAATTCAGAGAATCCATATTATTGTTTGCATATACTAATGACATGTCATCGGCAAAAGCAACAATATTCCCATGCAGCGCAAGATCATAAATTGAGTTTCAGTAAATCAGAAAGAGCAAGGGCCCTAGTACTGATCCTTGCGGAACACCAATGTTCACAAACTTATCATGACTATAAATTTGATCAATACAGACTCGTTGAACTCGATCTTGTAAATATGTTTTAAATAAATTCAGAGCAATCCCTCTAACACCAACATGGGACAGTTTAGCTAGAAGTAAATTATGATTTACAGTATGAAACGCTTTAGATATATCAATAAAAATAGAGGACACTTTCAAATTTCATTTAAATAATCATGTACAGGAGTTAAAAATGAGCGAAGGGCTTTCTCAGTTGAAGAATTTTTCATAAAACCAAACTGTCTCTTATCAATGAAACCAATCTTATTTAGGTAATTCAACAACCTGGATTTAATAATTTTTTCAAATATTTTAGAAAATGTATTTAGAAGAGTGATTGGCCGATAATTATTGGGATCCAGACGAGAACCCTTTTTAAATAAAGGTTTTACAACACCGTATTTTAACTTATCCGAAAACATTCCTTTTGAGAAACACAAATTAAAAATAAAGGCTAAAACATGTGCAATAGCAAAAGCAGTCTTTTTAACAATTATACTAGATACGCCGTCAACTCCACAAGAACAGCTTGGTTTTAATTCACTCACGGCCAATAAAATTTCAGTTTCACAAATAGGGAAAAAGTAAAAATTACAATTTACATGCCTCGAAAAAATCAAACTATCTGAATTATGTAGTGCGATTAATAAATACGTTTTCGCTATTTTCATTCAAAATATCATACGGTATATTAATAAAATGGTCGTTAAAAATATTAACAATCTTTTGGGGATCCGTTTCTATAAAGTTATTACCGGCATCAATTGTATTTATAATATTCATATTGGGGGTGCCATTCAACACATTATTAACCACCTTCCATTTGGCCTTCAAATCAGAAGCAGCTTCAAATTTATTTTTAAAATACTTTTCTTTTGCCAACGGAATCCGAGTTTTAATTTTGGTGTTTATTATATCCAATTTATTTTTTAACGAAGACTTATTGCGATTTTTAGCATATTTTTGGGATAAACTGTTACGATAAATAATTAGTTTTAATAACGGGTCAGACATCCATGGTTTTAATTTAAAATTACACCGTTTAATTTTTGTAGTTGTTCTAAATTTATTCAGAACAACATTGAATTTGTCAAAAAAGATTGAATAAGCACTGTCAGGCTCATCAGCGCCAAACACAGTACTCCAATCGGTGGCAAGCAGGGCTTCTGCCAAGCCAGGATAATTTACTTTAGTTTGATAGGAATCTTTGTATTTTCGACCAGATTTTACACCATCAGAATATTTTAAAATTAGATGAATGGTGTTATGATCAGTCACATAAAGTTCCAAATTCTTCAGATCTAGTGTGAAATGTTGACCAAGAATTTCCGAAAAGACATGATCAAGGCAGGTGTTAGAGCAAGGTCTAGTTACGCCGTTCATAAAAGATTCTAAGCCATATGATGCACATAACGATAAATATTCATCCCTGATTTGCGAATCATTTAATAAATCAATATTTATGTCGCCTACGATAATTTTATGCTTTGATTTATCGGTATTTAGAAGGTTATTTAATTAAATTAAAAAAGACTCGGCTGTTGAAGAATGAAGTCTATAGATCAATATCATCGAACAAACGAGTCAGATTACGGATAGTTATTCACTTCACCTTTAGCAACTGAGAAGGAGTTGTTGGGTCTATCTTAAGAAAATATTTAACAGCAACAAAAACGATTTTTCTTTCTCTAAAAACTAGACCAACACCTTTTCTTAAACCTTTCCTAGAAATGTCCCGTTCTACAATTTTGAACGAGTGGTCTACTTTTTTTTTTTTTGAGCTAATATTCGAACGCTTGGTAAATCTCGTGGCCCTCCGCCTCCGCGGTTGCGGGTGCTGCGGCTACTTAGTTACGCCACAGTGTGGTACTAGTATATTATTCACATGACGACATTCAAAACAAAAATTAAAAGTCCGGTCCTTTATACAAAATTTGTGATCTCACGTATTTATTGCATAAACAGTATACATAGTACGATTACACTCTACAGAAAAATGTATGATGGCTATTAATATTTTGTTTAAAATAAAATGAACTAAATCTTTGTTTACAATCAAAAGAAATATGATTACTGCTAATATGTTATTGATATTTTTATAGCGGATGTGATAACGCGATACATATTATGTTATTGATTTTCGTCTTGGTGACGACTTTGTTGCAGTGCTGAATGGTGGCGCTTCGAATCGTTGGTAACAATTTATACCATATAATTGTTTCAATAATCTAACATTTTTAAAACTCTGTAATTAGAATAATGTTATCCATCTAAAATTTTCGTGTTAATCTCACATGCATTCAGGTATCTCAAATCCCAAAAACCTGATCTGTGGTACAAAGAAAATTTGGTTAAAATAATGCCTTTTGACTTTTAATGGTAAGTGATCTGAATAAAAATAGGGTAAAGAAGTAAAAGGGTTTTATCATCATCTGATTGTAAGCGATGATGTTTTAAGCCAATAAGAGGCTGACATGGAAATTTTTAAATCAGAATTTTGAATGATCTTTCATAATTTTTATCTTTTGATAAAACAAAAATTTTATTCTAAAATTTTATTCATCATTCTAAATTGAGGTCTATATTTAAAATAAATTCGCAAATATTAGACGCTAAATTTAAAGTAAAAGTTAGGAACTTTAAGAATAAGAAAATTTAAAAAAATTGGGTATTGAAAATGTAAGTATTTTGTCGTTTTAGAAAGTTGGGTATGCTTAATGGCAGCTTGAAATGTGGCTTCAAAAATTTAAATTTCGTTAAACTGTGTAGTTAAGCCCAACCGGGTAAGATGCCACAAAACAGAAACAATACAAAATCGATACATTTAAATCAATGAATAATAAGAAATGATATAAACTTTAATGACGCGATCTTACTTGCTTTAGTACATAAAAACTTTCTGTGGCAATAATAATGGCATAAATCTAAAATTCGCGTTTTGCAGGACAACGTTTTTAAAATTAACAGAAGATTTCGAATTTGAGATAGTACGTAAAAGGCATAACTCGGCTTATCCCACTATGCATTATTGCTACAGGTGCATATATTCATCATTTATAATTTTCTTCATATTATCAAGCGAGATCTATAATTTATTGTTATAAATATAAAAGAATAGTATGCTTCTTTTAATTGTTCGTTACGAGATGGACATTCTTACGTACATATGTAACTGTTAAACTAATGTTTTTGGTTATTTAATGAATTTATATACCAAACATTTTTCAATTTGACTTCTCCAATAAATAGTACACATAAATCAGAAATTGAAATTGTTTTATAAAATTATAAACAACACGCGAAATAAAGACTTTTACCGAAATATTCAAAGTTTTTCATTTAATCGATTTAATAGACCTTGAATTTAAGAACATCAAGAACAATAATACAAATTTATAAAATATTTAAGCATATCTATTTTGGTTCTTAAGTACCTACAAGTTAAGTATTTTATTAGACGCATACAATAATATTTCGTAACTCTTCGATAACATCACGGCAAAAATTATATTAGAATTATGAAAATATTGGATTTAGTACCAATTATAGAAAACTTTACCTATAAATCAATAAAATTATGACATTTTCAACAAATAAAACATATTTTACGGGCCAGCTCATGTAGCTATCTAGCTATATTTCGTTTGTTGATACCAATCTGATTCTTTTTATCAAATTAATTTTTCGGTTGGTTTTACATTGCACCTGATCACTACTACTACTTTATCATACCGGTAGCTGATTCCCACTTCACAAGGTTACATTGACTGACCATATGCGTTTACCTATTCTCGAAAACTTTTGTAACTTATGCACAATGCTTACAGGTGCAATTATCAACTGTTTTTACGTAAAAAACGCCCTTTATAAACTGATGCCTAAGGGGTCGGTGAATTGGTTCATTGCATCGGAGAATTAAATTTTTATCTTTATGTAATACCAGAGCAACCAAAATAATAGAACCTTTATGAAACTTTGCTGTATTTTATTGAGCTCTGATAATATGGAAGCATAATATAGGATATCGTTATATCGATAATGCCGAAATTTAAAGCGCCTTTTTGTTGTTGCTTCTCCTGATGTTGAACACCTCCACCAATGTAAGCAAGAGGTCGGATGTTTTCTCCACTTCAATGGGGGCAATAAATAAAATTAAATTTTTTTATAAAGAGTTTTGTGTCGGTATTATATATCGACTGTATTTTATTTTCCTGCCGTTTTGTAGTTGCTCTTGTTCGGGCCTGGCGCTTAATCGGTGCCACTCTGCCTTCCATTTTAAAAGCTTTAATTATTTTAAAAATTGTGGTCGATTTGATTGATTCCGAATGATTTAGCGATTTCGTGCGCGTTTTTTTTATTCTGCGTGTACAGCTTTCTTATAAGCTGTCGTTCGTTAAATATTTAAATTTTTCCGTTTTCTGGACGTTTCAATAAAAATGGTGCTGATTTTGAGACTAAATTGCACATTATCATTAATTCGCCGAACCATCATACTTACACTTGTACTGTAGTTATATTTTGATTCATAATCGACTAGATGGCACATTGTTTGGCGAATAATTAAACAAAAGTACGAAAATTGTGTCCACTGAACTCCGAAAGACTTGACAATTGAATTTTATTTTATACGGTTACTTTGGTTATTTATTCTTTTAATTGTGGTTCTTAAGTACATTCACCTATAAGATACTACAGTGTCTACTGTCTACTATTCACAAAATACATTAAAAAAATATTTTGGAATAGCAGAGAAAAAATAGTATGTCCCAATTAATTTTTAACCTACTTTTGCGAGACAGTATATGTATATATTATCGTTTCATGCGCATATGTGAACGTGCATGTCATACTACGGTGACCCATCCGTAACATTCTAACATGAATGTTATGTTATGGTGTACTATATACAGGGTGATTGGGTTTGGGATGCTGACCCGTCAAGGGGTGATTCCTTGGCTTATTCTGAGAAAAAAATCGTATGTGGAGGGGGGGGGGGGGTCCATTTTTGATATCCTTCAAGATACAGGGTGTTTAAAAAATTTGGTTCAGAAAAAAAGTACACTCAAATATTAAACTGTAACTTCCAAAATACTTATCGGAGGGCAACCAAGTTAGTCTTATTTGACTGGTAATTGTATAGGCTCTTATTAAGATTAAGGTGCTTATCTTACATCTGTATCCATTTGAGAGCTATGATGTTTTAAAGTAAAGAAAAAATATTTTTTTTTTATAAAATTGAGTTTTTCTCAGAAAAAAACCATTATAATTTTTTATTTTTATTATAATTCACCAGGACCTCCCCTACAATCCCACAATACAAAGTTTGAGCCTGGGAGTTATAAAAGGTGTTCAAATTGCCCTCCTTTTGATTGAATATCGGCTAATATTCGTTTCAGTATACCTTTGGTTATTTCATTTCTTGGTAATTCTTTCCTTATCTAGTGTGCTGCTGTGTGGATTCGTTGTATGAGTTCTACTTTTGTTTCAATTTTTTGGAGTATACAAGCGCCTTCATTGTTCCCCATACATAAAAATCCAATATCGTACGATCGGCCAATGAATTGGACCATTTCTTCCAATCCATTTATTTGGATAATTTTGGTTTAACCAATTTTTAACATTTTTATCGTAGCGACAAGGTGCACCATCATGTTGGTATGTGTGCGAGACTCTACTTAAAATAGAAACATCATCAAAGAGGAGTGGCAAATCCTTTTGTAAAAATGGTAAATAACGATCACTATTTAATCTCGATGGTAATATGAATGGTACAATTATCTCCAATTACACCAGCACATACGCGGTGCTGAAATAATGTTTGTTTTTTCGAATGAGGATTTTCAGCAGCCCACTCGAGTAGATTCTGAAAGTTTGTTATGTCATCTCTTGTGAATTATGATTCATCCCGCCACAGGATACGTTTCACAAAACTATCATTGTCCAAATTCCTTTCCATCAACCAATTAATAAACCCCAAACTTTTATTGCGGTCTATCGCTAATAGTTCTTGAACGAGTGTTATATGGTATGGATGACAATTCTCCTTGTGTAATTCTTGATGAATTCGGTAGCGACAGACGTTCAATTGTACTGCGAAATTCCTTATGCTAATAGAAGGATTTGCTGTTACATTACGAATTCTTTCTTCGTCGACATCCAAATGATTTGGTGAGACTGAAAGGGGCTCCGCCCGGGTATTTGATGTTGTTACGATATCTCGCAGTCTTCTATGAATATTTGTAAATACTCTTGCGTCAGGAACGCGACATCTCCCACAAAGTTTGTAGGCAAAGAGGTAAGAAACGAGGAAGTGTTGCGTAGCAATGAATGCAGGTAGACTTTAGTATGAAAATGTTTAATTTTTGTTAATTCAACATTTAAACAAAGGAAGTGATAATCGCCTACTGTTTTAGTGATCAAAAAAAAAATTGTTACAATATTAACACTTCAACATCTCTTAATTAGATTGAGAATAATCGATATACGTAAAAAACTATGGTACGTGGGTACAAATAATGTATTGGTAGATTGTTGTAGGGGAGGTCCTGAAGAATTAAAATAAAATAAAAAATAAAAAATTATAACGGTTTTTTTCTGAGAAAAACTCAATTTTATAAAAAAAAAATATTTGTTTTTTACTTTAAAACATCATAGCTCTCAAACGGATACAGATGTAAGATAAGCACCTTAATCTTAATAGGAGCCTACTACAATTACTAGTCAAATAAGACTAACTTGGTTGGCCTCCGATAAGTATTTTGGAAGTTACAGTTTAATATTTGAGTGTACTTTTTTTTGAACCAAATTTTTTAAACGCCCTGTATCTCGAAGGATATCAAAAATGGACCCCCTCTCCACATACGATTTTTTTCTCAGAATAAGCCAAGGAATCATCCCTTGACGGGTCAGCATCCCAAACCCAATCACCCTGTATGAAGCGGTGTACGAAAAAATCTTCACTTCGTTAGTTTTAATATACCTCTATATCAGAGGAGGTGGGTGGAGGGATGTGCTCATTATAAGTTGAAAAGTGGCAAAGGAAAGACCTCGCAAATTTTAACCTTTCGCAGCTCGAACAAACTATTGCCATTAATGTAATGGATTTCGAACGCAAATCTAACGTGATACGAGTTCTAGCTCTTTTGAAGCTGAGCTTTGCTTGAAGTTCTGAATAATTATGGCAAACAAAAATGCTTTAAAGAGCAAGTGGTAACCTATAAAGATTTCGCAAACTCACAAGAAAATATTCTGTAAGCAGCACCAACATTACCAATGTATTTATTTGTAATGTAAGGATTACAGCACATTTTCTTGTGAATTGAAGAATGAAGAAATATCATAATTTTAGTTGCCGATTTCATAAATGTTCGAAACTTCTAGTTAAACTCAGCTTGAAAGCTCGGTACGTACCTTTATTATTGTCTCGCTCAGGATAGAAATAATTTTAATGTAAAAATCTCCAACCGGTAGCTCGTAAGCTCTTGGTAGCCCGGCAAAGCAATTTAGAACCGCCCAACAAACAAAACCGTTAATTGGCCAAAGAATAATTTATTGTAGAATTAGAATTTAAAATTAATTAGTAGTATGATTCTAGCGTCATTTGAATTTGTCGCCAGAAATTGGTAGTGCAATAGTTTTGTGATGAAGTGAATTTTTGAACAATAACTAAAACGTGATCAAACATGATCAAAAAATAAATAACGGTACTGCTTAGCTATCGTTAGACAGGTATCTTCGCATCACATGTAATATTATGTTTGATGGTGAATTGTGCAAAATTGTTTCTTTTTATTTATTAAATGATTTGAACCCAAGCAATGTAAGGGAATATTGGCTGTCTTTTGTTGTAAAAAAAAAACTATACATGGGGTATACAAATGTACATTGGGGTTTGTTAGAGTTAGTGATCTACGGTAAATATTAGTTATTATCAATTTCATTGTACCTACTACATATATATAATGAATCTTATATACAGGGTGACCGGGTTTGGGATGCTAATCCGTTAAGGGGAGATTCCTTGGTTCATTCTGAGAAAAAAATCATATTGGGGGGGGGGGGGAGGGTCAATAGTTGATATCCTTTGCGATACAGGGCGTTGAAAAAATTTGGTTCAGAAAAAGTACACCCAAATATACAGTTTAATATTTAGGAACATCATCAAAGAGGAATGGCAAATCATTTTGTAATAATTGTAAATAACGTTCATTATTTAATTAACCTCGATGGTAATATGAATGGACCAATTAACTGATCGCCAATTACACCAACCCATACGTTTACACTGAATCGGTGCTGAAATCATGTTTGTTTTTTCGAATGAGGATTTTCAGCAGCCCACGTGTGTAGATTGTAAAAGTTTGTTATGCCATCTCTTGTGAATTGAGATTCATCCGTCCATAGAATAAGTTTCACAAAACTAGCATTGCTCAAATTCCTTTCCATCAACAGAGAACTAATACAACGAATACACACAGCACGAAGACATACTTAAAGGAATATTCGCCTGTATTCAACCACAAGGAGTACTATTTGAGCACCTTTTTTTCCCTCGACCCAAACTTTGTATTGGAGGATTGTACGGGAGATCATGGGGAATTAAAAAAAAAAAAAAAATTATAACGGTTTCTTTTGAGAAAAACACAATTTTATAATTTTTTTTTTTTTTTTTACTTTAAAGCATCATAGCTCTCAAACGGATGCAGATGCAAGATAACCACTTGAATCTTAATAATAGCCTATACAATTACCAGTCAAATAAGCCTAAGTTGGTTGCTCTCTGATAAATATTTTGGAAGTTATAGTTTAATATTTTGGTGTTTTTCCCCCCACCCGCACCCTGTATCTCAAAGGATATCAAAAATTAACCCCCCTCCCTTACGATTTTTTTCTCAGAAGGATCCAAGGAATCACCCCTTAACGGATTAGCATCCCAAACCCGGACACCCTGTATAATGATGTTGTATGTATTTTTGCAATTGGTGCGGGTTTATATCTCGGTTATATTTTGGACGTGTCACTTATTTCTAGAATTACCGTTATTTATGATATGATGATATAGATCTACAGCCCAACCATAATGGTTATCCTAGGTATGTATAGCACATTCCTGGAGTATGCCTAACTCATTATCAAGAAAAGATAATTGGGAGAACGATATTCCAGAATTATGCGGGCCCAGGCCCTGCCTGCATCCTCAACAAAAGGTTTGCAAGAATTTGGGATGTTAGTCACAGATATAGCTAGGGCAGTAATCACAGCAAAGGTTTTTTCTACAATAACTACATAGTTAATTTATTACAAAAATTTGTTAAATAAAAATTCTCACTATAGATTTGTATTTTGTTAATTGAATAGGTATAGGTGTCGCTATAGGTTTCATCAATATGTGTACTCAATACTTAATATCCAGGGGTCTTCTCTTCTGGTGCTGTATATAAAGAGGTGTCCCTATCTCCCACCATCATCAATTCTCGCGGTGGGTGTTAAGTAAGAGTTCACAGTAGAGTCATATATAGTAATCCTTATCATTTATTCAGTCTATCTAGGATTTATTTATCAATAAGTTTATCTGTTATTACTTTTGGAAAAAATAACATTCAAACAACATGCAACCTATCTCTATACCGTTCACTTCGAAAAGTGGTGCAAGGCAACCATCCAAAAAAAAAAATCTTTGACAATGATATCAATAGAGATATACCGGTAAACAACTTATTCCTAATTTTAATTTATGGAATAACAAGAAAATTCAAAGTCCCAAATATCTCATTTATTGATTCTCAATTCTTTCATTTCCTCGTTTCATCAAGTTATGGACCCACACCACCTCCAAGAACAAACCGTCCATTTTATTCAGTAAAATTTTATTCAGGAAAAGAAATCCCAGATAAATATCCGGTCTTTTTTTCAATGTTTCGTTCAACTGGAGAGATTTTATAAATATAAATATTCGTAAAGGAGAAAATATAGAAGAAAAAAACCAAAACAAGTTGAACTCAACTTATCAATAACTAAAAAACCAAAAAAAAAAAAAAAAGTATATAGATCGTTTCGCTTTGGCAACCAAAACAGCAACTTGTACAAAACAAATGCCAATTCTGTTCAAAAATAAAACCGAGAACAATTATCCGTCAAAAGTTAATCAAAAAATTTCCAAAAATGTCTACACCAACAAAGTTTGATTAACTATTCCAAACAGAACGGAAAATTACACGGCACTATTTTTACCAGGTCGCGTCCTTAGAAAAGTTATCCTTAATAACAAAAGCAACTTTACCAAAAGATTGAACCAAATACTAAGCATCCGTGCCTTTGCAACCAAAACAAAAATTCCAAACTTTAATTATTTGGTTTTAAGCAACACACTTCATTCCAATGCACTGAACAAAAATCAAAATACGGCACCAAATTATTTTATTGTCTCTCTCACTCGCACCGAACTTCTTACACTTGACGTTTGTTTATTTCTCCTCTATAGCTTTTAGATCTATGATACATATGTAAATATTAAAATCACACACCAAACTACAATATTCACACACCAAACTACATAAAGACACTTGTGTCGATTGTATATGTATAAAACTAAAATATAAAACATTCGAGTATGGGTAAAAAATAAAAAATAAAAATTAAAACCATGCGCGAACAGAAAAAATCTGCGTATGTCAAAATGACTCAATTCAATATCAGTTTAAATTAAATATGGGATGTTTTGTACTTTAAAATCTTTTGCACAACCACACAAACCTAAAATCATGCATTATTTATGAGAACTCAAAACATTTGACTTCCCTCACTACAAATTTAATATATTCAAGAAAGATATTGCCTGATAAATGCAGCCCAGTGGATTACATTTTTCCATATTTAATTATTTAGTTTTCTTTAATTTTAATTTAAAACACTTCACACACTGAGATTTTTTTAATTTCGGCCATAACACTTTAGACCACTACATGTTATATCAGTCAACTCAAAAAGAAAAACACAAAAATCTATATTTTTTTCCTTTACTTTCAATTCTCTCGTGTAATTTTTTTAGGTTGGAAAACAATCAAAAAATTAAAATTGCAAAAAAAATGGAAACAATTAACTTCACGTGGAAGTTTTTATTGTAACGGGTATAAAACCCAACAATACAACAAACTATCAACTTTTTAAAATTAAATTAAAGCAAAAACAGGAGAAAATTGATAAAAATTAAGGACACGACTTCACACACTGACTATTCTAGTACTTTTTCTTCTAGAATTACCGTTATTTATAGAAAGAATTTCCGTCAGTTTTGTGTGTATAGTATACACATTTTTATAAGTACATATAAACAAATACATTTAAATGCGGTCGTATTTGTGTGCATAGTTTTTCGTTTACTGTGCATGGCATCGATCACGATCGATTTGTTATTGTTTGTCAATTTACTCTCTAAGCGATGATAGTAAATATGTTGGGGCATGGATTGAAAACAATTTTTATTAAATAAAATGATACTAATAACAAATTTACTAACTATCGATTGCATACCATTTACATGTATAGGAAAGAAACCAAAGCCAATAGCTATTCGTTACAACTACGATATTAAATCTCATATGCTGTTTTAAAGGCTCATTTTTGGCTAATATGAGGAACTGGCGGAATGTTACATACCACAGCAAAGATCGAGAAGAGTAATGAACACAGTAGCAAACAAACAAAAATTGACATAGTGTCGTTTACCTCCCATACACGTTCCGTGCATCATATTCACGATGCAAATACATTCAGGATGACAGCTCATATGACGTAGTTTTACATTTTTTGAATATTTTGTCTAATTAAAATTCCAAAATATTTAAAATGGTTTAAATATTGTTGAAAATATGTAGTTAAATTTTATTTAAATATTTCGTTCAATTCTATTATTATATTATTAGAGAGGTAAGGCGGGGCAAAATGATACACAAGTGTTATTTTTATGGACGTGCACTTTATTAATAACAAAAAAATAAAAGGAACCAAAAAAATAGGAACTTCAATTGTTTCTCTTCATAAAACTAATCCATTAAATCACAGAGGTTCGGTTAATTTAATAAAAATAATCAAAATAAAAAAATAGTACATTTATATCATTTAACCCCAACGCTGGGGCAAAATGATATAAGAGGTGGGGTAAAACGATACACCTAATTTACCGACAATTATCACATCTAAATCCTCTTGAAGAAGATTGTTGGTTTGTACATTGAGAATGCAGCCATCCCAGACAGTCGATACACTGAATCCACTCATCTCCTGGCTTGCTTTGAAACTACAAGTCATCGCATGTTAGGCACATCGCATCTTCCTGCGATGAAGCCAAATTTTCTTTTTGTTTAGGGTTTGAATTTTGTTTATTTTTTTTCTTTACTTCTTTCTGATTAACCTTATTATTTGGTTTTATTAGCTTTTTTAATTGCTTTTCGGCCAAACACTGTTTATACGGACTGCTGGTTAAAATATGACTAGTTCCGCATTGCTTCGATCTTTGCTTATATTTTATTTCTGGTATTGGAGAAATATCAGCAAATGTAAAATTTGTAGTAGGCGGTAATAGATTTTGTTCGAGTATATACCCTCAAATAATATGACATCACTTGGATTCACTATCGTGACTTGGTCATCAAATATAAACTCCACATTTTCTAGAACAATAGTTATCATCTTTCGTATTTGTGGATTATGACTGGTAATACCAGTTAGTTCAGTAATGTTAGGCAATGTTGAGTGGTCGATCACATCGAAATTATTAATGAACTGCTTATCAGCTTCGGTTGTTTCGGCACATTCATTATTTTTTGAAATGTCAATGCTTACGGTATATTCAGAATATTTGATAATTTCTGGATTAAAAGGCCAAATTCCAGTTGCACTGAAACCATGTGCGATGTTGCCAGAAGTGGCAGCCTTTTCAATCGCCAATCTGCAAAGGCCAGCTATATTATCTATCTTCACTTTTTGCCCAGGAGGATTTTTCATCCATAACTGACAAGCCTCGTCATAAGCCGTCTTAAACGGCCCAAAAAACTGACTTCTAAGGTCTGTAGCCTCTGGTGTGGTGGCAGTGACAATAATATGATGCCATTTTTACAAGCATATAAAATGGCATCTAAATTTTTTGTATGGGTTGTGTGGCCATCTAAGATTAAGAGAACCTTTCTCTCGTTGGAACAACGAACATTTTTTTACAAAGTGTTTGAGGAATTCGAGGAATATCGTTTCTGTGATCCAACCGTTGGGATACACATTGAAGCGTGCCGGCAGGAGCATCGTCTGTCAGTGAAATTTTAATATTTTGCCTCGAAATATAATATTGGCAGAACCATTTGACCAGTCGCATTGGCACAACAAACGACTGTCACAGTTTTTCCTCTTTCTCCGCTTGTAATAGCAGAAACTGACTTACGGCCTTTCTGGGCCAATACTTTCGAAGGCCTATGGACATTTTGCGTCCCTGTTTCGTCCATATTATATACATCACTTGGTGAAAACCATTAGATTTATAAATTATATCCAATTGATCATAAAACTTTTTGATTTCATTCCTGTCCATTCCCATTGCTCAGCTAAGTGATAGCAATCCTTTCCAGCCATACCCAACTCCTTATTAAAGGAATTTGTTTTTTCTTTGTGGCGGCAATATTGAAAAACAAGCCGGCGAAGGTCTTCATTAGTAATGCCATATAATGGGACTTCCATTTTTAAAATATATTTTATCAGTTCTAATTCTTGGTCATCACTTAGAACTCGCCATTTTGATCCCAAATGGTTTTTATGCAGAAATTCATTTGGCAATTTAATTTTTCCAGATAACCGTCGTTGAATAGCATCTTTATTAGTTTTAAATTTTGTTGCCGCAGCACCAAGAGATAACTCTTTATTTTTCACTGCTTTTAAAGCGTTTTCCTTATCCACTTCTACCCAACAGGCACGCTCCGTTTTCCTTTCGTATTTTCGAACCATCTCTCTTCTTAAAATAAATTAAATCTAAAATATTTTGATTATACCAATTTCGTTCTTGTGGTTTATAATAAATACGGGGTAAAATGATACACTGGAAAATGTGTATCATTTTGCCCCGTTATTGAGTGTATCATTTTGTCCCTTTTGACACATTAAACGTTTTGTTGATATCGGTTAAAAACAAACTCATTATCAATATAAAACTGCACAAAATCTCAAAAAATACTTACTTTTGTATATTATTAGCCACAGAAAAATAATAAAAGTATATTGTGCACCTATGAAATTTATAACACAAATTCAAAAAATATTTTTTTATTGCTCAAAACACGCATACGTTTAGATGAGTGCTGCTTCTTAATTGGTATAAATTGCATTTAAAGTGAACTAATCAACGATCGTTTTTATAGCAATATGTAAAATAAATAGTTCCATCTATTAGAGAAAAGTGTAAACGGTTAATATCATTTTTAGAAGTGTAATTAATTTTTTCGAACGATTGTATCGTTTTGCTCCGTAACTCATTTTACCCCACCATACCCACTTTAAAAATTGTCCAATTAATTTAAGAAGGGTCACATTTAACAAAAAAAAATTATCCGATCGAAATAATATGTGTTGAATTTCAATTAGACATTGTGTCCAATTCTATATTGTGCAAAGAGTTTAAATTAAGACAATATTATTGACTGACATGAACTATTGGTACCATATAGTTCACCAAACATATTTCGCTAATTTTCTCTTAATAGCAATTCTTTCAATTTCCATTCCCAGATTTTTTACATAAAATTGATTTGACAAATGAAAAAACTAGGTTTATTTTAATATTATAATATATAACTAACTTTTAAATTTTATTTCACTTACCTTTATTTCACACCTTTTGGATTAAAGAATTTTTCTAGGGCAAAAGAAAATACAAATCAGTATTATTTAAATAATTTTGTGACTTAAAATCAAATTTTATTAAAAATTAAATATTAATTTTTTTTAATATTTTGTGTTTTGTTTGTTATGTTTACGATAAAATCACTTTATCAATGTAAATTTTTAAATTTTTACTTGGTTTCATCTAATATTATTTCTGTGGCCACAAGGAAAAACGGCATCGCATTTTTCGGGAAAATGTTTTTAAAATTAAGAGAGTTACTCAAAATCGTATGAGTTTTTTAAATTCTTGCTTTTTCAAATGATTATTACGGTTGTTTGTAGTTGTTGGACTATTACAAAAAATTGACATGATATGAATTCGCATATGGAGATTTAAAACACAATATGGAATAACTCGAGTTATACCGTTACTCCTTGTGGCCATAGATTTATATAATTTGTTTAACTCTATTAGTTCTAGGTTTAGTTTTTTTTTCAGTTTGTATTTAATTACAATATTTCATTAAGCGTAATGGTTTATTTATCTAAGTATTATTTAGTGTCGACATGTTTTTGTTTTTCATATTTTTTTAAATAAATCTCAATTTTTTGTTTATTTCCTTTTTTTTTGTTTTCAAGCACCATTATCGAATTTATATTTATTTAATTTTTGTTTTACTTAAATCGCTAAATTATAATATAATTTTTTTTTATTTGATGAATGTTGATGTGTTTTGTTAGATAATAGTGTGGACTTAATTTATTTGTTTGTTCATTTTCTTTTTTAGGTGTTATTTTTTAACTTAGGTGTAATTAATTTTAATAATGCTTCTAAAAAGAAAGAAATATTTAATTTGGTCTTAACGTATTTATCGAAAAATATAATTTAAAAGTTTATAACGAAAAAAAAAATGAGATTCTAAAGTTGCTGAAGTAAAATAGCTAAATTTATTTTTATTAATCAAAATTTCATAATGTGATTGAGTGTGAGTATTACGATTGGTTTTTACATTACTAGCTGGTTTCTCAATTGACAATATTAGCTTCAACAGTTCTTTTGATTCGATGTTAGTAATAAATTTTAAATACAAATTTATTTTAGAGTGTCAAACTTTTTTTTTTAAATTAAATCGAAATTAGACTAATTGTGCTCAGATCGTAATTTTAATTTAACATTTGATTTATTTTTTTCTCTGAAGCAACGCATAATATATACTCAGAGATCAAATTAAATCAAATATTCTTTCCGGATCCCTAATTTTATATAATTTTTTAACGAGATATTTTTGTTTTGTTTGTACTTAATACTAATTAAATATATTTTTTTTATTAAAGATAAATAGATGTGTGGTTTAGTTTGACTGAACATTTTATTATTATGTTAAGTTGTATCTACAAAATAAATTAATATAATTGAAATCATTCAACATTTTTAGATTTGTTAATCTAATAATTTTCTAATGCATGATTTTATCACAATTAAAATTTTACTCTACTTATAATTTATAATTACAAGCAGAAAAGGTTTAATTTTTATAATAATAAATTGTCTCTACGAGAAATAAAAAAGAAATATATAAAATTGATTTTTAACTAAATGTAATAATTATATCTAGTATTTACAAAAATTATTTATGGTTTTATGTATGTATTATATTTAAGCATTTTAAATAATTTGTGATTACGAGATTAGTATTTGTATTTAAAAATGTAACAATTTTAAATTACAACTGAATTAAAATGGCAAGAGGGCAAACAAAAAAAAAACCTATTCTGCCGCCATTTTGTCCAGTTGTCAATTAAAACGTGTCAATATTTTATTCGATATAATTTCGTGGTTTACTAAATAATTTATTTATTTGATGATCTGATAAATTAATTTTATTTATATTATATTTCGATTGGTATAAAGCTTTTATAATGTTTAGAAAAAATGTATATTTCACATAATTAAAAAAGTTTATTTATTTGTTGTGTTGTTAAATTTATATATAAATACTAAACTGGACCCTAAAATATTATGTTTTACATATTTTTGTATAATGTATTTTGTTCAATTTTTATTTTATTTTATGATTCGTATAATTTTGTTTAATTTTATTTATTATACACAAGTAAAATAAGACTTTATCACGATTAAATCACATGTTTCATTTTAATTTTTCTGATATTATTTTTTTTAATTAAAATTTACGTTTATTTTTAATTTTGAGTCCACATTTAATTTGTCTAATAATTTTTGAGGTGTTTAGCAAAATGTAATATATGTAACTATTTCAAAGGCAAATAATTTAAAAAAATAAAAATACCACAGAAAAAATGAGGTTTTTAAAAAACGATACGATTACGGTACGTAAACGATACATATTTTTGTATGGCCCACAAACCATAGAAAATAAAAATCGAATATCTTGTGTTCGCTTTCTTTTCACTTCATTCCAAGCTCTTCTTAAAGTAACAACGATACGTAAATATAACACATAATTAGGTCTGTTTTCGATAGGACAAATACGCAACGCAAATTTATCGCAATGTTTTGTATAAACAACAAATTTTTCGGGTCGTTGTAACAATTTGATAAATTTCTCTATGCAAAGTAAGTTAATTTCGAATTTCGCCCCTTATAGAATATCGGATTACACGTCCAAATTATTGAGTATGTGCCTAAGATAATTATTTTTACGAAGAGCGAAATTATCAAGAGTTTTGCAACTTCAGTTTCGATCTGAATGAAATAATTCGGAAGAACCTAATATTTCAAATAGAAATCGCATTTATGCGTTAAATAAAATAAAATGGAAATTATTAAGAATTTAATATGTATTGCGTATAATAAATTCGCTAATACTCGACTGCATGGTGCTTTCTATATATTGAAAGTAATTAAAGGTGTAATTAGCAATTTAGTTGTTATAGCCTGCTGAGATTGACTGAAAATAAATTTTTCTTAATTCTCATTCAGATCGAAACTGAGGGTGCAAAATTCTTGATAATTTCGCTCTTCCTAATTTTTTTATTTTTAAATTGCCCCCGAAAATAAGAAATACATTTTGTATTTAGTTTAAAATTATTAAATTTGATCTTAATTTGTCAACTCTCATTACATGATCCTTTAAAAGCTATACAAATTTAAATCTTAAAAAGTTCACTTCTGTCGCACTTAGTACTTACGCTTTTTTGATTTTTCAATTAGGATTACTATTTATTGTACATTTTCAATAAGTTATTTAACATAATAACCGTCTATATCTAAATATGGAGTAGTAGGAACACCTTAAATTTGAGATATTTTTGTACATATATTATGCGAGAATAGGGTTTCCAATACTGTGACAGCGCATACATGCGTCGTCCCAATATTTTTTCTTGTGGGGGTTTTAACGCCCTTATGTTAAAAACAGAGCTTCAAACCGGAGCTGAACTGGAACATAATAACGTAATTATCCGATTTTTTTTAGAACTAAACCGCACCGAAAACTCTTGTGTAATAAAAATAGAGAACGAAACCCGAACCGGAACGAAATTTAGGAACGAAATATAATTTTTATTCCTTTTTCATGGTTAAAAATCTATTCTTTAATTTTATTGCAATTTAGACACATCAACGTCAAAACATATAGTACTTCATCTTTTAATACTGTATAATTCAAACTGTCGTTGGCGAAGGTGCAAATCTTAACCGAGTTGACGATTACTTCAAAACTAAAAACATTGAAATTAATATAAATGAAGATAAATTAAAAAAGCTTCCCTCTAAAAAATTTTACGAATTCGCAAAATACGGCGCATAAACGTTCTATAAACGAATCCGTTTGTTTTGCTTATTTTGTTTTTTTGCACTAATACACAGTACAAAAAAATCATATATACATGTACCAATGTACCATACAAAAACGATCGCTTTTTATTTAATGATCGTTACTCGACCGAAGTAACGCTATTGTGTATTTTGAATAAAACTCTCGTGTTTTCTGTGCGTATTTTATTTTATAAAGTTTCGGTGTATAAAAAACTGTGTGTAAAAATTATTAAAATAGACAAAAAATTTATATTGTTTAAAAATCCGCCGCCATTTTTTGGAAATTGCTGAATATTTGTTTGTGTTTTTGCTTAGTGTATCTCGTACGTACATAAAAGTTTAAAGTAAGTTGCATTTATGTTTCTATCGTTTAAAATAGAAAAGCGACGGTATTATGAAGTAAATAGAGAGTTGAAAAAATTGTGCATCGAAAGTCAATTGACGAAGTACTCAAGCAGTCGCGCAATTGATTTATTTAATGCGGTACATGCGAATGTTGGAGTAACTCAAGACTTTCGACTCGATGCACAATTCGACTCTGATAGTGATATCCAACAGATTCGGCTAATGTTGAAATTTATTGTATCAATTCTCAAATCGAGGAAAATTATAGAGAACAGAAATCTTTCAAAATCTAAATGTTGTACATTTCGTTACAACATTTAGATTAACGGTAAAATTTCTTCTTACAGATATTATGTCGCGCCATCAACGCAAACTTTCTACGTGTAAATGAAAATATTAAACCAGCAAATGTCGATATACTGAAATTAAAAATGTGAAATATGGAAAATTGGAATCGTGATAATAGTTAAAAGTGTGATACTGAAGGAAATATTTTTTAACTTGTTGTTTACCAAATTTTATTTTTAATGTATCTACATAATACATATTATATTTTATTAATTTATATACTGAATAAATTTAAGACTGAAATATTTAAACCAAACAATTTAATATTTGTGTTTAATTTACAAGCTTGATTTGTTCACTTATTATAGTTTGAGTAAACTTCGTAAATCACACATAAAAGTGTTGCGTTACTATATCGCAAAAGTGTTGCGCTAATGTATCGCAAAAGTGCTCCGTTAGTGAATCGAAAAAATGTTACGTTAACGTATCACCTAATACGATTCGTAAATGTTCCACCAAAAAAGATTCGTTAATGCATCGCTAACAGTGAACTACCAATACATTAACAATAATTCGCCAAAAAGTCTAATTATCATGTTATAGGAACACCGTAATCAGTCTCTACGCTTACGAACGATTGTATGAATGGCTAAATTCGGTTTTGATTCGTAAACGGTTCACCTTGTTTAGAGGGTTGTGTCGAAATTATTACAAAAAATGGTTGTTCGTTTAATTTTATTCAGTGTTCGGGATTACAAAAAAATTATTAAACCAATTTTAGTAGGATTGAATTCTAAATTGGATATTAACTCTGAAAATGCTAAACATTAGGTTATTGAAACTGCTGAGAATATTAGAAATACAATTAAGGAAGAAGTAAAATTCAAAATTATTTGTATAAAAATGAATATAGCAACCAGATGTGACAGCATTAACGCTCAATATATTTTGGAAGACTGGATTATATTAAGAACGCTTGCACTGACTGATTTTATGACATTAATATATTTTATTATATGTATGACATTAATATAAATCAAATGTATACTGTAACCACTGATAATGGTTCGAATATGCTAAAACGTTTCAATTGTTGTTTTCTGATATGGAGCTATTAAATGAGCACCACCATATGAATGATAATGTTAATATTGACGATGTGGATTGCGAAACGGATAGTGATGTCAATGACATTTACGAAAATGACAACACTTCTTAACAAAAGCAGTAATGACGAAATTATTGTTAATTTTGATGATACAGTTTTAATAACGTCGCTGAGGTGGGCTGTGCATAGTCTTCAGCTCGCGGTAAATGATGTACTTAAACACAAAACAATCGAAAAACGACACGCAAAATATCGGTTTGTTTACAAAAAACTGCGAACGTCAAATATAGTGGTACTTATTAAAGCGATGAAACTTAACCTACCCAAACTACCCAGTTGTATTTTGCATGAGCGACCGAATTTTTTTGTATGAAAGGCATATAAAAAACATGAGACCGATGTATAAAACTATAAAATAAAATATTCGGTTCCTTTAAATGTGTGAGAATGAATAGAAATGGGTACGCACCTGATGGCAACTAGCAAAACTAATGGTCAATCTATTGTTTTGTATTTAATTTTTTTCCCTCATTTCTTTATCATTCTTGATTATTGACGTGAAGTGAACATACATAAAAAAAGTGCAGTGTACCACAAAAAATATTAAATATTAAAATATAAACTTAATTATTACATTAATTTCATTTATATTTCATTCAGTTACATATATTAAACAATAAAAACAAATTATGTGAGTATACCTAATATATAGTTTAATTAAAATGTGTTTAGTGTAAAAATCAAATCAAATAACGGTGAAACGGTGTGGTGTGTAAAGTTTTCTTAATTTAAATATTATAGAATATACATTAAACATAATACCTATGTCTAAAAACCCAACCTAAATCAAAAAACCGGGCAAGCCTTGCTAAGCGATAGACGTCAAAACAGAAAATTTTGCTCCTAAATTTAAATACATATTTATCAATTTATTAAATTAAAATAATAATTTTTGTTGTGACTAACGCTGTAAATTGTGTGACGATCAGTTTTTAATTATATTGTAATTATGACAAAGATTTGCGTGAAGTGTAATAACACCAAACGGGGCAGTGTGCTTTTACACTGTTTTGGGCCGTGCAGCAAATTCTACCACGTGGACTGCCTGGACTGGAAGTCTCCTTCGAACGACAGTTGGATCAAAGCTGTTAACGACTGTCCGTATGCAGTTTTTATGTGCCTTGAGTGCCAGCGCACATTTAAAGAGGGTAATTGTATGTCGTTGGATACGATTAAATCCTCGTTGGACAATATGGAATCCAAGATATCAATTATTGCTGACACCACTATGCCCACCGTTAACTCGATAATTAGTCAGGCCGCTGAGTCTTTGGCTAATTCGTGTGCTTCCAGCCTGTCATCTGTCTGCAGCAAAATTGGTGACCAGATCGCTGAACAAATCCGCGATTGCTTCGCCCAGGTGTCAGCCCAAACCGCTCATACTGGCATAACTTCTTCCGAGACGTCAACTCCAACTCTCCCGGGCATTTCATCTGCAGCAGCTGCCGTGCGTCGTCCATCGTACGCCTCAATAAGTGGAACTAAACCATGTTCGCTGCCTAACAGTATCCGGATGATTAAACCGAAGTTTTGGTTTCATATGTCGCAGTTCGATACCGCTGTTGAAGACGCTGCTATTGCCGAATTTGTAAATAATAACTTTGGTATTTCTAATGCTGTGGTTAGTAAGCTAATACCAAATGGGCGTAAACTTACCGACATGGAGTATGTCTGTTTCAAAGTGGGAGTTGATGCCGATTTAACCAGCCAAAGTTATGTCCACGGTGAATTGGCCTAATGATGTGTGTATTAGACCCTTCCATAATACAAATTTTCGGCAGCGCCAATCACATCGTATGCAAGCAATGGGGAAAGGTGCATTTCAGAACCAGCAAATATCGACCCTGAATCCTCCAGCGGTCATTACGCAACAAACTGTGCGCCAATCCGGCCAGTAAGCTCCGATCGTTCCAGCTTTACCTCAATTTATTACCACAACGCCTCTAGCATCCGAGGTAAAGCCAAGAATTTTCGCTTAGGCGTTCTGGACAATGATTATGATATCATAATAATCTGTGAGACCTGGCTTACTGTCAATATGTATTCTGGTGAATATTTCCCTCCGGACTATGTCGTTCACAGGAAAGACAGGTATGATTTTGACACCAGGCTTAGAGGGGGTGGGGTATTGATTGCGGTTAAAGTTTCCATTCCTAATGACTTGGTTGCTTGTCATCCTAGTCTTGACGCCATTGCTGTTCGTGTTAAGGTGGCCAGTTCATCTATCGTCATCATCGCTGTGTATGCTCTCAATGGTTCGAATTTGGAATATTTTGAAAGGATAATCAATTTCATCGACACAGTTGTGATGCCTTCAGTGCGTCCTAATGATCAACTTGTAATTGTGGGCGACTTTAATCTACCTGACATAGCTTGGCTTGATGTTGATGGTGTCTTTACATCGCTTTCCACTGACCAAAGGGCATTATACATTATTGACTACTTTGCTAGCATCTCAACCAAGCAGCTGAATCGTACTAGCAACAGTCAAGGGAAACTCCTGGACCTGTTATTTGCCAATGACGTCATGCATTCGGAGGTTTCATCATGTTTGGATTTCACCGGCTCCCAGAGCATCTACCACACACCAATTACGATAAATATTTTTCATATAAATTGTTCAATTGATTCCTTTTCTAACAAGTTTTATTTTAGTTTCAGAAATGCCGACTACGCTTCCTTAAACGAGTTCCTCAGCAATTCTGATTGGGACTTTTTGCAACGCGGCGGTAATTTAAATGACATCGTTTTGATGTTTAACGACATTCTCAAAAGTGGTATTGAAAGACACGTTCCGTTGGTTAAAAAAAAAACCGGCTTTCGGGAGCCCTGGTATAATAATAGATTGTTAAATCTGGAGAATCGCCACAATAAGTTCCATTCATTATACAGGCGGTACGGGGTCCAATTTTATCCCAAATTTGATAACGCTCGCAAAGAGTTTAAAAGTTTAAATTGGTTTTTATATAACCAATACGTTGTGCGAATCGAGGAGGAATTGACATCAAATCCAAAGGAGTTCTGGAATTTTATGAATAGTAAGAGAAAAGTGGTTGGTTTCCCTACTCCTATGTCTTACCAGAACTCCGTCGCTAGTCAACCCGCGGAGATCTGTAATTTATTTGCTAGCTATTTTGCCTCAGTATACGAACCAGCCACGATGTCCCCTACCATTCCTTCATGCGCTAACAGTTTCGTGGAATTTAATTATTTTAAATTTACTGAGCAGGAAGTTTGCGATTGCTTGCTTAATCTTGATATTAAAAAGGGCGCTGGTCATGACGGTATTCCGCCGATCCTTATTAAGCATTGTGCCGAGAGTTTGTCCCGCCCAATTACCTTCATGTTTAATGAAAGTTTACGTATTGGATTTTTTCCTGAGCCTTGGAAAATTGCATGCCTCCATCCCATTTTCAAGGCGGGTAGAAGAAACGAAGTAAGTAATTATCGGGGGATTTCCATTCTTTCCGTTATACCCAAACTATTTGAATCTATGGTTCACAAGGTCTTGGTTTTCCATACCAAATCATTAATTTCTTCTGCTCAGCATGGGTTTTATCCAGGCAGATCCACAGTGACTAATCTAGTTTCTTTTTGTGGCAAGTTATTTAGCAGTTTAAACTCCAGGCAGCAACTGGATGTTATTTATACTGATTTTGCGAAAGCTTTCGATAAGATTGACCACTCGCTCCTGATCTCTAAATTAAAGAACTTAAATTGTCAGTGCATTCCAATTGAATGGTTGCAGTCTTACCTTTCCGACCGTTGGCAATCCGTTAGGATTTTGGATTCTAGTTCACATCTATTTCGCGTGACATCTGGCGTACCTCAAGGAAGTCATATTGGCCCTTTATTATTTATATTATTTATCAACGATATTGTTGACTGCTTTGAGTTTGCCAGCTGCCTCCTGTTTGCCGATGATATGAAAATCTTCGCCCGGGTCAACAGCGTGTCCGATTGCGTAAAGCTGCAAGATGATTTGGACAAATTTTGCAGTTGGTCTATTCGCAATAGATTGGGACTCAACGTGAGTAAGTGTAAGAGTCTTTCATTTTATCGTACCCGGTCACCTCTGTCCCATCGTTATCGTCTGTATGGTGAGGATGTAGTCAGAGTGGAGTTTATATCTGATCTGGGTATAATTTTTTCAGCTGATGCCACCTTTACTAGACATATTAACACCATTATTAATAAGGCATACATTATGTTGGGTTTTATTAAGCGGAACTGTAAGGACTTCATCGACCCGATTACTCTAACATCACTGTACGGTTCTTTTGTTCGTTCTATTTTAGAATATGCATCGCCGGTGTGGTCACCATCTTACCACTGTCACTCGGATAGAATAGAAAGTGTTCAGAAGCAGTTTGTTTTGTATGCACTTCGTTGTCTACCGTCTACACGGTCTGTGGAATATATTCTTCCTCCCTACCAAGATCGCTGTATCCTATTGAATCTGCACCGATTAGATTGTCGACGGGTAGTAGCATCGGCATTGTTCATTTGCGATATTTTCAGTTCTCGAATTGATTGTACTGAGCTGCTTTCACGCTTAAATCTTTACGCTCCGGTACGTCAAATGCGCCCACGCGATGGACTGTTACTCATTAACCAGGTATCAACTAATTACGGTCTTTCGGAACCACTTTTGAGAGCATCGCGAGAGTTTAATTCAGTTTATGATGTTTTTGATTTCAACTTGTCCAGAGAGTCGTTTAAGAAAGCTTTATTTACATTTTTATGTAATAATAACTAAATAGTCGGCGTTTTCTATCTATCTTTTATTCCTTTTGTGTTGTATTTCATTTTTACAAATTATTTTTATAATTTTTTTTAACATGTTTGTATAACCGATTGTAGTCACTGTAGGCTATACATAATAATAAATAAATAAATAAATAAATAAATAATATAAATGAGCTTTTTTAAAATAAATTGTATTAATTAACCTAAAAAATGTTTACGCTGGTTTCATTTTTTATAACGCAGCTAGCTAATTTGCACGTGTTTGTTGTTTTCTCATTTACCTGCTTTTTGTTTTTTCCTTTATGCATATAATGTACAGTGAAATAATTTTGTACAGTTTTCTCTTTTTCTCGCATGTTGCATAATTTTTTTTGCTATTTTACTTGAGAAAAAGAAAAATCTAATAAAATTTATTGCGCTGAGATAATCTGGTATATGAAATAACAACAATAACGCTATATGTCATGCCGTGTTTCCAAATTTGTTTGTTTTGTTTTGATGTTTTCTATTCTTTTACAGGTGGTGCATGAAATTTTATTGCATATTATTATCATTACATAGGAAAAAAATTAGTTGGAAAATTTGTAGAATAGAATAAATCATTGGTTGTGGTACATCATTGTTGTTAATTTGTCAAATTTTATTATTCTAGTGATTTTATTTTTTTATTTATTAAAAACAGTAAGGGACATATACGACAAACCACAATTAATTCTCAGTTGTTAATGTAGCCTCTTTTCGCTTATGTTTCAATTTCAATATTACAGCAGTTTTAAGTGTAATTTAAGTTCTAACCGTGGATATCGTGGACTATTAAGTTAATAATTAGTTGTGGTTTATCGATATGTTCCTAATTCTTGCTTGTTTATACAAAATGACAATTCAGTTATATAATTCATAATTTAAAATTAGTCAATTATCATTTAGATAAAATCTAAAAAAGATCTAAAGATCTAATTTGACTTCGATTTCAAAACCTAGTTATTAATTGCCGCAATTCCTGATACAGATTAAATCATTTTAAAGTTTAAGGTTTTGATTGGAGTTTGTATCACTATTGAAACTGGTTGCTACTATACCACATTCTTCAATTGTTTTTCACTGTCGTTTTTCCAAGCTTGCTTTACATAATCAAATATGACAGCCAAATATGACAAAATTACCGACGTTATTCTAGAAATGTTTCTCTCCTATTTATTACCTATTTATTTTTTTGAAGAAATAGTATATTGTGTATCGTGTAGGAAAAACGATATATTCCCGGACGAGTATGGAAGTTGCTGGGACGAGGCGTCAGCCGAGTTCCAGCAACCATAAGAGTCCGGGAATTATAGTTTTTCCACGAGTTGCACATACGATTTTTTCTCTAATCGGCAGTATATCAGATTATCCATTTTATTCATTATATTCTTTAAAATACGCAAAATTTTCCAATTTATATTTTCAATAGATTTCACTATCAAAGTTACCTTAGAATTATAACAATCGCGTGCGATTATACATTATATCATGTATTTCTTAAAAACAGATGATAATCAGTACTAGAAAGTATTCTCTGCCTAGGCAAGGAATACTTTCCAGTACTGTTTTTAGTAAGTTGCCTAGCAACGATGTAGTGTCGTGGAATACTTCATTTTGCTGACAGATAACAAACCAGAAAACTGACGTATTTTATCCGATTTGAGAAAAATAAATTTGTTGTGCTACAAAATTACTCAATTATGTACTCATTTTTTATTGATTAATTACAAATTTAAATTATTCTAACAGCACCAATCTATTTTATTCAAAAGTAAGCCACCATTCAATGTTAAATCGAAAAAACGTTTCCAGAAAAACGTCGGTAACTTTGTCATGTCGACTTAATTTGTTTAATTTATTCAAATTATCAATCGTAGTCTTCATTTTCGCAATTTCATGCTCGTGGCTATTCCAGCAGGCCAAGTTAAATCAGTTGCTTCTTTAATACGTTTGAAATAGGTGGCCTTTCCATTTCCATTAGCATTGGCGTACCACTTCGCCCTTACTCATAGTTAGTATACGCACCTTAGTCATAGTTAAATGTAGTTAAACAATTAGCTAAGAAATAGCAGTTGTTTTCTAATTTGAAATGAAATTATTTTTAGAAAATGGATACAAACAAACCAGCCTTCTTGTTATCTAATCAGCAATTACGCAGGAGAGTGCAATCTGTAGCAGCAGATTGTACTGAGATGCCTGTAGATAACAATCCGGAAGCAGTAGCAGATTTTTCAGAAAATCCAATGGATAGTGACCTCACCGTTGAAGATACTGATAACAATCCCAGCTATCGTCATTGGCTTGATGACGATCAAATTAATGAAGATTTTTTAATTTCAGATAATGAGGAATTGATGAAAATATTCCTGAAATTCCTACAGTTTCAAATAGTCTCACGATAGAGTTAGCTGAATGGGCAGTAGAATCAGGGTTAGGTAGAGAGAAAATTAATAAATTGCTAACAATTTTGAATAATCATAATATTGAGGTCCCCAAAACGGCAAAAAATTTGCTTAGAACTCCTAGTAGGAAAATAGAAACACGCCAGGTGAACCCGGGAAAATATTATCACTTTGGAATACAACACAGCTTATTAAAACTTAATTATGATTTTTTATTTAATATAGAAGAAATAGAAATAGACATTGGAATTGATGGTTTACCCTTGTATAAATCTTCTAATATACAGCTATGGCCAATTCTTGGTGCGTTTGTAGATAGGAAAAATATTTCTCCATTCATTATTGGTGTATATTCAGGAACCGCAAAGCCCGAAAATATTGATGACTTTCTGTTAGATTTCGTAAAGGAGGTTAAAAGTTTATTTAGTGAAGGAATTCAAGTGACACGGGATAAGTTAAGAAAAAAATTTAAAATTAGGTGTTTTATTTGCGATGCTCCGGCTAAATCTTTTATAATGGGTATAATGGGACATAATAGTTTTCATGGGTGTCCTAAATGTTGTCAAGTAGGAACATATGTAAATAGAACTGTTACTTATAGTACAGTAGTTTCTCAACTTTATTCTGATACTACGTTTAAAAATAGGGATTTTCCAAATTTTCATAACATTAATTATTTTATTTCGCCAACTATTTTAGAAAGTGTTGATGTAGGCATGATTTCGCAATTTGCTATAGTTCCAATGCACCTGATTGATCTAGGAGTAGTTCGTAAAATTTTAACCTCACTGATCAGGCGTGAAACCTTAGGATTTAAATTAAGTCAGGATGGAATAAGTATGTTAGATTCGAAATTACTGAACTGCGCAAGTAGTATTCCATTAGAATTTGCACGAAAACCCAGATCAATAAATGATTTAAGAATGTGGAAAGCTACAGAACTTAGACAGTTTATTTTATACATCATTTTTTATTATTACATTGTTCGTATAGATTGATATCGAATAGCGACCCGCAGAAACATATTAATTTAGTGAATAAAATGTTAGCTGCATTTGTTAGGATATTTCCTCAAATTTATGGTGAACATAGAGTTAGTTATAATGTGCATGGTCTACTCCATATTGCCGATTGTGTTTCTCAGTTCGGAAGTGTAGATTCCTTTTCGGCATATAAATTTGAGAATTTCATGCAGAAATTAAAAAAATTAGTGAGGAAGCCCAACTTAATTTTACAACAGCTTGCAAACCGAATAGATGAACTACAAATGTCGATAAATTTAAGTGGACATTCCACTCATGACTTAGATTTGAAGTCCAATGGTTTCAAATTTGATGATTTTATATTAAAAAATAGTGAAGCCGACAAATGTTGTTGCTTGGCAGGAAATATTCCATTTTTAATTTCAGAATTTGTCAACCAAGATGGAACTCCAATGGTTATTGGCAAGCGGTTCAAGGACGTATCACCATTCTTTATGAAACCTCTAAATTCACAAATGGCTTTGGGTATTATCCAATGTAACAAAATATCGGAAAATAATGAAATTTATCCTGTTACGGCTATTCGATTTAAATATGTAAAATTATTCTATAAAATGAATTATATTTTAATACCGTTGCTGCATTAAAGCTGTACTTAATAAAGTTTCCAATTACATTTTTTATTTTTAAATTTTTCTATGAATACAGTTAATCCAATTTATGTCTTTTCATTTAGGTTGGACAGTCAAGATCTTGACTGGCTTCAAATAACGTACTACAAAGATTATGAAGCAGATAATGGTAATATTAATTTTAATTATTTTTGAAAATTGATTTAATATAAATTCTTACAATTACATGTCGCATAGCATCAAACGAGTTTAATTACAAGTCGCAAAACCAAAATTCACCACCACCATTGACTATGATTGTCGGGAAATCTACAACGGATACGTCAAGCAGCAAAAGAAATAAAATTAGAAACGACATAGTAGCAACTTCAATAAACGTGCTATCATCATTAGACACATGTGATACACAGAAATTTCAAAACAAGTAAATATATTAGCTTTATTTCATATCGTTTCATCGGATTCGGTAAGAAAATTTTATGGAATGACATCGTTTTTATGCATTTATTTTATTAACCCCATATTTGCTTAAACAATTCGATCAAATTAAAATGAAAATTAATTATCACAGAATTTTGAGGAAGCAATTGAATATACTTGTATATATAAATCTACACACAAAAAAATAAAAGGTCACCACAACACCGAATCGGTGTTACATAGTGTCCCACCGATCGGATATTTATAATTTGAATCCAATCGGATATTATAATAAAAATGGCATAAAATACATTTGGATAAAAACTTTTACACCGCATAAAACCCAAACAGGAACATTCATCTTTAGGAAAACACCTAGAGGTGCATTTTATTAAATCCAAAAGGAGTTTTTATAAAAATTTATCTTTTCGGATAGATAAAAATATTTATCCGTTGATGCGCATTTAATTTTATAAAATATATTCAGTTGGAGAAAAATAAAATATTTTTTCGGATAAAAAACCAATTAACACCGCACATTTTTTGAGTGTATGGTTTTTATCCCACGGTATTTTATTTTAATGTATATGATTTTAATATGTTCCGAATATTGTAAAAGAATTGAATCTTCTCATCAGGCCGCTGCGACTAGACTGATTGTATCACAATTTAAATTCTATTATACAGAAGGAATATGCAGGTTGCTTTAGCGAATTTAACTAATAAAGCCAAAATCTCTTACAATTTTACTATTTCACGAAAACTCCAAACGGTGTAAATATTTACTCCGATAGAACGGAAATAATCTCTGGAAAGTACCTTTTAAAAAAATCCGCTGTTGACAACTTTTACGTTTACTCCGAACGGTGCAAAAGTATACTGTTCGATCCTTTTGGATATTTTAAAATTTGTACCCGATCTTGCGGAGTTAATATGGTACTATTGGATAAAAAATAAAGGTTTTTTCGGATAAAATACCATTCACACCGCAATATTTTTTTGTGTGTAGTCTATAGTGTGTATCTAATGTTTAGTCTATTTTTTATTTAGTCGGGTAAAGCTGAATTCCCGATTTCTTCATTAGTAGACCACAATTAAACCAATTAAAGCAGTATAATTTTGTAAACAAAGATAAATCGGGGAGTTAACTTAAGGGAGAACACCACTGTGACCTACCATTTTCAAGTGCTTAGTTTGGTATTTTTTTTTTGAGAAATGGGTTGGGTTTAGAGAAAAAAAAACTTTTAGGCTATATTTGGCATATATTTAAGTAAACAAAAAAAAAATTTTATGTAAAAAAAAATACAAAATGGCGGCGCTAGAGTAGCTTTAGTAGAAGTGATTTTGCCTAGAGTCGCTCCACTGCACGCAGTAGAAGTGTCTTAAATTTGTTCCTGGAACAAAAAATAAAATATTTTCATGAAATATATTAGTTTTAGCATCGAAGTACATGAGGAAATTAAAAAATTCGAAAAAATAAAAAATTGAGACATGTTTGAAGAAAAAGTTTCATTTTTCGACTATAATTATCGTATAAAAAGTTGTATATCTTTTTTAAAGTTTAATGAATCAAAAAAAAACTCATGTCCTTCGATTTTAAATCTATTTAAGAAGCTACAGTTAAATTTTCAAGTCGATTGAACAAAAATTGATTGAGTTCTGCTGCGTGCAGATTTCCAAGAAACGCGTTTAAAGTTTTTGGTATCAATAACTTCTCAATAAGAGCTCTCAGGAAAATGCTTGAAAACCTTCTAAAAAAAATTATTTTTAGCTATAAATGAATTTGTATCATATTTTTGAGGGTCTAAAGGATTTTTTAAAGGCAAAAAAAAAAAATCGATTTTTTGAAAATCTCACAGTGGTGTTCTCCATTAAGCAAATGTGAAATTTATAAAATAAATGCATACAAAAAGATTCCATTACCCATACATTTCTGGCCGAATCCACAGTTAATTTACTAATGAAACAATACGATAATATTAATGGTAATCAACATACTTTTTGATTCTCAAATTTTATGTATTTTATTGTTTCGCATATAAAAAAATTATCCGGATTAACTGAAGTCATTAAATCCTAATATTATTACAATTGACCTGAATAGCAAAACTAATTAAACTTCTATTTATTTAGCGTAGATAGTCAAGATCTTGATTTCCAAGATGAAGTAACCTGTTCATTTGATTCAGGACCAATAGATTCAGTTTTCATGGATCCCGGTAATAACAATTTATACCATTTAAAACGTTTATTTTATAGAAAATTATATTGCTATAGGTCGAATATCACCTCGCCATTATAAAAAATCATCGACGTTGACGCAGAAGCATTTACCGCCACCCCCGTTAAATTTGCTAAAAGAAACATGTAAATCGATACTGTCTCTAAGCACAAATACCAAAGTTCGCATTAACAGGAAAGAAACATCGACTTCAAATAACGGATCAAACAAGGCATGTTTACAATCCACTTCAGCGACTCACACAGCACCTTCAACCAGCCACAATATAATTACATCTGACGCAACACCAGCTTCTTGCTCCTGTCATGGAGAAATAAAAACAATACATAATAAATTGGACCAAATAACGTATTTAATTAAGGACCTTTCAAACAGAATTGTTTTCCAAAATGGGAAATATAACAGTGTGACCAACACGGAAATAAACAAATTATTTCCGCTTAAAAATTTGAAGGAGTTAGAGGAGCTAGAAGCTAGATGTATTAATAACGAATTTAGGGAACAACTGGTAAGCATAAATTATTTTATTAAACTTCATGGAACTAAGTAACTATTTCTAATTGAAATTTCAGGTTAATTATCTTAGCACTTTTGTTAATATCGGCAAAGGGATAAGCGTAGCATTCCAAAAAACTATAGCAGATTTGCTGGCCTTACACATAAATTACGGTGGAACACAAAGAAAAATTCCATTTAGAAAATTTAAGCGGATTAATGCTATTATGTTTGGTAATCATTATCTATACATATATTATAAATATTTCAATATGCTAAACCTATTATATTAATTCCAGAGGCTTGGAAATCCCCAGTCGACAGCTTGGAGACCTTTCAATTAAAATTAAGATTGGAATTCCGTCGAGCCCATAACAGGGAGCACAATAAAAATTGTAGACGAAAGGAATAAAACTAGACACTGCATCCTTTCGTCTACATTTTACTATAATTTTGTTAATGAATAAATGAATTATGTATTACGAGTATATGAAATAAACGTTTAAAAAATTATATTTTTGGTTTTAATACAAAAATAAATTTTGGATATCATCTGGTGAATATATTTTGAACTAAATGTCTACCTTACCGACTATTTATATTCAAAAAATCAAATTAATCAGCACCATCTATTAAAGAATTTCCGCAGCTTTGCATAACCAATACCAATGCAACATAATATTCGGTTGCTATTCGTAAATTTTACGCGAAATTTGGTGTAAAGTGATGCTCACCGTGATGTATAATGGAGCGATCACCGTGATCGATTAAATAGCGATATCGGAGCGCTCAATAGTACAACTGGGTAGATTGTCCTACACGATGGAATTCCACATTCGAGATGTTGAATCGTTTATTGAAATTGAAAGGTTTCTGTGATGAAATGTCAGAGAACTATACGTTTCTAAAATTATCAAGTGATGACTGGTGTTTTAGTCAAATTACAAAATGAAAAATTGCTTTTAGGTGTTATTTTGGCATATGGATCTACATGAAACTTCAAATTTCTAAATTAGTTCATGATAAGGGTTTAACTAAATCAATAGAAACAGCCATCGTAAAACGGGAAAAAAAATTATTGAATGGAGAATATGTTTTAGCTGCATTATATCTAGACCCTCGATATAAAAAATTGTTGTCGACTGAACATAGGATATAGCTCGGAATCATTTGACCAAAGTTGGGCGGTATTTCCAAAATTTGAGGAAGGCAACATCTACGTCAATACCAACTAGGTAAGTTCTAGTAATCGGCAAAATCTGTCAGACCTGGAAATGTATCTCTTAGAAAAGGAAAGCGAATCTTACAAACAAGCAAACAGTTCACCTTCGATTGTAGATGATGATCATATGAAATTATTAATACAAATAAATTCATTCAATTCCGTTGTGAAAGCAATGAATGTGAGCAAAAAAAATACCACTACACCGGGGCTACGTCTTCCCTCAAATAATAGAACTAGTTCTTTTAATGCAATAGAAGGACCACTGGTTCTTCTATTCGTTTAAAAGGACTAGTTCCTATATTCAAGTGAAACAAACCATCATTAAAACAAAATGAAAAAATGTTTATCAAAATATGCCGTATTGGTTCTAAGGAAAATTTAATTTTAATTTACTCCATGAGCCCTTACGAAACCTTTTATCACCGCAATTTCTACGCGTTGAATGAGAAAAAGTGCATGGTGAAGTAATGCATGATATGTGCTACTTTGATGAAGTATTGGCGGATTGATTTTGGTCGTTGGACACAAAAAAAAGTTTCTTTACTTGTGTGATGCACTTTGCTTTTAAAGATGATTCAAATTTTACAACATGGTTCGGGACATATCTTCCACCTTTATTAGAAGTATTGGGGAAAGACGAGGAATTGCATCAACTTTCAAAAGGAGAACGCACTCAATAATTGAATTGGACAACGAATGTTCCAAGTTATCAGAAACCAGCTATGAACGGGATTTTCTAGAGAATTCACTCACCATTGTAAATATGAATGGCTATTTCCGCTTGAAAATTTAAAATAATTAAATTATAATTATTACACAGTCATACAAAACAAAACAAAGTTTTCGACCCAGAAAACAGACCCCCTACCCCTATGAATTTAAATGCGCTGAATCCGAATTTCAGTATAATAAATTTTTATATCGTGTCAATTTCCCGTTATCACCCCAATTTTACACCCCTACGGGGTAGGATGAAAAAAATTTCTAAACTTAATTTAGAAGTAATTTATAGCAATAAATTATTTTTGTTTATAATATTTTATCGTAATACATACTTATAATATTTTGTTTGTGTTAGATGGCGACCGCACACCCAAAAACAAAGCTAGCAAAGAGCAGCAAATTTTATTTAATAACCTATTTGGAAGGAGATTTAAGTATAGCTCGCAATCAGTAAGTATTTTATAATAAATTTTTGCTTGAGTTTTGTAATAAACAGCCGTAGATGGTGATGCAAGAAAATGGGACACTGTGGCTCATACTCTAAACTCAATCGGAGGGGCCAACAAAAGTGGGAAAAGTATTGGGAGGACTTTAGGTAAATAATATTAAAATCAATTTTTATATTAAATGAAAATTGTACTAATTTACATTAAAGATTGAGAACCAAAGACAAGTACACGAAGTTAAAACATTTTCAAAACGAAAGTGGTAACAATGGAGTAGGTCCACCGGCTCTCACAGAAACCGAAAACAAAATTATTTCTATAATTCCCAAAGATGCTGTAGAAGGCGATCAAGAAACACCGGAACTGGGAGGTAACCAAGTTCGAGATAGTAGGCAACCGAACAGTCTTACTATTTCTGGAACTAACGTAAAAATATTGGATTTATTTATTAATATTGGACTCACTTTTCGTAAGTTCGAAAACTTAAAAGAGAATGTATGATTATTAATTAATGTATATTTGATTGTAGATATTTATCTCAAGGAGTAACTCCCAAATTCCTGTCATTTGCGTTCAAGATGGGTAGAACAACTATACCAGAAACATTATTTTAGATGTTTTATGGAGAATGTGGGCCCCTATCTACGTTCACAGCCAAACAAAGCTGATTATCAAGCAACAGTGATAGAATTCGCCGACATGGTGGAATATGCCAAATTGTGTTGCTTCCATCGACGGCACACATATAAATATCAGATGTCCGCCAAAGAGCGGTTCTAGTTATTTCAACTATAAGAAAGCTTTTAGTATAGCTTTAGCCAACTGCGTATTTACTCATACATGTGTTGGTGCTTACGTTAGTCAAAGCGATGGAGGTAACGTATATATTTCTCTCTCTCTGTGCGATATTTAATTTTGATGTATCCTTCTAGGTGTACTGAAAGAATCGAAATTTGGGAAATAATTATTTGAAAATACGTTACCATTATACGGGCCATTATACCATGATAACAAGCAAGACATTTTCAATTATCGGCTGTCGAGAGCTCAACGTACTATAGAATATTCTTTCGGAATACTTGAGCTCGTTGGAGATTTTTTTTTAAACACACTTGATATGTATCCAGAGAATACTACTAAGGTAGTTTTGGCCACCTTGGCACTTCACAATTTCATAAAACTTAATGATTCCGCCAATAAATATTGCCCAAAAAATTTTCTGGATTGGGAGAATGAACATAACATTATACATGACGGTGAGTGGAGAGGGAACGTCGAAGAGTTGTGGTTGGTCCGACTGGGATCGAGAAACACTACCAACTATGCTTTTCATTTAAAAGACTTATTGAAAAATCATTTCTGCAATGAAAGGGCTGTACCGTTCCAGAACTCTTGAATAAACATATAAAACTTGAATTGGCGGTTAAAAATAAATAAAACATATTTCAAATTAAAGATTTCAATCGATAAAAATTAAGAATAAAAATAAAAGAGGGAGAAGAACTAGGAGAAGATAACTATTATGCTAGATATTTGACTGAGATGAGAGTACCAACGACAAAAAACGTACAAAAAATTAAATCAGCTACCCGAGTTATCAAAGGATATGTAGCGGTTCACTCATAAATTTCCAAACGTAAATTACGTTCACTCACAAACACAAAAAAAAGTCGTTTCGTTGTAATAATTATTATCAAACCTGACGTAAGAATTTTTAGAGGTCAAGACATCAATTCTGCGGTCACAAGAGTCAGAGGCAGCATTCAAGTGGGAGGTTTAATAAACTTGGAAACAGCTGTGGACCTCATGTGTTTTTTCATGAGAAATAACAACCATTTTGCTCCGCGAGAGCTCCCTAAACGTTGGGAATCATTCAGACCGTAATAGGAGAAGCAGTTGTTATGGAGCAGTTGAGGAGCAATACCAGAAGGACTTCCTAGGAAAGCTAACCGAATTTGGAAAGCTAACGAGTCAAGCAGTAACTCTGGTTCGCATTTTCGACTTCTGTAAAATTGTAGCGACTCACTCACTCATTCAATTCAATTATTCAAAATTCAATCCAATTGTTCAGAATTATTCATCACTCGTTCATCGCCACAATATACCAATCATGTATAATTAGCGGGCACCCCACACAGCATTTATTCAACCACAATAAATTCATAACATTCAATCAAAAACTAACATACACTAATTTACGAGAATCGCAAATCAGTTCGCAAGCGAACTCTACAAAAAGCAAAAGAAAACACTCATTGAATCGACAAGCAACACACTTCAATTCATTCAAATTATACTACAGTGAACAGTAGAAAAAACAAAATTGCTGTCAAAAATTCCGCGCGGTATTAACACACAATCGTTTTGCATTTTCTAAATATACATTCGTGCTTTTGTCTGGACTAAAATAAACTCAGGATTTATATAAATGTAAATCGCTTGACACTGCGAACAAAACATAATTATAGGTAACGTGAAATATAAAATTGACGCGCCATATGCGCGTCCTAATTAAACTCAAGAATCGTGTTATTCTTTTAATAATTTGTTTAACACTGCGAAGCCCAGTGTTATAAAATAATGTGTGCAATAGACATCCATAAATTCAAAGATCATGATTATGCATCCACCAGAATATCGTATATGGTGGCAAGAAATAAAGGCTGTATTATCCTAACTGGTTATTATGAGAGTGACGTAATCAACAGAAAATTGCATTTGAATTATGTATGTATTGTACAGTAGTAAAATTGGTATATCTTGTTGTATAACCTTGCCTCATTTACTTAATATAGATACATGACGCACAAATAAATAAGTCATATACATTATACATAAATAACCTTACAAGATTCATATACATAAATAACCTTACAAGAGTACAGGAATAGACAAGAGGCAGCACCACCAAGAATAGTAGAAAGCCAGGCAGTGCCAGCCAAGACACAAGTGAAAATAAGACAAGGAACAATGAAGAAACTAAATAGAGAAAAATACGATCTGGAGAGAACCCTGGAGATCGCCACAGGAAGAAAAAAATAGTTCTACAAAACGAACTACTAGAAGTCAAAATCAAAATACGCGAGATCAATAAGAAGCAGAGAGAAAAGAGAAGAGCAGCAGCGTCAGATATTCAGATATAACTAAAATCAAATCAAATTAAATAATAAATAATTGAATAAATTCACTATAAAAAAAAAAACCCACATGTAACACAATATTTCCCCACAGTTATGGAACAAATCAACCCGGTAGAAAACAGAAACGAGCAAGTACCAGATATTATACCAGAAGAACCAACCGACTCATTCTCCGACGAAGAGGGGCCAATACCGGACATTTTAGCCTCGATAGGGAGAGAGACTGAAAGGGAGAGAAGAGAGAATGAACGAAGAGACCAGGAAAGCCTGGGCGGAAGTAGAGAGAGGCTTCGCAAGGGTGCGAAGGATCCTCAATGTAGAATACATCAAACAAAGATCGGCTAGACAGAAGAGAGTAGATGACCTAGTGATAAGAGTCGAACTGGGAAAGATGCTATTACTGTGAAAGGACAACCCGGCGAGGTTGTGGTAAAGAAGAATTAGCAGAGTAAAAAAAAAAAACCACATGTAACACAATATCTCCCCACAGTTATGGAACAAATCAACCCGGTAGAAAACAGAAACGAGCAAGTACCAGATATTATACCAGAAGAACCAACCGACTCATTCTCCGACGAAGAGGTGCCAATACCGGACATTGTAACCTCGATAGGGAGAGAGACTGAAAGAGAGAGAAGAGAGAATGAACGAAGAGACCAGGAAAGCCTGGGCGGAAGTAGAGAGAGGCTTCGCAAGGGTGCGAAGGATCCTCAATGTAGAATACATCAAACAAAGATCGGCTAGACAGAAGAGAGTAGATGACCTAGTGATAAGAGTCGAACTGGGAAAGATGCTATTACTGAGAAAGGACAACCCGGCGAGGTTGTGGTAAAGAAGAATTAGCAGAGTAAAAAAAAAAAAAACACATGTAACACAATATCTCCCCACAGTTATGGAACAAATCAACCCGGTAGAAAACAGAAACGAGCAAGTACCAGATATTATACCAGAAGAACCAACCGACTCATTCTCCGACGAAGAGGGGCCAATACCGGACATTGTAACCTCGATAGGGAGAGAAGAGAGAATGAACGAAGAGACCAGGAAAGCCTGGGCGGAAGTAGAGAGAGGCTTCGCAAGGGTGCGAAGGATCCTCAATGTAGAATACATCAAACAAAGATCGGCTAGACAGAAGAGAGTAGATGAGCTAGTGATAAGAGTCGAACTGGGAAAGATGCTATTACTGAGAAAGGACAACCCGGCGAGGTTGTGGTAAAGAAGAATTAGCAGAGTAAAAAAAAAAAAACCACATGTAACACAATATCTCCCCACAGTTATGGAACAAATCAACCCGGTAGAAAACAGAAACGAGCAAGTACCAGATATTATACCAGAAGAACCAACCGACTCATTCTCCGACGAAGAGGGGCCAATACCGGACATTGTAACCTCGATAGGGAGAGAGACTGAAAGGGAGAGAAGAGAGAATGAACGAAGAGACCAGGAAAGCCTGGGCGGAAGTAGAGAGAGGCTTCGCAAGGGTGCGAAGGATCCTCAATGTAGAATACATCAAACAAAGATCGGCTAGACAGAAGAGAGTAGATGACCTAGTGATAAGAGTCGAACTGGGAAAGATGCTATTACTGAGAAAGGACAACCCGGCGAGGTTGTGGTAAAGAAGAATTAGCAGAGTAAAAAAAAAAAACACATGTAACACAATATCTCCCCACAGTTATGGAACAAATCAACCCGGTAGAAAACAGAAACGAGCAAGTACCAGATATTATACCAGAAGAACCAACCGACTCATTCTCCGACGAAGAGGGGCCAATACCGGACATTGTAACCTCGATAGGGAGAGAGACTGAAAGAGAGAGAAGAGAGAATGAACGAAGAGACCAGGAAAGCCTGGGCGGAAGTAGAGAGAGGCTTCGCAAGGGTGCGAAGGATCCTCAATGTAGAATACATCAAACAAAGATCGGCTAGACAGAAGAGAGTAGATGACCTAGTGATAAGAGTCGAACTGGGAAAGATGCTATTACTGAGAAAGGACAACCCGGCGAGGTTGTGGTAAAGAAGAATTAGCAGAGTAAAAAAAAAAAAAAACACATGTAACACAATATCTCCCCACAGTTATGGAACAAATCAACCCGGTAGAAAACAGAAACGAGCAAGTACCAGATATTATACCAGAAGAACCAACCGACTCATTCTCCGACGAAGAGGGGCCAATACCGGACATTGTAACCTCGATAGGGAGAGAGACTGAAAGAGAGAGAAGAGAGAATGAACGAAGAGACCACGAAAGCATGGGCGGAAGTAGAGAGAGGCTTCGCAAGGGTGCGAAGGATCCTCAACGTAGAATACATCAAACAAAGATCGGCTAGATAGAAGAGAGTAGATGACCTAGTGATAAGAGTCGAACTGGGAAAGATGCTATTACTGAGAAAGGACAACCCGGCGAGGTTGTGGTAAAGAAGAATTAGCAGAGTAAAAAAAAAAACCACATATAACACAATATCTCCCCACAGTTATGGAACAAATCAACCCGGTAGAAAACAGAAACGAGCAAGTACCAGATATTATACCAGGGGCCAATACCGAAACCATTAGAAGTTATGAACCGCTGCTGTAGCTGATCAACTTTAACCGTATATCAAAACTATCCCAGTTGTAGCTGATTAACTATAAATTGAGGTAAGTTGCAAAACACCGAAACATCCTACTACAAAGGGGGAAAAACAAAGGGGGAAACAGAACAGTAGCAATCACAAGCTTTCCTAGCGACTTTTGTCCTCTATGGTATCCGATTAAGATACTAATCCTCGTGCAATAACGCACTACATTCCTTAGGAATAGAAATAGGCCCACGACAAACAGAGATAACCTCCACCAGTGGTAAGTTATCAACGACTTATTTTAATCATATTTAGGACTACTAGACCGAATACGGATAATACAGAGTTAGCCCCCACCCGCGTTAAGCTAACGACTACTAACATTCAAATTTAACGACAACATTTTCCTTCGAATACATGAACAGAATCTACGAAATACAACTTATTCATATAGAACCAACCATAAGTTAGTAAGTAGACATTTAAATACAACATAAAATACCCATTTAGGTATTTACAAAGAATTTTTCAACAATAGGTTCGAAAACGTTACGAAATACGTAAACCAAATATCTAACCTTTTAGAGGACATGTTTAAACAACAGGCTAATAACTTGTGTTGATCCACGCATTCAAATTACCCATTTTCAATTTTTTGAAACAATTCGGAATAATCTTTAAATCAACATTGTAACAAAAACGGAGCTATCTACGGCAAAAAGCTACTAAAATTCATAGATTGCACAATCTATATATATAAAAATGAATTCCTGTTTGTTTGTTCCGAATGGGCGTCTCAGCCGCTCAACTGATCGCCATGAAATTTTTACCATGTACAAGTTGCATATCCAGAACCAACCTTACGTTATTTTGGAAGGGGCTGGACCCCAGGGTCTAGGGGCTGCGGTACAAATTTTTTCGAAAATTTTAATTTTCTTTAAGTTTTTCCACGAAAATGAGTTTATGGGGCTGGTTATATGAAATTGCTGACATGTTTGAATCCGAGGGGCCCAGCCCTGGATCAAAAATTAATTTAAATATTTGATTATTTCAAAATTACTTCTCAGTCGCTCAACCGATCGCCATGAAATGTTTACCATGCAAATGTTGCATGTTCAGGACCAATCTTACGATATTGTGAAAGGGGCTGGACCCCAGGGTCTAGGGGACATGTTACAAATTTTTTCAAAAATTTAATTTTTTTTACGAGAATGAGTTTTGGAAAGGGGTTATATGAAATAAGAGATATGTTCGAATTCGGGGGTCCGCCCCTGGATCAAATATTCATTTTTACATGTAAAGATACAATTATTTGATTGTTCTGAAATAACGCCTTAGCCGCTTTACCGATCGCCATGAAATTTTTACCATGTATATGTTGCATGTTCAGGACCAAGCCCACGATACTTTTGAAGGGGCTGGACCCCGGGGTCTAGGGGCTGTGGTACAAATTTTTTCTCAAATTTCAATTTTTTTAAGATTTTTTTTTACGGGAATGACTTTAGGAAAGGGGTTATATGAAATTAGTGACATGCTCCAATCCGGAAGTCGGCCCTGGATCAAGAATTCAATTTTACATGTACAATGTACATATAGATACAATTATTTAAATGTTCCGAAATAGCGCCTTAGCCGCAAATTTATACACCAAAAAGGATATCTATAGCGTGCGATTGTTATACACAAATCATACCTCTACTATAATTGATTTAACTATTCAAATTAATTTTATTAATTTAAATTTAAGACATTCTTTCGTCACTTTAACTGAAGACAAATCTCTGAACACTTATATTATCCATACTAATAATCCTTTTTACTGGTTTGACATGTACTGTTTAGTGATATCCTATTTATCATATTCTGTTTTGAAATGTACCATAGTCAGCGAGTGCTAATTTCCACATAACTTCAGAAATAATTAACATTCTATTTTAATCCACTATTGCAACCGGCGGCTTTTAATGAAAATAGTAGTTTCATACTAAACGCCAATAGTTTATTACTTTATTTAGTTTATTACTTAAATAATCAATGATTGTTTCATAAAATCAATTCTAGGAAAGGTACTAAAAAATATTGTACGTATAAACTGATTTACTTTGAAAAGTACTAGCGTTTTATATTTGAAAATAGCATCTTCTACAAGAAACATCCTTAGATTCAAATTATTGTACGTGTAAAATTGCCTTAGTTTGAAAAAACTACTTTTGTTTTTCGAAATGTCATTTTCAACCACAGTTCGCGGTAAAACGTATCGAAGTGGACGTAGTTTTAATCGTTTTGAATAAATTAATATTAATTTGTGTTTCGGATGCCGTTGTTCTCGATTAGTTAGCTATATTGCAATAAAATAATTGTTGGTGATTATTTTTCAGGTATTAAATATTATTTCAAGTGAATATACATTCTTATTAGATTTAAGTTTTTAGTTTATAAACGTGTTAATCTATGATTACTTTTTAATTGTAGGTAACATTTGATTTTGCTTAAAAAAAATTCCGTAAAGACATTTTCAAACACAGTTCGCGGTGAAACGTATCGAAGGGAACATTAAAATCGTTTTTATAAAATTATATTAATTTCTGTTTTGAATGCCCGTCATTCCTGATTAATTAGCTACACGGTTCAATTTTGCTTAAAAATGCCCCTGAAAAAAAGATCAATTGGGCAGGTATCTGCAAAGTCGAAGAAGATTAGATTATCGTTCCCGCCTAATTTTTGTCAAATGCTGCCATCAATACAGGACGTGGTAATGAAAGTATTCCCAAATAAGCCAAATAACTTCAAAAATCATGATTGGCTGTGCGAACGTGCACTCCTAGCTCCCAAAAATGACGGCGTTAATAAATTAAATAATGAAAGTCAATCGCAGCTACCCGGGAATTCAAGCGACTATAATTCCCATTACGCCTTGCTTTTGCAATGACAATCAACAAAGCCCAGGGGCAATCATTGAAAATAGCTGGTGTTATTTTGGAAAATTCATGCTTTTCACATGGCCAACTGTATGTTGCTTGCTCCTGAGTGGGAACGCCAAAAAATTTATTTATTTACACACCAAATGGAAAAACCAAAAATATTGTTTATCAAAAGGCTTTATAATAAAAATTATTAACTAAAATATCTTTATATTTATTATTCACTTTGATCTGGTTGAAGGTTTGTAAAAATGGAGTATAATTATTTGGCAATTGGTAACAAATACCAAACCAAAATTAATTAACTATCCTCACAAACAGGATGTCCAATAATATCATTGCAAAATTTCTCCTGGATGCATTGACGGGGGCACCCGTTACTGAATACAGCTACTTATAATTTTCTTTTCATATGTGATTGCAACTACAGCGATATAAAGAGAGAATTCTTGCATAACAATCAAGGTATTTGAATTATATACCTTCCGTGCAACGCCGGGTAACTCAGCTAGTATTTATTAAAAATGACCAATACACAAGCATATCAATTCAGAAGAGTCATCATATTACTGTGGTTCAACCATTTGACGGAATCAGTTATCTCATTCAAATACAGACTGCGCTAGTGAAAAGTCTACAAACGTTTTCGCAGCAATTTATCTACTTAGCAAAATAAAATTGAGATACATTTTGACAGCGACCAAAAACTAAAACATTTTATTGATATTTTTTTTTTAGTCGCAAAATGGAGTATAGTGAAGAAGACCTAGACAATTCGAATAGTTTCGAATATCATGAAGAATACCTTGATTACGATGAAGTGGATGAAGTATATACGGAATATTTAAAAACAGAAAAAAGAAAACCAGTACAATTATCTAATAATAAAAATAAAAAACCAAAAAAGAATGTACTGAGTAGTGAGGAAAAACAAACATTATATTTATTGGCCGAGAAAAATCCATGTATTTGGAAGTTGGATCATAAATTGCACAAAAACAACCATGTTGCCATCGCCAGTGCTTAGGCTATGATAAGTAATAAAATCGAAAAGCCAGGTAATATAATGTATTGCAGAGTAGTACATTTGTTTGTACATAAGTATGTGCTTTACAAATTTATTTTATTATGATATTGCTGAAGAGTGCAAATCAGCATGAAAATCCCTAAAGGATAGTTTACGCCATCATAAGATGCGAGCAAAAAAAATACAAAAATCTGGAGATACAGCTCCAGATTTTGACGATGATGATACACAGGAGTGCCATGAAATTGAGTGGGAGTTCACTAAATATATGTCTTTTATGGTACCTGCATCATCAGGAAGTAGAAGACGGTAATAAAATTTAGACATACATTTATTAAATGAAAATTTATCAAAAACACTTGTTTTCTTTTCAGAACTTTTTCTACCAGTACAATAGACAATTCTCAATCAACAGGCAGTGCCTATGAAGAAAATGCTTCAAATTATTCTTATGTAAGTTTGTTAATTCATATAATTAATGTTGATTTCTAAGCCGAATTATTTCTTGCAAATAGATGCGGAGCCGGAATACAAAATCTACTGCAGTTGCAGAAAAATTATCCAACTCAATTAACGAGTTGATAACACTTAAAAAAAAAATGATGCAACTTCTTCTGCTGCTCCAAAATATGAGCAGAAACATGTTATTAAATTAAACAATATTGATCGCATGTTGCAGAAATTACCGGACCATACTGTGGAGGAGTTAAATTTAAAATTTCAAACTGATATTATGGCAGAAATAAAGAAATTAAACAAATAAATTTTAAAATTGTTTAATGATTTATTGGAAAACAGATTTCTTTTCTTTTGTAAATTAACATACTGAAATAGTACGGTTTATTAATAAAATGAAATAAAAAATTGGTTTCACTCCAAAAAGTCAGATCTGCGCTGCCACTCCAATGCACCCGCATCTGAATTAACATACGCTTTCAGGTGATCTCGAATTTCTTTGCCAGCATTATTTTGCCTTCCTGCATTCACAGAAAGATGACTGAAAAACATCGACTTGTTATTTAATTGTTTTCTCCAACTTCCCTGGATTAAGTTTCCAATATCATAAAAATTCACTAAGTTTGCCGATATATAACTAATTTTATTTACTTTTATTAAGTAGTTATGCAAGTAGGAACAAGCAGTTATTATTTTTTGTGCTCTGTTAGACCCACAAAACATAGTTCTTTTTAAGCACAACCACTTAGCACACAAAATGCCAAAAGCATTTTCGACTACTCGTCTTGCTCTGCTAAAACGATAATTAAATATCCTTTCATCATCTAGCAATTGGTGAGGTTTTCGTGGTGCATATGTTTTTATTATTCTTTTATGCAACGGGAATTCATCGTCCGCAACAAAAAAAAAAAAGGAATTTTTTTATTTCCTATTTTGCAATTTTCTGGGAAAGGCATTTCGTCTGCTAAACTAGATTGCCCAAATTTCGATACACCAAACACAACTGCATCACCTTCGCTCCCATGCGCTCCAACATCGAAATATATAAATTTATAATTGGCATCTGCAACAGCCGAAATGAAAGTTTATAGATTCAATTGAATTAAAATAAAATTAATTTCGAGTCAATTTTCATTAATATATTTTGAATAAACTGAGACCATGTCTCTCCATACAAACTAAATAAACATTTTATTTTTTTATTTTTTGATACCTAGGCCCGATTGTATGAACGAGGATAAATGATTAAGGCCCGTTGTACCACCCCGAGTTATACGACACAGGACATAAGGACTACAAATCCACTAAGTTTAAAGAAGATATTTGGGCAGAGATTGCTGTAGAATGCCAATCGGAAAACGGTAAGTAACGCATTTTTGTTAAAGTGTTTTGTTTTATTTAATTGGAAATTTCTCTCAATGGAACGTAAATTTAAATAAATTTAATATTTTACAGCTTCTTCAGTTAAACATTTGTGGAAGAACTTAGAGATTCTCATAGAGAATCTATTAAAAGATCTAAAACTAAAAGTGGCCAAGGAAAAAGTAACATGAAGAAATGGAGGTTTCATGACCAAATGACATTTTTAGAAAAATATATGATTAAACGTGATACACAATCCAATATTAGCGAAATCTCGGACGATAATTTGTTCACTGGAGAAAGCGACTCAATCATTGAGTTAAATATGGATGAAAATATTATAACAAAACCGAAAAAAAAAACAAAAGAAGACGAAATTATAAGTTTGATAAAATTAAACAATAAAAGAAGAGAGGAGCAAATGGCAATTCGGAGAGAAATACGGCAACAACATACAGAACCAGCCAACAGAGCTTTGCACAACTTTTTTACGTCGATGTATGAAACGACCCTTACTTTTCCTCAACACCTACAAAGAGAAGCAAAAATAAGCGTATTTAATGTAATTAGTGAGTTCGAAGAACGGGAATCTGACGACCACCACTTATTACCACCAATTTTTCAAACATTTTCGACTCCAGAGAGGCCAACCTCAAATTTAAAGAGGCCACGATCGACTTCCGTGCCATATATAGAAGAAGATTCTAACACACAAGGTAAACATTTTATAAATATTTGTTATTCCTCCGTACTAATATTTCTTACTTTATTCAGCAGTCATTGTTTCAATGTCAGATATGGTAAATAATAGTATGCCGATATCTAGTGACCAATCGTTAAACGAAGAAGAAAGTTCCTGCTCCTACGAATTCACAAATTTGGAAGCTCAAAATATTGTTAAACAAAAAAAATATTTTTCACATGATGTTTTGAAATTTAATAATTAAATATGTCACATACATGGGCCAATATCTGTAAAATTGTACAAATAGAAATTTTTTGTTTTATTTTTTTTTTACATTTTTTTTGCACTTAATGTTTTTGCTCATTTGAAATATTTAATTAACAACACAATTCCGTTGGCGGCAGTTAACTTTACTAAATATTTTATAAGTTATTTGGGAAATTACAGTCGTCCTTCCTAATTTATGTCAGCTTTGTTACCGGATAAAACAATTCAATATCCAAAATCTTATTAATATTTGGTTTCACTTTCACATTTCCCTTTTCATTGTATTCAATTAAAGTTTAATATAATTAAAAAAAAAATTTAAAAATAAATCAATTTATGTAAAAAAATTGAAATTTTTGTCAGCTGAGTTACCAAGATCACATTCAAGAAATTTTCTTTTGAAATTAATTTATTTTTAGGGTTGTGGGTTTAAGATATCAAGTTATTTCCTAAATGGTATTTTCTCTATGATTCGGAATTTGCATTTTAAACTGTTAAAATTACATTCATTGATTAAAAAAAAAAAGAAAAGGTAGGATTTCGGGACAGAAAGTAACGCAGTGGAAACAAAAGTAACACAATGGACAGTTGTATGATAAAATACATCCTTTACTAAATAAAATAAATAAAATCAAAATGCTTTTCATAAGCTATAAATATTTAAAAATAACATAACAAAATGAATTCTTTCCATAAGAAAAACAAAATAGTAGATATACATCTAAAGATAATAAGGATCTAAGATATTTCTTCAAGTACTTTTATTGAATTTTCAAATTCATAAAATATCCGACTTGCTTTTAGTTCAATGCCAGGATTTTCCATTTTTTTTTATTATATGTTTAGAATGGACATCCCCAACATCATGGTTTTCTATTTTGAAAATGATTTTAGCGCTACTTATTTATTTTAAAAAATTACTTTGGTTTCACCTTCATTATCTATTTCGGTTTGGGCTATAGCTACGTATCTATTAACAATTTGTTTGCGTTTATTATTAAATAACTACAAAAATTCATTTTCTAAACAAAGCGCAGTCTATTTCCATAAAGAATGTCAACTGCGTTACTATATTGTCAGTCACGTTAGCAAATTTAAGTAACGTAGCTGACTGGTAACACAGTTGACGTTTTTTACGAAAATGAATTGCACACATTAAAATTAAAAAATTTAAAACATAATTTTTATCAATATTTATCGTTAACATATTCTTGTTCTATTACTTAATATAATATATAGATTTTATTAAATCATTTAATTAAATTTTTGGTAACACAGTTGAATTGTATTAAAAATACATACCACAGTTTCGAGAAAACATTGACACTGCAAAGTGATGCTAACACGCGCACATTCTAGAATAAACTGATGCATTTATGGAACACGTTACGAACGTCGAACGTATTTTATTTTTTTGAAATAACAGTTTTTTGTTTTTATTTTTTCGGTAACTTAGTTGAAGTAACACAGTTGAAAATAAATAGGGACACAACTTTATAATTACAAAAATCACAGAAAAAAATAGAAACTATTAATTATGATTAAGGATAAGCATTAAGAAAGGTTGAATCTTGAATAATAAAATTACAAAAATTAATTAAATTTTAAGTAATGGTCAAAATTTATAATCGTAGAATTAATATTGTAGTTTGGGACATTGAGTTTTTGGAATACCACTGGCAAACTTTTAAAATTTCTCGAAATTTGTCCTTTGAGAATTTTCTAATTTAATACGTTTTAAAGCTATAAAGATTTAATAAATCGAAACATTTCTTTTAAATTAAAAAAAAGTTCAAATTAGAGAATAATTAAAATAACTAGCTCCGGGACACCATTGTACAATTTCACAGATAATGACCCACATTTTTGTTGTTTTATTAATTTTTTTACAAATTTTATTTATTATTATCGTAGGATTTAACATTAATATTTTCCCTTCCTAATAGCTTCAATTTGCCATGGAACAGACCCTTCTGGAGAACAGAAATAATTTGTGAATTCTGTTCTTACTTGAAACGCTTCATTACTGCTTCTTACATTAGACGAGGCCAAATTTACAAGCTCATGGTCCGGATCATCTAAATCAGTTGGATCAAACTCGCTTATCTGTTGTTCCAGTGTTGTTTGATGCCTTAAATAATTGCGAAGTACACAAGTTGCTTTAATAATTTTGTCAACTTTCCGTAGACTGCATTCGATGGGTTTTTTGTACACTCTCCACCGTGCACTTAAAATTCCGAAAGCGCATTCTACAGTTTGGCGTGCTCTAGATAGCCTGTAATTAAATATTTTACAATTTATGTCTTCTTTGGTACGGCAGCCAGGATAAGGTCTCATAAAATGTTTGGTGAGTTGAAAAGCTTCGTCCTCAATCAGAACGAATGGCAAACAATTCGCTTCACGCGCAGGTAATTTTAATAAATTGTTGCGAAGCCTATTGCCAAACGAACTATTGGCAAATATGTTCCCATCGCTGAACCTGCCTTGGGCACCAACATCAATGAAAGTGAATTTATAAGCTGCGTCAACTCCCGCCATGAGAACAACTGAAATTTTTTTTTTGTAATTGAAAAATGATGACCCGGAATTTATAGGTTTCCGCATAACGACGTGTTTTCCGTCAACGGCAGAAACGCAATTGGGAAATTGCCATCTATTATTAAATTCGGTGGCCTTTTCACGCCAAAATGATTCATTTGGCTCTGGCATTTCCTGAGGTTGCATATTGAGCCATATAGCGTCGCTCACCTTTTCAACTATTTGTCCTACCGTGGTTTCACCTAGGCGGAAATTAAAACTTAGGTCGCGAAAAGAGCTTCTTGTTGCAAAATATCTAAAACAAAAATTTTAATTAATTTTAAATTGCAGAATCATATTTTAAAATTATTGTGCAGCTAACCTTTAGAGTAGAGACTGAATCGAGTACCAGTTGGGGAGGATGAGTTCTGAGGAGCCTAAATACGGTAGAATATGTGTGAATAGATGAGGGATATCATCAACACACGCGATTGAGAAATGCGATATGTTTAGAAACTTAAATCTACAAGACCGAAAAGCATTTGTGTATCAACGTAAGTTATTATTTGAGATCCGGTCACACCGCAACAGAATGCCGGAGAGATGGTTGCACAAATTGCCCCAAGACTCTAAGGAAACATCACTTTCAATTGTGCTTTAAGGCCAAACATAATGGCAAATCTGCCGATTTACCTGGGTTAGTATCTCAAGGAAATTACCAATAGCAATTAAAAAGATGGAGGGCCCCGGAACAACAGATTCGATCAGTGTACCAAATTGCCGATTTATCACCAAGAGCAATTTTAGCGACAGCTTGTTTTCGGTTGAAAATTGGTAATCAATTTTCACGGAAGTTGAGAGTAATCTGTGATTCGGGAGCTCAAACCAACATAGACGATAATGAGCTCATAAAGGTATTTAAATTAAGTAGATCAGCGGCCACAGCCGGCATTAGGGGCATTGAGGGCAAGTTAGCTAGGACAAAAGGTGAGATACAGCTGGAATTGTGGCAGAACTGTCACAATCGGTTGATCATAAGAGGAAAGTTTGTGGTATTGTTGGACTCGATTCCAGAACATCCCCAAAGCTCATTTCAACCTGAGCAATTTTGTAACATTGAGGCATAGGATTTGGCGGATCCACAGTATTATAAGCAGGGACGGATAGAGGCAATAATTGGCGTTGAGTTGTTGGCAAGCCATATCAACGAAGGTATACACCGAAATGCAGCTGGGTTATTGGCCCAAAATACATCTTTTGGATGGATTGTTTCGGGGGGAAGGGTTCTTACAAGACCTTGGAGAAAATTTGTGAACAATTGGAGTAACGAGCAAGGACGAACTTCAATTTCTGGTTCAAAAACTTTGGGAGATAAAGGAGATGCATGCAAAATTGTTGTCAGCTGAATACCAATACTGTGAGGATAATTTCAAATGCACAGTTGTAAAAACGGGCAATGCACCACATCATGGTGGCCTATGGGAAGCTGCAATAAAGTCGATTAAACATCATCCAAAACGAATAGGGGGAGCGCAGTTGTATACATTTGAGGAATTAGCTACACTATTAGGAAAAAATTTCGGCTTGCCTGAATTCGAAACCATTAACACCAATAAGTAATGATCCCTCGGATTTATCAACATTGCCAACGGGCCATTTTCTGACTGGGAGACCAATTGTTACTCCATACGAGACGTTGCGCTAGCTGAAATACTATCAAACCGGTTATCTGCATGGCAAAAGTTACAGAAATTGCACCAGGAATTTTGGGTCAGTGGAATAGATCACGGAGCAGCATCGTCGTAATAAATAGGCCAGTGAAACTCGCTCATTTAAGGTGGGAGATTTAGTATTTGTTAAAAATGAAATAACACCTCCTAGTCAGTGGATGATGGCTAGTGTCATCGAAGTATTTATGGGACGAAACGGAAATGTGAGGACGTGAAAGGTTAAGACCGAGAAAAATAATATAATTCTGCCAATTACCCAATTGTGTTTACTGCCAATGGATGATGAGAGAATTTCCCAGTTCAACTAGGCAAACATGGGCTATTAAAAGTGATAAGTTGTATTCAAGAGACAATAATAGGGTCTCGAAGGCGCCACGTTGATACGGCCACCGTAATGATGATCAACTGAAATACACAATTAAACGTTATAATTTACAACTTTTGTAGTTATTGAAGATTGCCATCTAGTTTATAATACTTGAAATTAAATTAAGTTGTCTTGGCTTAATGCCATCTAATTTGTATTAGTTGTATTAAATTGTCTTGGCTTAACGCCATCTCGATTATAATAATTAAACTTGAAATTAAACATAAGAATTTTGTATAAAGTTTACGCATGCGTTACTCCGCATAGAGCGTACTCGTTTCGCATATAAAGAGACGTTAAATAATGAATCGGGTCACAAAAAATCAGCAATTGAAGAAAATAGAACGACAGGAAAATTGTTCACAGGAAAATTGAGTTTTTTATTTAAATCGGCAAGAATTTGGTAAGCACTAACATATAACATAGGACACCTTATCTTCTTTCTCACAGTTGACAAATGGAACAAATCGAGATCAACCCATTACCCGAACAAATCCCGGACATCATACGAGAACAAATCGACGAGGAAAAACAAATCCCAGACATCGTAGCCTCAATAGGGAGGGAAACAGAAAGAGAAAAAAGAGAAAACAAGCGCAGGGAACAAGAAAGAATAGACAGAGCTTGGGTAGAAGTCGAAAGAGGGTTCGCGAGAGTTAGAAGGATCTTCGACGTAGAGTACGTAAAACAAAGGTTACCTAGACAAAAACAAAGAAAGAAAATAACCATTGAGGAGTACAGAAGGAAGAGAGAAACTATACCACCAAACCAAAACAAAGAAGCAGAAAACCAACCAAAGCAAACCGACAACGTGAAAGCACGTGGAGGAGGAGTACTAAAGAAGTTAAAAAGGGAAAAACACGACCTAGAACGGATTCTGAAAATAGCCACTTATAAAAACAAAGCGGGCCTAGAAGCAAAGTTAGTCGACATAAAAAGCAAAATCAAAGCAATGAATATCGAAAGGGAGAAAAGAAATAAATTGAAAAATAATCAAAAGAAAGCAAACCAAAAAAATATGTAAACATGTAAAAAATTGTAATAAAATAAAATGCAAATTGAGAAAATAATAACAAAATGCGAACTTCATTACCCAATACCCATTAATAAATAAAATAACACGGCAAAACTGAACTAATGAAATAGCATGAGACAACTTATCTTCTCACAGTCATGGAACAAATCGAAATCAACCCAGTACTCAACAGAAACGAACAAATGCCGGACATAGTACCAGACGAGCAAATCGACGCATTATCCGACGAGGATAGACAAATACCAGATATCGTAGCCTCAATAGGGAGGGAGACCGAGAGAGAAAGAAGAGAAAACGAGCGAAGGGAACGGGAAAGAATAGACAGAGCCGGGGCAGAAATCGAGAGAGGGTTCGCGAGAGTTAGAAGAATCTTCGACGTAGAATACATGAAGCAAAGGTCACCTAGACAAAAAAAACTAGATGACATAATAATAAGAATTGAGATGGAAAAAATGCGGGTATTAAAAAAGACAACCCGACAAATTCGTGGTAAGAAATAACCAAACTTGTTTCCTCATGTCACAATACAAAATATGTACTAACAAACATGAGAAAACAAGTCTAGTTCGGCCATAAAAAGATAACAAAATTATAACTAACATACAAAGTAGAAACATTAAGATTTCAATAAATTACATATATAAACTAGTAGATTAATAAGCAAGATCATAGAAAGAGTCAATATTGTTTTTGTCTTCAGAAATTAATAATAAAAAAAATCATAATATCCAAACAGTTGAATCAAAATTAATAAAAAACATAGTGAAAAAATACAAGCAGACAACTCCATCGTCACCAAAGCGGATAAAGGCAGCACGACAGTTATAATGAAAATAGAGGATGACAAGAATAAAATCAATGAGCCTATTGAGACTAACAACATTGAAAAATTACCAGTAGATCCAACATATGAATATATTTGATAATATTTTTTTTTTATAAGTTTATTTCCTTATAGTAAAATTATTTATATTTTGATTTTTTAAAATCGATTTCGATATACATATACTTATATCATCCTCAGTTGACCGCTACTAAAACAATAAAAAAAATTGATATTTCTAATTTTAAAAATTATTAAAAGTGAAATAATATACACAAAAACATATTTTAAATATGAATTTAAAACAAACATTTCATTCAAAAGTGACACAAGCGGCTCTTATCCTAAAGTAGATCGCTTTACCATACGGCGGGGAACTTGGCTCGCAGCCACAAAGTATTATGTGTTCGATGCGTTAACGGTGAAGAGGCAGCCTCGATTCAAATCACAAAACAACTAATTGCGTGACAGCACCGTAAGAGTTAATTTAATTGTTATTGCAGTAAATTACGGATTTCTTAAGGCATCATCAGTAATTTAGAAAGGTATGGGCTATCGCTTACTGAACAAATTAAAGTTGTGACAGATACCATTCAAAAATTAAATGGTATATGTATAATGGTTACCGAAATAATCAATAACAAACTTACAAACGTAATTAAATAAAGCTTGGGTTTGCACTATTGACTGTCATTTCAGCTAACTTGAGTGGGACATCTGTATCTTTGAGTTTAACGGATCAAATTGTTCGATCCGCAAATCCGCGGTTTGTCATTTAAAAGCCGTATCCAAAAACCGTTAAAAAAACCGACGTATTCGGATTTATGCATAAATTAATTTAGTTTTACATTTTATATAATAAAATAATGTATTGTTAAAATTTCAACATATTTTTTACATCCACAAAATATTCGAATCCGAAAATAATATAAACAAGAATCCTCCCACTGATATAAATTCGAAATCGAAAATAAAATACTAGAATCCTCTTTAAAATCGTAATAAATGTATCAGTTGTCAAAGTTTTAGGTTATTTTTAAAAACATTTGCAAATTATTGTAGTATCTTCTTTCGTCAATATCGTTACAATTTTATTAATAATAATAAAATTCAGAAACGTTTATACTTCTGATACCTCGTCACCAAAATCCGCAACTGACCAACAGCTTGTAAGCAATGTATTTAATATATTTTATTTTATTAATACATACAACATATTTCTAGAACCTCCATCAAATTTTACAATAAACAAGGAAAGGACAAGGAGTATTAGAATTTTACCGCCAAAGTAAATGTCTTAACATAATTAATCAAAGTGAAGTTACGTCCTGTATTGTATCCTATTTTGTTAATAGGTACAAACGAGGGTTCAAAATAAATGAAATAAATGACTTTGCTGATGAAATCAAAATCATTTTTCCCAATGAAGACAAGATAAAAATTAAAAATTACGTTTAAATATTGATTTTTCTGATGGCATAAAGTATCACTTTTAGCCAACATATTATATTTCGGGGTGTAGGCCCAAAAATCCTAGGAGTAAACTATACGATAAAAATGTCAATTCTCTACAGCAGTATCATAAACACGGATATTTAGATTATAAAATGAACCAGTCTTACTTCCCTTTACGATTAATGCAAATATAGTAGAAGAGAATGTAGAGGAAACCCGATTTTGGCTTAAGAATAATTTACTTTCCTGGAATACCGTACAAAATAAGTGGTATGAAACCGTAAATTATAGAACAAAATGGATGATGGAGGCAAAACGCACAGATCAAATATTGGACAGTTGGCCACGAATTAAAAATGCAAATAGTTATTTATTGGTAATATATTTAAGAATTTTGCTGAATGTAGCTCTCAATAATTCTGTTTTTTTAACCATTTAGATCGAAGTAAATTTCATATATCAATTTGGAGAAAAAGTAAAAGGTTTGTATAACCTTTGGAACGATTTTTTAAACAAAATTTTAGTCTATTTTGAAAACAACATAAGAGAAGAAAATGCCAAGAAACTGTTTAAATTATGTTTATTATCGGAAACAAGCGAAGGTATATGTAAATAGTATTTTTATAATAAATAAATTTTTTACTTTATATGCAATATTTTACATAGTAAAATCTTAACATTTTACAGATTCTAAAAACTATATAGTTATTTTGCTTCTTTTTAACATATTGTTGCCAAGAAGAATTTCGGTAAAGGCTAATTAATCATAAACTACAATAAAATTTTGGAAGCCATCCATGTTAGAAGCACAACAAGCGTTTGTCACAATCATAAAAACTGAGGGCGATTTGGAAAAGATGATATCAAGAAGAGACAAATATTTTGCGCTTGGATTACCTATTCAGCCTTTCATAATAGTCATCGGAGAAGGCATTGAAAAATTAATCAAGTTGTACGTGGTTACTGATTCATTTAAATATAAATTACCAACGTTTCTAAAAGCCGTGGATGTATCATTTCAATTATTTCATATTTTGAATTATGAGTATCCTATCGCAGGAGCGGTACTAACGCAAGAAATGGATGATAAGAGCGAACAAGTAGAAAGAAGCGAGAAGGAATGTTTAGCAGTTTTGTTGTCTATTGAAAAATTTCGCCCCTATATTGAGGGAACACATTTTTCTGTTATTTCAGACCATGCATCGCTTCTGTGGTTGCAAAATCTAATCGGGTCATCTCTGTAGATGGGCTTTGCGGTTACAAGCTTATGATTTTAAACTGATTCATAGAAAAGGTCGGCATAATGTGGTACCCGATGCATTATTCAGATCTGTCTCTGTGGCCGAAATTCATTCCAAGATAGTTGACATTTGGTACAATAAATTATATCAAGGAATTATTGACCATCCAGAGAAATTCAAATATTTCAAATTAAAAGACGGCAAGATCTATAAATATTATTTGACACCGAATTGTTTAGGAAAATTCGAATAGAAATACGTTGTACCATTCGAATCGAGAAATGAGATTCTTAGCCGGTCTCATGATATTAACCTTAATTCACACCTTGAGGTTACCAAGACGCTTGATAGAATTCAACGCCATTATTATTGGCCTAAATTAAAACAATCTGTTGTCGACTTTTGTAACGATACTATGCTGTACCTATGCATTTCTTTAACCAGAACAGAACTAGAAATGCAATCAATTTTTGCTCATAATAACAACCAGAAATAATTTTCAGTTCAGGTACCAACATAAAACGTCATATGTTCCTACCCCTTATTTAAACAAATTAGTTCAAGGTATGAAAAGTAGATAGAGAGTACGCGATAAAGGAGAAGGGAAAAAAATATGCTGGTATTGGTACATTGTAGACGATAGAAAGAACAGCGAAAATTTTGGGCAGTCAGTTATGTGATTTTACGAAATAAAGATCGATTTTTGTGTTGAGTAATTTTTTTTTATTGACAGAAATGTTCAACATGTGCTTTTTGTTAAAATGAAAGTTGAAATTTGTTAGCAATAAAACTAAAAGTAAATGTTTGTGTTTGAGAAAAAAAAAATGAAAATTTTTAAAAGAACATTTAAAATAATTACACGAAACCTTTAAAAATCAAAATCACGGGAACAAAGAAAATTAAGCTGATGCGACAACAAACCACCGAAGCAACAAGAAAATTCGGCATAGTGGATAATTCACCAGATTAAACCGGTGGAAAATAATAAAAAGCATTTTGGGCACGCTTCATATCAATCAATATATGGCGCCCATACTTTTTGTATAATAAAATATAATAATAACATCACGATCTCATCCATAACTACGCCGGAATAAATTTTTTTGAAAATACCAAGCGGTACAATTGAAATTGTATTTGTACACATAAAAGCTTTTTCATCGGATCCAGCTCTGTTCAGCGAGTATTACGTCGATTAATACGTCGATATATACCGGTATATTACATTTTTTTTATTAGTATTAAGTACATAATTATATAATTATATGGCAAATTATTATTAAAATTTTTATTATTAAATAATGTATACCAAAACGGTGGTGGAAAAAGTGTTAGTTAAAGAATTAATTAAAATCGTATAAATTTTTCCTTTTAGGTTTACTAAATTTACGGAGATTACAAACGGTAAAGCGAAACTAATCTGAATCAAAATTCATAGTGTACTCAATTGTTTTTAATAAATTGGTTGTAATTACAAAAAATGTGCGGTTGTTGATTGTTGTCATTCCAGAGTGAGAGTTTTGAAATTTTATCCGATGTGATGCTACCAAACACAATTTTCACATTTAAAAAGCATTTGCTTAAAGAACATAGAGCTGAAAATTACGGTAATGACTTAAATTACACATCTAATTTAGATGTTTCTTCCCAAGTTAGTTCCGGTCAAAATCCACCTCTTCAAAATAGTTTCAATAATTCGAATAAAACCCAATGTTCTAATTTTGATTTTGATAAACAATTACTTGCCAGGGATAATTTTACTCTCATGATGTTCTTGATATACAGTCTATGGTTAGTAAGTTGGTTTGCTACAAAATTATTGATATTATTGAGCAGGTTCAAATTCAAACAATTCTTGAAGTGCTTATGACTCCCAATTATTTTAATTACTAGACCTCTATAGAGATCCTTGTAGCGATTTACTCATTCAACCGTTTCATTTCGTGCATCACCACACAAAAATTCATTTTACCCTAACGCATTCGAAGCGACATCTCTTCTTGTCTTGATACACGTTATGTTTTTCGTTTCCATATTTTGTATATGTCTCAAATAGACACTCACGAAAGACGTACACAAAACACACGAACCAAAATGATTTTACTCTCGTTATGTTTTGTTCGCAGTGTATCATCGCTCTTTTTCAGCTCTTTTGTTTTGTCATCTTCGACGCCGTCGCCATGACACGAAAAAAACAAAAACTGGCCACTTAGCGTTTTATCGTCAATCAACCAAGTAGCTTGCGGATTTATTTTTATTCGATACAAAATTACTAAAACAAAATATTAATTTGTTTAACTTTAAAAAATAAAATATAATTCAAGGGAATTACATATAAAGAAAATTCAGTGTTTCTAAGTTTTTCTAATAAAATCAACAATATACGTGGTGGTGGGATTTCTCCCCAAAATAAAATAAGTTGTATAGTTAGCATAATTTGGTGATTACAAATAAAAGCGATCACATAGGAATTGTATTGTGTGACCGCCATTAATATAAACTTTAATTTCTTTGAATTCTGGTTTGGACAAATTCCTCGCTGGCTAAATAGTGCGCGGATAAACACATATATATTTGGGGATCTCGCCCCAATATCCTTTCCTGAATATAAAGACGGAATATCAAATTTTTACAGAGTTGAAATGTCAAAATTTATTTGAATCCCCCAAAAGCATTTCTTTGAATAACCAAATAACCGAGGTTATTCATCAAGGTATTCACACCTTAGAGAAAGATAAGTAAAGGACTAGAATAGGTTTAGAACAATAGATAATATAACAAAACAAATTGAAAATTTAGAATTAAAAAAAGAAATAAATAGTGAAAAAGAATAAAATATAAAGGATAAAGTAATTGAAAGTTATAAAGTCGTAGTTAAAACGTCGACAGAAAATTTAAATTCATGTGGTAACACAAATATAAATGTATAATTGTTTAAAAATCCCCAATGACATTAAAGATTTGCCTAAATTTGACGGCAATAGGCATAATGACTGACATTGTTATTGAAATTATTAATTTAACTTAAATGCCTGTTCGTTGTATACTCATAAGTAACGCAAAGGTAAAATTTACTTTTTAGTCTTTGATGTTAGAGATATAACCGGAACGAAAATCATTTTTGGAAATTCTAACCTAAAAGTTAGTCTTACCATGAGATTAAATAACTTTGTAAAATTTTCAGCTTGAATTTCAATCATTTGATATACAAAAAAGATAGTTACAGAACTTTGCCCTGGAGGTTCATTATATATCGAGTGTTAAGAGTGAATTATAGAACATTGACGTAACCGACCTCTTATTCGACGGTCTAATAAGTCAGTTACACTAATTTGATTTTGAAGTCATTAGTATGATTGCAAATTGAAGACAAATACTAGAAAGGCCGTAGAACTATACTAAAGTTTGGCTTTGAGGTATGTCATATGGTAAACGTTTAAGTAAATTACAGAACACTGACTTAATCCATTATTCGATACGTTCAAAGGTTAGTTACACTAATTTGAGTTTGAAGTCAGCAATATGATGAATTTTAACGTCGAATAAAGAAGGTGAGCCGCGGAAGGCAGTGTTTAGCAAACAAATAAGTGACTTCATTTTGTGTTCACAATATACAAAGATGTGGGCGTAGGCGCTTAATCAAGGTGTATCTTGCGTTGACAGGTTAGCAATTTTTTTTTATTTAAGTGTTTGGCGTGATAGCATTTGGTTTTAGCGTGGTTATTAGTAAATAAGTGATTTGTATTATTCCAAAATAAAAAATGTTTTATCTATAATAACAGTAAAAAAATTACAATTAAAGCAATAAATAATTTAAAGTATAAAATTAAAAAAATTAATAAAGTTAGGTTAAAACAAATTTTAAACGAAAACTGAAATAGTTTTCCAAATAACCAAACATGTGGTGAATTAAGTGATGCATCAAATTATTGTGCGCCTGATAATGATAATATTGATGTGTTAATTGGAGATGATGTTTGTGACATACATGTTCCAAATAATATCCTTACATGTGGTGTAACATCAGCGGTTGTAAAAAAAAATATTTTATCGAAATCAAACGATAATGGCGTTTCTAATAATTGCGTGCTTCATTGTGAAATAAGTGGAAATGATGTTTACTATCTACCTAAAAATAATAATGATTAAAAATAATAATAATCTGTATTTCTACTCTGATTCCGATTCCAGTTACCAAAGCAAGACGCTAAATATAAGTAAAGAAAAACCGCCCCAAAATGTTGACGGTAAGATCACTTTTTTCCATTTTATTGCAATTTGCTGAAAAAATCACATGAAATATTGGTATTGAAAGTAGACCAAATGTTGTCAAACACAGAAACAATTATGGCACAAAATGAAATAAGCATTTTTATGAAAATTCAAGCGGAGCATTACAAGAAGTCCTGCGCGTCCTCTGGCCTTACAGACATCAACGTTTATACATTTTATATTGTTCCTATTCATTATTTTATTAGGCTTACGCATACACGCAATATGCATTCAAGGGTGATGCTAAAAAAGAAGTGAATGGGTTTACGAAATCAATACTACACAAGCTCCTCGAAGATAAATTCTCCCAGCGAATAAAATGGGATAGAATAAAGAAACTGGAAGAAAATTTACCAGCAGATGAAGATGGTGGGTACTGATGAGTAACACCTTTTTATTGATAAAATACAAAAGTTATAATTACAGTTATAATAGTTTCAGATACATTTTTTATGAAATAAATAAACAAACATCTTAGACTTACTAACGGAAGTTTGTAAGAAAACAGACGAGACCTTCGAGGATTCTACAACAAACATAACATCTAGCAAGCAACACAGGACTTCTTTAAAAGGCAAAACTATTAAAAGAAGTAACAAGCTAGTTCCATAGTGTGGAATAACGATGAAAGACCAAAATAGTTTTAAAAGTTTTCTATTACATTATATAAAACATTACAACGGTCATTATATTTTATATAAATTTATATAATATGGAAATATGGATATAGCCGTGAACATAAGGATCTGAATTTGAATACACTTTGAAGTGTTTTTTTTTTATAAAATTTAGTTATATAATTTGGGCAATGTATCATAATTTTTTATAAATATTAATAATTATATTTTTTACGTTTACAAATGTGTGAATTTTTCTTTGTAATTTGTCTACATTATCGTCTGTTGTACGAGTGTCCTCAAAACCTGAAGTGTGGTACGATTTCACGTTGGTTCTTTGTATACTATTACACTTGATCTACAGACAGGCATTTAGGCCGGAAATAAAACACACATTGACGTTGAAATGCCGTCGATAATTTTACTGACTTTAAAGTGACTTCTTGCACTGGCGAAAGTCATTTATATAATGGGAGCTGGCCTGCTTTTCATATATCCTTATAACTGACGTGCCCATATTATTATCCAAAGTGGTTCGTTGACGAATGATATTTTTAATTTCCGAATAACTGGGCGAATAATTGACTTGTGGTTTACCGAGCAATTTACAATAAATACAGAAATTACATATTTATGAGCATGGTGAATTAACATTAGACTCAATGAAGTGTACTGGTGTGTTAATGCCTTTAAGGTTTCAATTTAGAAAAATATTTGAAAAGGAGCATAATGTGTTAAAGTCTATAGAATTTATGGAAACTCATAAACCAAATTCAGAATATGTATATCGAAAATTGTATACAAGGTGAAACTTGGCAAACTAGAAGATCATTATTTAGTGAAAATGAAATTTTGATTCCCTATTTGTTAGTAGATGATGTGGAAATAAATAACCCATTAAGGTCAGATGCAGGTATCCAAAGTATTTCAGTCATTAAATATGTTTTCCAACTACATATTGACAGTACGATTGGAAATAATCGATGTTTTTATCCACTTTTAGAGGAATTTAAAAGTTTAAAAACCCCCTTTTTTCAAGTTGGTTTTTTGCTCAGTTTATTTTTAGGTGATAATTTCGCTGTTAATTCTGCTTTAGGTTTCACAACATCATTTTCATCAAATTACTATCGTCGATTTTGTAAAATACATAAATCCGAACTACAAGTTTATTCCAATGATGATCAGTTGATATTGGGGACGGAATCAAATTATGTTGAGGATGTTGCAAAAAATAATTTATCTTTAAAGGGAATCAAAGAAAACTCTATTAGATCTTTAAAATAATCGATAATTATATCGTAGAACATTCGCAATGGTTTCTACTCACTGATAAAGAGGGTTTGCAAAGAAGAATTTTGAAGTGCCAACTATGTACAATAAATAAAATAATCATTAAGCTTAAATATAATTACATATCTTATTTTTATTTTGTTTCACTCAGTTTTCTTTCAACAACAAATTTAAAGTCAAAAGGTCAATTATACGATAGATACAACAACAGGATGTCTAAGCTTCGAAGTGCTGCTCTTATACATAAACCCAAAAGATTTAAACGATCTGCACATTTGATTCAACTGGAAATTAACAGTGATGGTAATATAATTTATTTTAATTCAACATTTAATACATATTATGTTCTTATACATTTACAATTACCCAATTTCATACTACCTAGTATCGAATACACTAAATCAAGGTGAAGCAAAATAATTGTGCGAGACGTTGAAACACAACAGAGATGACAACAATTTGGAAGATATATTCAATAAGTGGATAGCTGCTGCCAATTACCGGTTAAAATTTATCAATAGCATTCAAGAAAAGAAAATAGATTCCATTAATTATCAACGAGTGGCCGGCATATTCTTAAACATATGGACCCAAATTAATTCATATTGACTATAATCAACTTTACCCTCAATCAGAGAATATTTATATTAAATTTGAAAGATTTTGCTGTGAAATATTGCCAATAATGGAAGAAATAATAAGAAGTTAAAGAAACGTTGAAAGAATTTAAACAGCAACGATGTGTTACAACAGGTAAGATAGGGCCGTATAAAATTATACGTCGACTGCGAAAAGATTTCGTCGTATCGATTAATGGTAAAAACCAGAATGTTTCAATCGATCGAACCTGTTCGGCTGATCAAACGTCAAGCCCGTCGAATTCTCTGCTCGGCTGATCAAATATAAAGATCTCGAACAAAAAAAAAGTCTGTATTTCCACAACTTTGTTCAGTTACTTACTCCCTAGGGAGGGGAAATCACTTGCGGCGGAGTCCTGTAGCGGTTCACTCATTCGTTTTACCACCGCAATATATTAATCATACATATTAAAGTTCACCTATTACAATTCATACATTTGCTCACTATCGCAATATATTAGCGTCACTCATCCGAACGCAACGTCAAATACAAATACCCGCAAAAGACAAAAGGTGACAGCTAATTCTTCAGTGCAAATGTCATCAAGTTTGAAGAAAATATTCTCTAGGTAATTATTATATTTAATTATTAAAATTAAAGTGATTACAAAAAAATTAGTCCCAATGTGTAAGTTAATGTGTGATTGATCCAAAAATTATTTTGTCGGTTCAAGTACATATATTGGTAAAATGCAAAATAATTAGCGTAAAAATGAAAAATTTCAATATTAAGTTAGCGTCATTGAATACAAATAAATCAATTACAGATGATTAATTTTGATTTGTTTATTGTATTAATTTGATGCAAATGAACTGAATATGTATGTTGTAATTGTAATGATAAAACCGCAGATAAATGCAAGCATACTGCAGCTTGTCTTCCTAAAATTTTCTGGTAATATGATTAATTTCTCAATCAATCTTATAGTTATTTATTATTATTTATAATAATTTATTTTTTAGTGAGCCACACCTGGTGAAAGTTGCATCCAGCTGAAGCAGAAATGGGGGAAAACGTTAAAATCTGGAATAAATCCAAGTGAAACTGTTTTATTTTTACACAACTGCCAGATTCGAGTTTACCACCTACATTACACGATGAGAATAACATTACTGCTAGTTGCCTGGAAAGCTGGCGTTTAATATTATAACTTCCAATACTATAGATTGGGGCACTATTCCATTTACGTTTATTGGAGTCTTTCAACAAATAAAAACATCCTACAAATTCAAAGACAAAATTCTTAAACAGAATATTGTTTAGAATATTTTCTTTCACAGAAAATAACCTAATTTTTTCTGGGGAATTTTTTCATAATTTCTGGGATTTTTTATGCATTGAGGTCTAGTTACTCAACGCCATACTGAATTAACTAAGTCAGATATTAATTTTATTTGTATGTACATATTTCAGACGGTCAACAAACAGGAATATATCAAGCACTGCTTCACAACTTAATACTGCCAGTTACAAAAGAGGCATGTACATCAACTTCTAGCAAACAGTTCGTAAAGTTTTCGATCAAAGACTCACAAAATTCTCTTTTTGTCTTCGGGGAGACCGCGGCTGAGGTTGAAGAAATCATCAATAAAAAACTTCAACAGAAATTGTCTGTGCAATCCTTTATTATAGTATATATCCTTTATTATAGGAACTACAGAGGACACATACAAATTCTAATTGCATGTAATGATATTTGAACAGCTCTTTTCAGTTTATAATGACACCTACAGAATATTTAACTAACATATTCTGGGTATGTATATCTACTACATCAGCTTATCAACTGAAAATCCTCACTACCATATTTTATCAGTAGCGACAACTAACATGTAGCAAATACACATGTTTGCTTAGGCAATTTTTCATCACACCGCTAGTGAAGCAATTTTAGTCCATCTGTTTCGACCTTTTCAAAAGTATTATATTTTGACACACAAAATACAAAAACATTCTCTTTCCCAACTTCTAATGCGATACATCATCGCCATTGCTATTAAAATAATAAATTGTAAAACGACAACAAAAATAAGTGAATTAATAAATAATACCCTGCTACATGACAGCTGATGACCAGAAAATTCAATTTTGCACAAAATAAATAAAATTACTTAGAAATTGTGTTTTGATTTGTGGAAATATCTGGAATGTAGCAAGTGACCGGTCCCCGCATCACAACATTTACTTATTGGTAAAAAATCAAGTATCGTTATACAGGTATTTTCATATCACATATATTGGCATATAGTTATATACACAGTATACGCAGTATACTGCATCAGCAGAAATAGTAAAAAGCATCAAATAAATGTATTCAATACAAATCATTGTCGCCGTATAATGAATTTGTCGCATAGACAAATTCACGTTTCAATAAAAAAATTTATAACTAATAAGCAAAATATTATATTCCATAAATAAATCCAAAATAAAATAAAATGTATAAGTAAGATAAAAATTACATTTCCAAACAAAAATTGTAATTAAATAAAACATTGCACTTCATTCAATATATTGCATCATCATCCACTATGAATTAGAAATAAATCTAATCAGTAACCAAAATCTGAGATTACGATACTAATCCTCATGGTAGTTAAGTGAATCCAGTGCAAGAAATTAAATATTTTTGTTAAGAATTTAGTGTAATAAAATTATAGTGAACAATTATAATACTTTTGTGCAGTATAGTGAAACTTAGATTACGATACAAATTATCATGGTTAGAACACGGTAGTTAAGTGAACTTAGTGCAAATAAAAATACAAAATAATTGCACAAACATTTTTGTTGAGAAGTAAACTGTTGCGACAATCTATCAGAAGATTACTGGTCCTGTAAAACCAATCCAGAAAAGAACAGTTTCGAACAATCAAATTATGAGAAGCCTACTCTTCGTATCGATTGACTGTTCGATTGTTGCCTGGTAAGTGAAAGTATTTTTGCGAAATTATATTTCCGCAACCCAAATAATTTCCCGATAACCTTAATACATAAGAATATTGAAGGTTGAAGGATACTACCACCGCTTCCACGATAGCAAACGTGGCCCATATAAAAGCTATAATTGATATAGCAACAAAAATTAAGTGCGTATGGATCATATTTCGAAAAATATATAAAACTAATGAAAAATAAAAGTGCACCAAATAAAGACAGTATTGAAAACGAATCCAGAATCCACGTCACACGGTTAGATATTCTAATTTATATTTGTATAATTCTAGGTTATGATGACGTATATAAATCAAATTGAAAGGTAAGCTTTGTCTTCATTTATAATTAATTCTAAATTCTTTTTCTTGTATTTGCAGTCGCTGAGCTAAATAGCAGTGGTGAGTCCTCAACCTGTTGTATTGGTTTATATAATTGTGTTCAATCGTTATACAGGTATTTTCATATCACATGTATTGGTATATATAAGTTAACAAGCATTCCTCAGCAAGTATTATATTGCTCGATAACAACATTAACATTCTACAAGTAACACAACACCTTAGTCACGTTGAAGTACAGATGTGGGACCTGCAGTTTTATAAGAAAATTATGTTGAGCAAGCCTATTTCAAATAGAATAGATAAGAAAAATATAGAAGTTAAGCTTATTAATTAGGATTAGAATTCAGTTGTAATCTTCATGTAAAACAAACAAGTTAAATAAAAATATTTTTTTAAATATTATAAAATTATCTTTTTTACGAATACGTGCATCAATAATGAAAACGATTAAACAATGGGCCACCACTTACACCGACACCAACAACATCAGCGGACACTCTTAAAGTTTATATTGTACTTCACAATGTTAAGTAGAGAGGATATCGCTAAACTAACACCGAAAGGGGAGCAAAGGTCATCTGGTAACAATACAATTCCCATAACAACCAACAGGAAAGAATTTGACGAGATAATAAAGTTACAAAATATAAAAATGAGAGACCTATACAGAGAAATAGATTCAGCTTAAGATGGATTAGTACAAAAAAACATTCAGACAAGCACTAAAACTTGTTTTGAAACATATGGAGAGGATGATGGATTTATTCAAGCACTAAAACTTGTTTTGAAACATATGGAGAGGATGATGGAGGATGATGGAATAAATCATGGACCTCAACGATAAAATAAATATGAAAAAGTAGAAGTCAACTCAAAATATTTCGTGGATAAGTCCTACGACCACATTAAGCAGGCGCATGATGATATTGTAATAAAAATTACAATGGCGCTTGAGAATCATCAATAAGCAAACATCAACTCAATAGACATCCGATTACCGATCATAGAAATTTCTATGGTGCCATCTTGAGATGGAAAGGTTTCGAGAAACATCGAGAATAAATTCGAGAAACTCGTACATACAAACCAAGTGCTTCAAGTGTATAAAATAAATTGAAGTGTTGTTTTAATAAAACCAACGACCACAAGTGCAAAACGTAATTGGCACAGTTGGTAGAGGATATTTTCTAATATAAAAAAAAAATGATCAGTATAAGTAATTGTTTTAGTATAGGCATGTGAGTCGCATTCTATCCCACGAATGGAAACACATAAGTTTTCTTAGAATTGAATATGTTCAATTTACAATAGTTTTGTAAATGAATATTCTTTCACATAAAAAAGGTGGAAAGAGAATCAATATAAATATAAGAAATTGTAATTAAGAAGAGAAATGAATAATTGGCACTCTTAAGAGATGCATTAAAGTTGTAACTCCAAGAAAGGTAAAAACTAAGAGTTATCATAAATAATTTAAATAATAATAAGTGTAACAAAAGATTATACTTAAAATTAAATAAATAAATAAAAGAAATTAAACCTCTCGTTTTCTTTAGAAAAATAAGAGATAACAAAATTGGCGCAGTTGATAGGATTTCGTGAGTAGTTAGGCTGATTATCTGTTTTTTTATAATTATTATTTTCATTTCTCTTAAAATTTTCAAGCTTTTCAAAATTGTTGTTTCTAACTGGAAAGTAAGAGAACACCTCAGAACTTGGACAAATGTGATAAAACAACTATGGATAAAATTAAACGACGAGATAAAATTCTTAGACTCCATAGTAAACCGATTTAGTAGACAAACAATAATTACGGAAAATTTTACTAACTAGCTTGATGTTGTGAAATAGCATATAATAGATTTGTGGAACTCAAACATCTAAACACAACGGCTTACCACCCAGAAACAAATGGGACACTTGAAAAGTCACATAACACACTGAAAGAATACCTTAGATCCTTCACGGACGCTGATAGAAATAATTGGGATGAAATGTGCCACTACGAAATATTCGTATATAATACAACCCCACATTGGTCTACTCGATTTACACCCCACGAATTAGTATATGGAAGAACTGCTTTAATACTAACCGCCGTACGAAAAGACCCAGAACCATAGCTATGACGAGTATGCATCGGAATTTAAAGGAAGATTACGACTAGCGCACGCGATCGCGAGACAGAAGATAATTCAGAAAAAACATGTAACAAAAGCTGTGTACGACAGAAAAATTAATGACGTAAATTTCCAAATAAATGATTTAGTCTGGTTACGAAACGAAATGAGAAGAAATAAACAGGACCCACTGTGGCTAGGGCCTTACAAAGTGATAAATTGTGACTCTCCCACGAACACGACAATACAAATGAACAACAGAAAACTGAGAGTACACAACAATCGACTAATTAAACACGCAACAGAATAGAAAACAAGTAAACAAATACTCTAACTAACAACTATTTACAACATTACCGAAGTTTAAAGAAAAGTAATAACAAAATGTATGTACTTACCCAGGTAAACATGAACCAACAAGACCATCAGAAGAGGATTACGGTAGAAGAGTACCGGAGAAGGATGGAAGAAAATAGAACGCAAATCAAAGATGTAAACGAACCCCAAAATGAGACACAGAATGCAAAGGAAGCAATCCCGCATGCAGTAAAAAATAAAAGGAAAAGAGGAGGAAAGGAAAAGAAGCTGCAGAACAAGTTGAAAGACCTGAAAAGGGTCATACAAATCTGCGCAGAAGGACAAGATAAGATAAAATTACAGCAAATGGCAGCGGAAATCAGAAAACAAATCAGGGAATATCGAACAGAAACAATAAAAATAAAAAACGACAATAAAATAAAAAATAAAAATTTTGTTAAATAGAGTAAAAATTAGGCCGCAACAGAAACAAGGAAATAACAAAGATAAAGATGCTAATAGACCAACCCTTCCTAAAGTTCGAAAGAGGAATGAGTAACGAGGAAGTGGAAAGAAGAGGAAGAGCCTATCAGGAAGTCATGATAAAGACGAGGGAGAAGGGAAATAAAGTACCATGACTAACGACGAGCGAGGAACAAATGAAAAAATGGTTAACGTTATTTGAACAAAAATTAGCAAACATGTAATGATTAACTTTAAAATAAAAAAAACATTTTTTTAAATTTTATGAAAGAGTTTTATTTACATAACATTTTTTATACTCTTAAACACATCAGAGCCTAATCTCGAGCGGGGTAGGTAAATCTCGGGGCAACCTAGAGATTGAATAATTCTGGTAAATTTCAAAAATCAAAATTCTTTTAAAGAAACTTTTATCCAATACTAAGATAAGAAACTCATTTAAATTTACAGATAAATATTATAAACATTATAAAATGCATAAGATAATCATCGCCATGACAATATTAGCGGTAACCCTAGCGGAACATTTCACTATTCGGCAAAAAGTTAATACAGGAATAACCTCACATTCTTCACGGAGCAACTCAAAGTAGTTACGGAAATCAACTTACCGGAAACTGAACAGCTTATAGGAATACTAATGGATTGCAACACACAATTGAATGTATTATGCGGAAAAATCCTCAGGGACAACCCAAAAGACTTATGTAAACCATTCCAGCAAGAATTAAAGTGGAAAATAGGACAAATACAAAAACAGAATATTAAATTAAAGGAAATGTATGGAAGGAAAAAAAGAGGACTAGTAGATATAGGCGGAAAATTCTCAAAATTTGTATTAGGTACTATGGACTCAGAAGATTCAGATAAAATCTATAAAACCCTAAAGAAATTAGATGATAGACAAGCTGTAATTATAAATATGGAGAACCAACATATAGCATTAATAAAATCAAATTTTAACGCATTATCAAAACCAATATTGCAATTACAAAATGAAACTGATGATTATGAAATTAATATTGAGTATGATTTCTCACAAGATCCCGAAATTGAAGAAGAGGATTTTCGGCAAGAAGCCTTGGATCAGTTGGATTTTTCCAATTAAATAAACTTCAAAATTCAGCATTACCTTTCATATTTATCAAATTTAGCCCCACAAAAATATTAAAATTTCTTATCGACACCGGAGCAAATAAAAATTTTATCAATGCTTTACACATACATCCCAAACGGATTAAAATCATTCCACCAATTAAGGTACAAACAATGTTCAAAGAACACCAAATCAATAATGCAGTAACCTTTAATGGATTAAGGGAATTTAAAACTAAAGAACCTATAGAGTTTCTCTTATTTAAATTTCACGAATATTTTGACGGACTAATAGGATTAGAAACACTTGAAAAATTCAACGCAAAAATTAATTTCCAAAACTTATGTCTGGAAATGCCTGATGTGTTTATTCCTCTAAATTTCTCCAACATTACTACTCAAGTATTTTCAATAGAACCCAGAAACAAACAAATATTTAATATTCTAGTAAAGATAGGAAACGGTGAAACATATATTTAACCTTTATTCAGGAAGGTTTAGTTATTGCCGAAGGAATTTATATTGCATATAATGGATTATCACGTATAGAAGTAATTAACTTCTCTAATAAATCGAAAGAATTTGTAATTGAACAACCTTTGATAGCCGAATCTTTAAATAATTATAAAATCGAATTAAATCATTCCGTTTGAAAATTCCTTTTCTAATCTAATTAGAACATCCCATCTCAACATCGAAGAACAAAAAGAAATCCTAAAATTGTGCAATGTATATAAAAATCTTTTTCAACAGGAAAACCAATAATTAACTTTTACCAATCAGGTGAAACATAAAATAGTACAAATCGATAATGAAAAACCAATATTTGTAAAAAGTTATCGCTACCCGGAAATTCATAAAGAGGAAGTAAAATCACACATAACAAAATTACTCGATCAATGTATAATTAGACCAAGTTATTCTCCATGGTCTTCCTCCATTTGGATCGTGTCAAAGAAGGCCGACGCCAGTGGTAGTGTAAAATGGCGGCTTGTGGTTGACTACCGCAAATTAAATGAGCAAACTATCGATGATAGGTATCCATTGCCAAACATTACAGGATTTCTCGACAAACTCGGCAAGTGTAAGTATTTCACAACATTTGACCTCGCATCAGGATTTCATCAAATTGAAGTAGAACACAAGGACATTCCGAAAATAGCATTCACTGTTGACTATGGTCACCATGAATACGTGAGAATTCCTTTTGGTTTAAAATATGCCAACTTTCAAAGAGTAATGGATAACTTGTTAAAAGAACTTCAAGGGAAAACCTGCTTTTGCTATATGGATGACATCATCATCTTTAGCACAAGTCTACAAGAACACACTAATAGTCTCAAACAAGTATTTGGTAGATTATCGAAAGCCAATCTAAAAATATAGTTGGATAAAAGCGAATTCCTCCATAAAGAAATCGCCTTTCTAGGACACATAGTAACAACGGACGGAGTAAACCTAATCCGAACAAAATAAAAGCAATTCAAAATTTCCCAATACCAAAAACCGAGAAACAGATCAAATCCTTTCTCGGATTGCTTGGTTATTATCGCAAGTTTATCAAAGACTTTGCGAACCTCGCATAAAACCCTTCACGGAATGTCTGTGTAAAGACAGGAAAATAAATATTAGATCCCAGATATATATATTGTTTTGAAACATGCAAAACACTATTATGTAATGACCCTATACTTTAATATCCCGATTTCAACAAAACTTTCATATTAACTACTGATTCAAGTAATGTTGCATTAGGTGCAGTTTTATCCCAAGGAATAATAGATTCTGATAAACCTATATGTAACGCAAGCCGCACACTTACTCAAACAGAACAAAATTATTCAACAATAGAAAAAGAATTGTTAACAATAATATGGTCAACCAAATACTTCAGACCATACTTGTTCGGACGAAAATTTAAGATTTTCACTGATCATAAACCGCTCACGTGATTATTCTCATTAAAAGAGCCAAATTCAAAGCTAGTCCGATGGCGGCTCAAGCTCGAAGAATTTGACTATAAGATAATCTACAAAAAAGGATCAAAAAATAGTAATGCTGATGCGTTATCTCGAATAGAAGTATACCCTTGTTGTAGAACCTTACCTTACCAGTAACAAACCCAGTATAACGAAAACAAATAATATTAAGTAATTCCATTTCTTTTGATACGTAACTAACATTCCACTTAGGAATCCCCAACAAAAACAATACGTAAACAATGAAAATTGACCCGTTAAAAAATTATTTATATGAAAAAACATAATTACAATAACAAGCAATTAGAATACTATACAAACAGTTACACATAGAAATTATTTGCATGGAAAATATAGTCATCACTTAGCTGATAAATATTGTAAGTATAGCAACTACAACCTACTAACCCAACACACAAAGGCTCAACGACATTGTAGCGCCGAACCTCTCTTCAGTAACAGAGGGGGAAACAAAAAAGTGAGAAATCACACGCTTTCCCAGTGACTACCTTGCCCTCTAGAGTATCCTCACTCTTATACTAATATTAGTGCAAATTGTGCACCACTGTCAGTTAGGGAAACAGGATAGGCCCATACGAACAGAAATAGCCTCCACCCGAGGTAAGCTATTGACAACTTATTGAATTATACTGAGATAACCTCCACCCGAGGTAAGCTATCGACAACACACACACACACACACACACACACACACACACACACACACACACACACACACACACACACACACACACACACACACACACACACACACACACACACACACACACACACACACGTTGGAAACAGACCATATTAAATCGTTCCCTACGTCGGTCTAACAAAAAGTAAGAAATAAAAATAAATACCGAGGTGGGTGATAACTTCCAACAATGAACATGCATATGCAACAGTAATATATTATTACAATCAGTGCACCAATTAACGTAAAAAAAAATCAGTTAATAAAATATAGTCTATAATTTCACGTCAAGAAACTAAAATCGATAATAAAATTTACATAAACAAGTATATCAACGAAATATTGTTACGATCAGCTTTTCAATTCAAATTTTTTACATTTAATAATAACATAACGGTCGATCACTAGAAATAATTATCAAATTAACATTGTGACGACAGCGAAATCCTAGCAGTTGTAGCCGATCAACAATAAGCAGGTTTAAGTAAGTATTTCCTTCGATAACCATCATACTAACACTTCGTCGCCTTAGAATTATTCTTGTCTATGTCCAATTTTTGGTGAATTTAAGTTAGAATGTAGGTAGGGTAAAACGACCATAAGCAATTCAAATTTTCCATCAAAATTTGGCTAACTTCAATCGTTTCTGAGATATTTTTTTTAAAATTTGTCTATTTCCACAAATTTGCACTGTCGTATTGTTTTATTTTGTCTATATCCTTGAGATTCGTTTTTTTTGTCAATCTCCATAGCAAAGCTGTATAAAAATAATGGTTTAATTTTGTTAGATGTGGTTTTGTCTATATCCATGTGATTTTGTCTATATCCGCTAATTTTTTCTCCGGTTCTACTTTTTTGTCTATATTCTTGAGTTTTTTGTTTTTTTTCTATCATATCTTAATGATAACATTTTGTTTCGTATTTTTTATGGTTGTGTCCGTATCCGTACTGCTTTGGTTGTATGTTATCCTACTCAAATCACTCGATCGTTCCATGTTGATCTCTTTCGTAAATATAACGGAAAGTTGTGTTTTACTTGATCGAAAAAGAGATGATTATATTCTTATTCTATAGTCATTTTTTTTATGAAAATCTAACGATTTTTTTAGTCGTTAAGAAATTTTCGGAAGCCGGCCACAGCAATATCCAAGATATTGACTCTGCGCATAGCGTTTTGGAAAGAAATTTTAAAAATAAATTTATATATTCCCCTGTGGGCCTGCTAAAAGAATTTGTCGAATTACCAGAGGGAAGACAAAAGTTCACAGCGATACAAATGAAATCTTTGGATTACAAGGATTACCATAACGCAGCCTATAAGTTGAATTACAGTCAAATACAATACACAAAGGCTAAACATATAATTTATGAGAAGGGGTCACCTTACATAAAGTATCGCGTATTATAAGAATGTAATTGAAAGCCGGAATGGTCGTTCATCATCCAATGGCGGGCATATTTCACATCCAGTTCAAAGTGAAGAACCAATAAAAAATAAGAGAGTCGGGACCAGAGCAAAGAAAAAAAATTAAGGCAATATTTAAATTTTGTCAGTTAATTTAACAATAATAAGATCATATTTTTTATGCAATGAATTGTGATGATTTTATTTTAGCTTAAATAAATGGATTTTAAATTTTTTGTTATAATACACTACTCCAAAAAATTAAAGGAACACTAATTTTTTTAAATTTTTTTAGTGTTTTTTGAAGAGCTGTATCTTAGTAAAATACGGTCGTACAGAGATGAAAAGAAAAGCATTTTAAAGCTTCAAAAACACTAAAAAAATTGAAAAAAATTAGTGTTCCTTTAATTTTTTGGAGTAGTGTATTATTTTATTAAACATTATTTGGTGTTTGCTAAATTATTTCCAAAAATCGAGGATATAGACAAAATGTTATGGACATCGACAAGCCTTTCAAGAAAAGTTGCTCCAAAACTGGACATAGACAAAACTATTAAATTTGAATCTTAATTAATTAAAATACTTTTTGAGTTTGAAGCTTGGTACTTTGTAATTAAGCTTTCTTCTAACAAACATATTTGGAAACCTAAATTTATTAATCACATCCCTCAGGAACATCTTTAACTTTCAAGCTAAACTTCAAACGCCGTTTTCTCCAATATAGGCAAAATGGATATAGACAAGAATAATTCTGAGACGACGACTTAACAGCAAGGCTCAATAACATTTCGGCACCAAACCCTAATGTCAAACAAAAACATTAGGGGGGAAACAAATAAGTGAGAGATCACGCGCTTTCCTAGCGACCGCCTTGTTCTCTTGAGTATCCTCACTTTTATACTAATATTAGTGCAAATTGTGCACCACTCACAGTTAGGGAGACTTGATAGGCCCATACGAACAGAGTTAGCCTCCACCCGCGGTAAGCTAACCCTAACTACTAAAACCCTTAATTTAACGATCAGTAATTAAACATACTCAATAAACAATAGTCACTATAGAACATTTATCAGATATGGTGATAATCCATTCAACTATAAACATCGCGAAGTAACTAATCCTCACGAGAAGTTAAACATCGTTTTTTTTAAATTTATCATATTATCCTACCTTGTTTCACTATAACATTGTTGTAAATTTACATATTGCAGATCACAATAATATTCGTCCTGCTATCAAGTAGCTTGAGATTTCGGTTAATTTCAGGTAGTAAACTAAACAATTATTGACACTTAAAAATTTTAACATTATTATTGACACACCTGCATTTCTTAAGCTTTATGATAAATTACTTTTTTCTATCCTCTCCAAATCATAATTTTTTATAAACAGTAATTCTCATTCTCTTTAACATTGGTTTCGTTGTATAGAAATTTAGTTTGGTAATGAATTTTGCGTAGCAAAGTCGCGTGTTTGAGAGTTCATGATTTTGTGGTGAGAGTACCCAATTTTGCAAAGGATTTCGAATATGTAAGTACTTGTAACGAATGGATCGTTACCAGGGGACCGTAAGTCGTTTAGATATCCATAAAAATAAAGAAATTTTTTTTGACTCTGGGGATGTGCAAGTCCGTGCACACCGGTAACTAAAAGATTGTGCGTAAGTCGGTGTGCAGCTGTAACCAAAGCAAGTGTCAACTAGTTCGGCTATTGGCCACACAAGTTATAGGCGTTCGCATCCGATAGGAGAGTTTAGTTTGACAGGAATGAAAACAAAAATGGGGAGATCGATTTGAACCGGCGCGGCGTGCGAAACACATCGCACAAAGAAAAAAAAAATAAAATTCAATTTTGGAAATTAAAACCCAAAGAAAAGCCACAATAAGGACACGAAAATAAAGTACAAGTCAGCGGATATATGTATATTACGTGATACACGGAGAGGAAGAGTTGAAAAAGTTGCCTCCTGTAAAATAAGTAGTGTCCCGTAGAGATTGTGGTTAGTAACAAAAGGTTATACTCATCTTGTGTGTTTCCGATACTTTGCCGGTTATCAATTGAGCGGCGGATATTCGGTGTGCCAAGCATTTTAATTACGAGAGACTATCGATTCACGCCGAACCTTAACCACACGCGGAAAGGTTGTTCCATTTACTTTGCGGACGTATACCACAGCGCCTACACCTATATTGAGTGACAGAAGGACGACTATAGAGAACAATCAACCGGTGTTCCAACTGTAACCTGAGTTAACCCAAATCGCAGTAACGGGAATTTGCAAATCTGTATCATAGGACATCGGATTGCCTTGCGTTCGGGTAAAAGGGGGATTGTGGCTGTCAACAGCTTATTTTAATTAGGTATAATCACCATTTTGTTTAATTTTTTTTTATTTACTTGTTGTATTTAGCTAACCATTTGATCGGCAAATTTTTATTTCTTGGATACATTCGATTGTTGTAAATTTTATCATTGATATTCCCTGTGACGGTGTGCTGGGGATATTTGTGCGTTTTGTTTGTTTATTTACAAGAACAGCTGGCGTTCGCAGAGCTCTTCGTACGTGACAGCGGTACTTCAAGAAAACGGTATTATATTAATTATATCGCGTTTTGGGAAATTAAAAAGTACGATCAACGGTGTAAAATTAAAAATTCTAATTAAATAATGTTAATAAATCTATTTTAAAATGGTGACTGTTATAAGAACTAGCATGTCGTAAATTTAATTCCATCTTTCAGGGCGTGACTATGGTGTGCCGCGTGGGTGTATAGGGTGTTCCATATAATGTCGAAGTTCGTGATGTATAGTAAGCAGCAATCTAGCCCCTGATGGACACTGTCAATCCCCACCCCTAGACTGCGCAATAGCCAGGAAAAAGCTGCAGACAGTGACTCAGGTGGATTCTGATAATGGGGTACCAACCTGTGTTGGACAGCTCGTTACATACTTTAAAATAATTGAATAAGTAAATTAAAATAACAATCTAGTAAAATTATTAATTATTAAGATTAAAATTTATAAATTTGGGATTAAAAGTTTGATATATTAAATTGGAATACTAGAAAATCGGGGTGTCAATAATTGTATTCGATTTTAATTCATATCCAAATATTGACGCTTGATGTCAATAACTATATTCTATTGGAGTATGATAATTGACATAGTGTCAGTAATTATAGTTCAAAGGGTGTCAATAATTAGAAAATGATTTGCAGAGTAAACATGCCATCCATTCGGTTCTAATAATATTCCCGGTAATGGATGGTTTCGTGCTTTTTTAACGAGGCACCCGTCTATTTCTTTAAGAACACCAGACCCAGTAACAGCAGCTAGTGCCTCAGTAGGTGCAAGCGACATTAAAGCCTGGTTTTCTTCAATTGAAATGTATTTGAAGGAAAATGAATTTTTCGAAATATTGAGTGATTCCGCAAGGGTTTTTAATGGCGATGAAACCAGCTTCCAATTATGCCCTAAATCAAAAACAGTATTAGCAGCAAAAGGAGCCAGGAACATACGAAATCGATCGAGGATTAGCGAAATCAAACTTAACTGTTATGTTTTCGTTTGTTGCTTCAGGAGTTTTGGTTCCCCCTACGGTCATTTATCCATATAGAAGAATTCATGACGATATACGGAAATCGTTGCCAAAAGATTGGGCTTTGGGGATTAGTGACAATGGGTGGATGACCAAAGAAGTGTTTTATGAATACATTTCGAAAGTTTTCCACCCTTTTCTTCTCAAGAATGGAACGAAATTTCCCATAATTTAAAGAGTAAATTGTGCGTTCACTTAGGCATTGTCCTGGTTGCTCTATATCCAAATGCAACGCACATATTGCAACCCGCGGATGTAAGTGCCTTCAAGCCGCTCAAAAATGGGTAGAACAAAAGAGTGCGTGAAGGGAGGCGAGAAAACCCTAAAGAATTTTTAACAAAGCAAAAAGTTGCACCGTTGCTTGCAGAGGTAGTTGCAACCAGCATTACACAAGAAACTATTCAGCATGGTTTTCGGGCATGTGGAATCTTTCCGTGGAACTACCACGCGATTGATCTTTCTCGATGTTTGAGGAAGTCCTCTGACAATCGTATTGAAGTAAAAGAAATAGTAGGTACACAAACCGTGGACGAATTCGAAAAAGCCTACACCAGTGCCTGCAACATTTCACATTGGTTAAATGACAAAAAATCTATGTATAAACTGTTTCTTCAGTTTAAACCTGAGATCTCTACTACGAAATCACAAGTAACTTGTAATATCGCCAGTATACCAACACAGTTTTGGATTGCGACATATTATTAAACAAGTAGATAATTCGTACATGGAAATATCGGAAATCCACGATTTTATGTTCGTTAATGAGGAAATAATTGTAGAAGAGACTGTGGAAAATATTGAGCCAGTAACTCTACGTGAGCCCTTTGTTCCGCAAATAACTCCGCACCTGTAAGGCAGGGAATAATACTGATGAAAACGAAAAAAACATTTGTTATTACAAATCTACTGTGGATTAAAGCCGAGCAAACAAAAAAGGAAGCGAAGCAAAAAGATCCCACACACACTAACAAGAACAAATGAAATAAAGTAATAAACTATAAAAAAAAAAAGTTAGAAGTCTAACTAAATAAATCTATTTCTCTTGTTTTAAGAAAAATGGAACAATCAAAGAGAGAACAAGAAAGAGCTATGGCAGAACAGGAAGCATACGAAGCGGGACAAAGGGAGTACAACGCAATGATAAGAGACTGGCGCGAAAGACGGGAGAAGAGAAACAGAATGTTAGAAGCTAGGCTAAAACGCGAGCAAAATATAATAACAAGAACTGTACCCCCGGGAACAGGAGAATTGATTGATCCACCATTTTAAAATTCAACAAGGATGAGAAAGTCTGAAAGTAGAAGTAACAAGACAGAAAGGGGAGATTTACCAAGAAATGATACGGGACGGGATAATAAATGCAAGAACACCATGGTTAACAACAAATAAAAAAGAAATGGATTATTGGATAAGCGAAGCAGAGAGAAGATTCAAAAAAATAAACATGTAAAAATAAAAGAAAAATTGTTTGTTTTTTTTTTAAAATAAGAAATAAAATAAAATTATGCACAACACAATAAATCTAATAAAATATATTTTTTTTAGTAAAACATAATAAATTCCTTTTGATAAAACAAAAAATTGGCATTTTATATATCCTCACAAAACCCATGTTGACAAGAGAAACTAAATATCATTTATAATTACAGGTAGAATGTAAAAGGTAATGAATTTGTTATTCATTTTGCAAGTGATCCTTGCTGAACAATTTTTCGACATCCGACCAAAAACCAACAAAGGAATTTTCTTTGAAAACAGTTTAAAGTAGTGACAGAAATAAACTTACCAGAAACGAGACAGCTATCCGAGACACTAAAAGAGTACTCATACCTTAATACAATATGCGATAAAGTCATAATGAGAAATCCCAACAACTTATGAAAACCATTCCAGAAAGAGATCAGATGGCAGATCCAACAAATACAAAAACAAAGCATCAATCTAAAACAAATGTATGGTAGGCAAACAAGAGGATTAGCAGATGCAGGAGGGAAACTCAAAATGCTTTATCTACTTAGATGACGTAATTGTATATGGGCGAGATTTAAGAGACCATAATAACAAACTGAGAGGTGTATTCGAAGCGTTCAGGAGAAATAACCTGAAAATTCAGATAGAAAAATGCAAATTCCTACGAAAAGAAATACAATATTTAGGCCATGTAATAACAACCAAGGGTATAAAACCAAATCCGAAAACAGTAGAAGCTATTACCACATTCCCACCACCAAAGAGCATAAGAGAAATGAGAGGATTCTTAGGATTAACAAGTTATTATAGGAAGTTTGTCCCAAATTTCTCCACCATCGCCGAGCCACTACACAAGTTAACACGAAAAAACCAAAAGTTTATTTGGACGAAGGAAGGGGAAGAAGCCTTCAATAAAACTAAAGAAAAATTAGTTACACCACCGATACTACAGTACCCAGATTTCAGCAAGAACTTCATAGCCACAACAGATGCAAGTGAATACGGAGTAGGAGCGATCCTAAGTCAAATGCATGAAGACGGTGACCTAAGATCCTTAAAAAATGCAGCGAAAAAACTATTCAGCTATCGAGAAAGAAATGCTAGCAACAAAATGGGCCGTAGAATTGTTCAGACCATACCTCTTCGGAAGAAAATTCACTATAAAAACAGACCCACCACAAACCGCTAATTGGTGACCTAAGAAACGCGTCAAAAAGAATATTGAAGTGGAGAATACAATTGGCTGAGTATGAATATACAATAGTACACACATCAGGAAAACATAACGCAAGGGCAGATGCATTAAGTAGAATAAGGTAAGAAAAAATTAACGCAGTAACAAGAGCAAACGCTAAGACAGGGAAAGACGAAGAGAAGGAAACAAGACAAAAACGGCAGTAGACCAGAACCCCAAAATAAACAATCAAGAATTGAAAACCGAAGACAAACACACACGAGAACAAGGTGTACAAATTATAACAGACCCAAAAACAAGACACCTAATAATGCATGAAAAACACAATTTACCACTTGGGGGCCCCGAAGGAATAAACAGGACTTACAAAAGAATACGCCTCCAATATTACTAGCCGAACATGCTAAAGGACATAAACAAATTCATCAATAATTGCAGAAAATGCAAAGCAAATAAGAGCAGCAGATCAACCAAAGTCCCTTTAGTACTAACAGACACATCGAAGCTACCATTCGAACGAGTAGCACTAGATATAGTAGGTCCTCTACCCATCACCCAAAACTCCAACACACACATACTAACGTTTCAAGACGATTTAACGAAGTTCTCAGGAGCCGTAGCACTACAAAACGAGAAAGCAGCAATGTGCGAACAGTACATTACAAAATTGGGAGCCCCGGAGAAAATATTAACGGACATGGGAGCAAATTTCATGAGCAAAGTATTCAACGAAGTATGCAAGTTACTTAAAATAAAGCACATAACTACAACCAGCTTCCATCCGCAGACAAATGGAGCTTTGGGAAAATCACACAATACACTAAAAGAATACTTAAGGAACTTTGTAGATATAGACAAGAACAATTGGGATGAGATGATGCATTACGCGATGTCCGTGTGTACAACACGACACCACACAGCGCAATAAAATTCACACCATACGAATTAATCTTCAACAGACAAGCCACAATTCCCACAAGCGTGAAAAAAGATCCGGAACCAACCTACACTTAGGAAGATTACGTCTGTGAATTGAAAAATCGACTCAGGGTAGCATACCACGTAGCAAAAAAGAATACTATGAAAAAAAAGAAGCAACGAAGAGAACATATGACAAAACAGCAAGGGAGTTCAGAACAAAGATCGGAGACTTCGTGTGGCTAAAGAATACAATGCGAAGAAATAAACAAGCACCATTATGGTTAGGCCCTTTCAGAGTAGAAAATTACGCAGAGTAAAGGACATATTACTGATTTTAACCACAGTAGAAGCAGGGACTTATTCCAACAAAACAGCTAAAAAATACCGGAGTATTCTTCGAAAAAATCGACGACCTATCCTTATACCAAAAAAAACTGCAAGTATTAACAAAAATAAGCATCCCAGAAACAAGTGGGATATCCAGATCACTACAAGGATGCTACGAGATACTAAAAGATTTATGCAACGAATTAACAGAAAAAAACCCCAAGTTTCAGACAAGAGCTGAATTTATGTTTGGGTAGTAGCTAAATTTATGTATGGGACAATGGAGTCAGAAGATGCGGAAAAAATATACAGCCAAATACAAAGCACAGAAAATGACCAAGTAAAACTATTAGAAATAGAACAAGAACAAATAGCAATGATAAAGTTAAATTTTCAAGCGTTATCAACACCCATAACACAACTACAAGACGAAACATAAAATAGAAGAGAAGCTTAACCAGCTGATACAACGCTCAAACGACCAGTTCGAATTCTTCAACAGATCTCAAACACTAAGCCATCAAGTAGCAGAACTATCATCATTAATACTGATACAATGCATGTACGTCAACAGACTTTACGAAGAAGCATCCGAGATAGTCACATACCTGGAAATGAAAAAGTTACATCTACTTGTTTTACCTCAGAGTAAAATAATAGAAATAATCAAGAACGAAAGGAAAGAGGCAAACCCCAAAATGACAAAACACGAAATACTAAGACAGATAATAGAAACAGAACACGTGGCAATAAACAGCCAAATAACAAAATAATAACAGAATGAGAACTTCATTACCCAATACCCATTAATAAATAATATAACACGGCAAAACTGAACTAATGAAATAGCATGGGACACCTTATCTTCTCACAGTCATGGAACAAATCGAAATCAACCCAGTACTCAACAAAAACGAACAAATGCCGGACATAGTACCAGACGAGCAAATCGACGCATTATCCGACAAGGAAGAACAAATACCAGATATCGTAGCCTCAATAGGGAGGGAGACCGAGAGAGAAAGAAGAGAAAACGAGCGAAGGGAACAGGAAAGAATAGACAGAGTCTGGGCAGAAATCGAGAGAGGGTTCGCGAGAGTTCGAAGAATCTTCGACGTGGAGTACGTAAAACAAAGGTCATCCAGACAAAAGAGACTAGATGACGTAATAATAAGAGTCGAAATGGAAAAAATGCGACTACTAAGAAAAAACAACCCGACAGGGTCATGGTAAAAAATAAAAAAAAAAAAAATAACCAAACTTGTTCCCTCATGGCGAAATACAAAACGCTAACAAACATGAGAAAACAAGTCTAATTCGGACAAAAGTTAACAAAATTGAACTCAAATAATATCAAAAACATAGTAACTAAGAATTTAATATTCAAGTTAGATTAAGACTTAATCTGTTTTAGGTTTTCGAAAAAATAAAAAAAAATAAAAAAAATATATAAATGAGAATAAGAATTTTTTTGTTTTGTAATTCTTCTAATAGAATTGAATCTAGGTTAAGTTTGAGAAATTTTTTACAATTTTTGGGTATGTCAGTTATACCGAAATTAGTTTTCGCTAAGGCCATAAGACATTGAAGCGCCGAACCTCTGTATGGAAAAACAGAGGAGGAAACAGAACCGTGAGCAATCACAAGCTTTCCCAGCGACTTTTGTCCTCTACTCTATGGTATCCGCATAAATTAGTAACAAACCGTGCGCTAGTGCACCACTTCTCGATAGAATGACAAATAATTAGATTACTACAGACAGAAATAGCCCCCACCAGAGAGGTAAGCTATTGACTACCGTACAACTAGGTGCTACAGAAATTTTAGAATCAAGGAATACAGAGATAGCCCCACCAGCGGTAAGCTATCGACCACTCATTTCCCATAACAAACACAATACGGTCAATCACCAAGCTAAATTCTACATCAAACATTCAGTAAAATTACAACGTTTAATATAAGACATTTAATTACACAAGAAATATACAACAAACGTTCAAATAAATTTATTGGTGATATCTCTGATAACACATTGTAACTCCGGAAATTCGTGATATAGTGACATCTTACAGTGAATAGATTAACTAAACTTATCTAGTATGTACACATATTTGACAATTGAGCTACAAATTTGATCTAAAATTATTGAGTTACAATAAAAAGTTTTACAATCAATGTTATAAAGTGTCAAATCATAAACAATTAGAGAAAAATTACGTAAACAAGCTAAGTATGTATCAAAATTACAGAAAAATTATATAATATTAATTTTGTTTGTTTATTCAGTTGTAGATTCTTCAACACTTTGATATGTCAAATGGAACACAATTAATTGCAAGACATAACGATATATAAATGCTTTAATGTTTGGAATATTATTACCTCAATTTGTTCCAAAAAGAACTGGTACTATCACAGTCATTAAAATTCTTGATCAGGATCATAATGATATTTACTCAGCAACAGTTCATAAAATGTCAAGTCTTCATCAATTGTCTATAATGTGCTTGAATTTGAAATTGGTCTCATCTACTGTAGAGATTTAATTTTTGTAATGATTACATAATATGTATCTTATATAAAAGACTGAATTATATGTTTTTTAATAATCGTCCCGTATATGAACTTTTCCAGTTACTTTCATCATGGGGCTTAGAAGCAATGTTTCCTATACGTACTGGTAAGTAATTAATCAAATTTGGGTAAATTTTTAAAACAATTGTCATTCGGTTTGCCAACTATTTAATAGAAATCGTATTGCTCTTTTTACTTAAATTCCAGAATTAAACATTGACATTTATGCATTGACTCACTTAAGACATCGCAAACAAGTATTTCTTGGCCATTTCAGTTTAGGTGTCCAAATAAAATTTGATGTCAAATACACCGAATGGATAGAGTTACGATCAACAACAACAGTCAGCTCACCAATCACAGATATTGAAGACATGACAACACCTGAATATTTTAAAAGAATTAAAGCAACTCACTCCTTATGTACACAATCATTTTAGAAAATAATCATCACTCGTTCATCGCCACAATATACCAATCAAGTATATTGGCGCGCGCACACCATACATCAATTTCAAACATTCACTCAATTAACCATTCATACAAACATTCACTCACCACCAACATCATACGCGCAATCGATCGTATCCAAACACAATTATATTTACTCAATCGAGCGCGCCTAGAATTATGATTTTGGCAGCACAGAGTGTCACAAAAAAAAAACGAAAATACAACAACAAAATAATTCCTTTGAAAAACAAAATTGTTGATGATACGACACGTATCCAAAAAAAACCAAAAACGTAAAATAATAATTAAGTTAGTGCGCCATTTTTATCGCGTCATTTTTCTTGAAAATTAATTTTCTCTTATACAGAGTTTTCCAAGAAAATTCATTAAATAAATTCGAGTGTTAGCAGTGCGTGAAAAATCAGTTATCAATAATTTCCTGTAAATATTTGATATTCATGAAGTGTTAAGAAAACCCGTTTCACACAGTTACAGTGTAACTCTCAATAAACTGTTAAAATAAAATTGTAAAATTACAAATTACATTCGGACTTTCTTTTATTTTTTTTTAATTACGTGTGTATACGACATTATAGAAACGCTGAAGAATCAATTCAAATATTTTAAGAGAATCAATTGATGAGAACTACATTTCAAAGTACTATGAAACTAACAATGATCTAAATGATGGACTTCGTTCAATATTGGTCGATATTATAATAAATACGCTTATAAAAGATAATATAAAAATGACTGTTGCACTAGCCGAAAACTTAATAAACTAATTATGAGCAAGATAAGGTTTTATTAAATTTTTCTTTATTTCAGTTTCTAATTACAATTTATTGTACATTTTTGCAAACAACGTTCCTCCATTCATATGGATTACTGGACGTTAACAACGTTCCTCCATTCAGATGGATTATTAGGTTTATCGGTATTAGCCAAATATAAAATTCAAACAGAATGTTTCGACGGCCATTTTGAAAAGGAAGAAATGAAAGATGGTACAACTTTTCTAATTAGTTTATAATCCCTATTCATTTATCTTTTAAATCTGCGCAATTTTATAATTTTCGGATAATTTTTTTTTTTCTATAGCAATAAGTACAATACTACAAGTACATGAATTTTTTAAATATTTAACACCCTATATCTTAAAAAACAACAACAACAACAAAATTATTTTACATAAATATTTTGTTTAACTAGTGCTACACATCACTATGACTAAGTTTCACTAAGAAATGCGACTGCTATTCAGACTTAATGGTCAAGACAAGACAAGAGGGAAGCGAATTTCTGTTTTCACTTAATTTTGTAAGTATATTTTCTTAATTTCAATAAAATTTGAAGGCATCATCTAAAGTTAAAACTTTATTTTTTCTCATGCAAGATTTTCAACTATTTTTAAAATCAAATTCTGGTAAAAGGATTATGGACATGCACTATAGTAAGAACTAGCCATGTTTCGACACCATTGCCCGGGATTTCTTAATAAATTTAATAGTGAAAAATCTTTAAACTAGCATAAATACATAATGAATTTATGAGGTTATATGACCTGAAATGTCCAGTAGTAATATTGAGCAATGATATAATGCTCAAACTCCTCATGGAAGATCACACATGGTATTCAAAATACGACGGGCCATCTTTACAACTTTTGATCTCATTAGGCGAAACAATATTTAAACCGAAATTAGAGGAATTTTTCATCATTCCCGAAGAAAGTGTTGTAGTAAATCAACTCATAGATCAGTTTAAACCAGTCATGGATAGTCTAGTAGAGTACCAAAAAGGAAAAATTGAGCAAGCTGTTATGTCAAAGACAGGTCTCCTGGATATCCAAAGGAAACTCAATCTAATAACAAGTAAGATGGAGAACCTATTTGAAGAGACCTCTCACTTAGTACGGAAAAATGTTACCCTTGACAATGTGCCCCCACCTCCTAACTACCCACCAGTCACTGATCTAACTAAAAAGCCGCTTGAAGAATCAGCAAAGAAACAACAACAAAAAACATGTCAAATTGTTCTAGAAGAGCCAGCCAAACCTCTATACAAACAAACATAGCAACTAAAGCTTCCTGGAAAGTCACAGTCTCTTCCTAGCCCCGCTTTATCTGGCATTGATCAGATTCCACAAATTTTCTCTATTTTTGATTAAAAAAAAATTTTGGTTTTAGAATTAAAGGAGCATTGGAAAAAACTTAAAGATAAGATAAAGCATTTATATCGTATTTGCAAAATCTGTCAGCAAGTGAAAATCAGTATTTAGGATCTTGATAATATAACTAAAAATCATGAAGGTTATATCTTTCAGTTATAATATCATGACTGGGATCTAGAATCTAAACGAGTTACAGACATTAGCGAAATCATCAAAAAGCGAAGAGAGCATTGTCGAAATATAAAAAGTACAATCCAGTCATTCATTATACTTACTCAAATAGAAGCTCTATTAAACTCAAGGACACTTTGTGCAGTTTCTAATGACGTCACTTCATATGATGTGCTAACTCCGGCACATTTTTTGATCGTAGAGCCATTCACTAGTATTCCTGAACCAGATTTGAGCCACATCAATTCCAATCGTGTTTCCAAATGGCAAAATATACAAAACCGCGTACAATCGTTCTGGCGGTCGTGGTCGAGGGACTATTTAAGTACGCTGAATCAACGTCAGAAATGGCAAAACAAAACACAAAACTTAGCCGTCGATCAACTGGTATTAATTAAAGAGGACAACATTCCACAATCACACTTGATAATTGGACGAATACAACAAATTCATAGCGCAAAGGATGGCCACGTACGAGTCGCTACAGTGAAAACAAGTAGAGATATCACAAAAAGGCCAATTGCTGAAGATGATAACATAACAAAACTCTAGCCGAATCATCGTTCAGCAATCTTAGTTAAGTAAAACACAAATCATAGCTTTTTTCACATTATATTCTGTTAATCAATCTGAAATCTATTGAATTATAAATTATTATTATCATTAGTAGTGCTTAATGTAAACGAAGTTGTTGTTACCAGCACAGCAATTAGAATTATAAAATATGTATGTTGATTGACCGCAACTCTTATTTAATTTATTACTTTTTTCGGGGGCAGTATGTTCACGCCTAAACTTTAAATTAAGTATTGTAGGGATTTGAAAAAAAAATAAGAAATGTATAACGTTTTATTTTAAACATATAGGGTTATCTTTGAATATAGGGTTTAAAATTGTTACATTGGGTTTGAATTAAAATAAATGCATATAGGGTAAAATGTTGTATTGCCCTGCAAGAAGAGAAAAAGGAGCATTGTCGTTTTGATACTTGTCGGAACAAGTATTGTTGTTACTTAAAAAATAAAAACAAAATAAACTGTGAACAATAAATAGTTGAATTGTGTTTTATTGTTTAATAGTGTACCATTGTATTGTTTATTGTGATATCTTTTTGATATATATTTTTGATTGTGGTGAAATAAAGAGGCTTACAACAGTATGTAAAAAATTAATAAATTAAATTATTATTTTATAACACCATAAACTTACATTGCACTAAAAACAACACAAATAGAATGTTTGTTATTATTTTAAATGCTGCAAACACATCACCAATCTGCATGATCGACAGCAGGGTGGTTCAATTTTTATTAAAGGTTTTTATGGTAATTTTCGATACCATAAAAGTTATAACAAATATTTGCGCTAATATACATCCAGCTACATATAATCTACAAATTCTTCATCACTACATTATTGTTACACTTGTGTATATTCAGTTCTTAACAAACCAGCGGTGAAGTCGACCAAGTATCATATTTGTCGCATGATGGGAAATGTGAACTTGTCATACGAGGAACTTAATACGCTCATTAAGCAGGTCGAAGCTGTACTGAACTCGAGGTCGCTTACAACTATAACAACCGATGATAATGCAGATGGACTAGTTCGTGTAGTATCAGTCAAGACAGCTGCAAGAGTACTTAAACGGGGCATTTTAAATCTATGTCCATTGCCAGTCACAGTTGATCATCCAAATGATCAAGGGGGGGGGGGGGGGGGAGGGGGGGCGAGAATGTTAACCACCAACAAAAATTAATCTAAAAATATTGTAACTTGATTATGTTCATTATGTTTTGTTAAGTTAAACCATTAATTGTAATAGATTTAGTACTTTTTTCTCTGTTGTATCGTTACCATTTTTTGGTTTCGTTATATCTTTTTTTTTGGCTTAGGTGCTATTCCATGGACTGATTGACTGACTCAGTCAATATAAAGCAAGAAAAGAGATTATATTTTGTGGTTGTACAAATGAAACAAAAAATTTTACTCAGTCAAAAAATATTTGAGTTTTAGCAGTGTGAACTGCAATAAAAAGTATCAAATCGAATACTTTTTATGGCAGTCGAACAAACTACATACATAAAATTAGCGCATGGAAGAGAATTTTACTAAATGGAAAAGAATTTAACTATAACAATAATTTGTTAATGGATTAGAATTTTAATATCTATGGTTGTTAATTATCACCATCCCATTTAGTGTCAATCTTTTGTTAATATAAAAAAAAATTAAAATTAATTAGGTGTTTGTGACAATAAAAGTTGAAATAGAATTAGGTGTTTGTGACAATAAAAGTTGAATTTTAGAATCGAATCATAAACTCGAATATTTCAGATTATTTAACAAAATTTACAGACGTTGAAATCGAGGATTGATCATCGTCATACACCTCCGCATCAATTTCAACTCCAATAGAGGAAGTGGATCAAGGTAAAATTTTAACAATTTAATTTAAAAGATAAATCAAAAAACATAAATTACCCCTTAATTTTCATTTTCAGATACAATTATAGACTCTGTTAGGACTCGTTCGGCGTTGTGGGACATCAGGGACAAATCGTTTAAAAATAAAATCATGAAATCACGATTTTGGGAAGAAGTTGCGGTGGAATCAAGTAAGTGGTCGTAGATCGTTTTAATTAATAAATCACTTACCAGTATTTAAATAAAAAAACATTATCTGAGATATTGAAGTAACTGAAGAAAATATTTTAAAAATAAGAAAAATATGGGACACAATTAAAGCGACATACAAAAGATCGCAAAAACGAACACCCAGTGGTTCAGCCGGTACCTCGAAGGAGTACAAATATTCAAAAGTTTTGTTATTTCAGATAAGCACACTACGCTGTTAAATTTTAACCATAAAATATTTAAAAGAAAAAAAAAAATTTTGTCTTTGTCACTCAATGTAATTTTGTTGCTATCAGCTTTTCAGTCAACTCAGTCAATCAGTCCATGGAATAGTACCTTAAAACATCAAATGCGGTAAATCATCAAAAATAAAAAATTACGACCAAAAAGGTCAAAATAAATAATATAAATTGAACGTGTCAGTCATTTTATTTGAGTGTAGTATTTTTTATGGAAAAAGCTCCGTTCCCAAACAAAGGTGAAGAAAAAAACAAAGGTGGTCGGTATAGCTATTCAGACAATAAACCACATGAAGGTCATAGCTGTTAATTGTTAAGTACTTTCACTTTTATTTTATTTTTTTGTTAATTAGTTAAAATAATTTAAATGTCTTTTTTTTTATTATTTCAAAATTTGCGCAAACAAAATTCTGGTTTTCTGTTTACTTCTTATAATATTTTGGCATTATGAGGAATTAATTAACCAGATTTATTATTGATGTGAGGATCGATTATATTTTACCAGGAGTTACCGTTGTAGAGATTGTTCACACCAAACGCGAATAGCGAATAAATTTTTTTTAGAAAATTATAACAGAAAATAAACCAAACACAAAAAAAAAAAAAAAAATAGGTTTTTGAGAAAATTGAAAAAAACTGTTTCGGCGGCCATTTTGAAAATTTATAAATGAAAGATGGTACCATTTTTATAATCCCTATTCATTTATCTTTCAAATGAGCCCAATCTTATAATTTTCGAATACATAATTAGTTTTCTTTCTATAGCAATAAATACAATACCAAGTGCATTGAATTTTTAAATATTTGACACCCTGTATCTTAAAAAACAACAACAACAAGAAAATTATTTTCCATAAATGTTTTGTTTAATTAGTGCTACACATTCGAAACATATAAATCTAAAAATTAAAATATGACTTCAAAAAAAATTTGATTTGACGAATTTTTCACTATGGAATAATTTTTATAATACGTTTAATGAAAACGAGGTTTTTAATTAGTTAACATCATAATACGCATGCGCACGTATTGTGATAGCCTTCTAACTGTAAAAAAAAGTATTTGTTTTCATTATTTTACTTAAACAATATCTGCTAACTACAACTTCTATAATAGGAGAGACAATATCAGTTATCTGTCAGTTCTCTTGTTGAGTTTAAATCGTTCACATCCATCAGCAGCAGCACTTTTACTATAAACGTTCAGAGTATCGTTTTGATGACAATTTGGAAACGAAATTTTAATTATAAGGTACTGTTACATATTACCTAATATTTTGAATTAAGTAGTTTAGTGAAACTAATAAAAATACGATAAAAAATAGTGTTTTCTGCGAGATGTAGATAGCAGCTATTTCATGTTTGGTTGTTACGTAGATGTATTTCATGTATATCGATCGTTTCGTTTATGAGTCGAAATTCATGTAATTAATGTAATTAAGTAATAACAAAACTGGGTTTACTGTTTTCTTAGATAATTAAATATATTTTTTATTAAAGTAACATTCGTCATTTCGCACTTTACCTTATTTAGTTTTCAGAAATTAATATAAGTTCACGGGCAGAACGAATGTTAAATCTTGCTCTTCAACAACTTCAGCAAAACAAACGCGCTGTTTCATCTTGCGAAGACATGAAAGATTTAGACACTGATGATGGCGATAATGAAATTGCAGAAAATCGTGTTTACCAAAATATTCAAGCACTTGACAATCTCGATATTAATACTTTACCGATTGAAATAGTCGAAAATAGTAATATCATAGAATTAAACGAAGGAATAGAACTAGGAATTATAGAATGGGATAATCCTATTCCAAATGAAACTAAAGAAAGTTATTCAAATTTAAATGATATTAATAATAATATCAACATTCATCCTCCTTATCAAGATGTTGAAAGAGAAGTTAACAGTCATTCGAGTTAAGGAAATCATGATTCTGACACAGATTATGTTCCTAATACTGGAAATGAGAGTGAAAGTGATCAAGATGTTCAAGAGGAATCCTACAATAATTAAAATAATGAGAACTTTGATGTTCAAGAAAACAATGTAAATGCTGATTGTGGAGATATGAATGAAGGTCGAAAAAGGAGTAAGATAGTGAACGAAAATAAATGGAAGAGGATGAAAAGCCAACGATCTAGAACGAAAGGTGAACCATATTGTGATTCTCGCGCGACAAAAACAAAACTTTCAAGCATAATGTACCTCGGGCTGCAAGACAAATTGGAGAACGCTGTTCATCAAAAATGTGTCTGACCTCCAAGAAAAGATTTTGTAACAGTATCACTGAGGAAGCTAGAAATCAAATTTTTACGAAATTCTGGAAAAATATGACATGGGACCAGAGAAAAGTTTATGTATCCGGACATGTTAGCCTTCAAAACACTGTAAGAAAAACAACAATATTTTTAAAAATATTCGGACAAGATCACAAAATTGGTCTAATAGTTTTATATAAAAACTTTTTTTTTTTTTTAAAAGTCGAGAAAAGACTTAAACTTAAATTAATCAAATGAAGATTTTATATGAAAAAGTTTTAGAAAAAAATTGTCTATAAAAAGCTGAAAAAATAAATTACAATAAAAAAGAAAAAAAGAAAAACAACCGAAAATGAAAGCAGAAGAGCTACTACCCTTTGTTGCTATGGAGGTTGATAATCCTCGTGAATCCGGGATGATGCTGCTTGATAATCCGCTAAGATTATCACACTCCAATTTTAATGTAAATTTGTTTCATTTAGTATGGATTTAATATTTATTAAAATAAATTGTAAACCGTTTGAACAAATCTTTATTTAATTTTATTAACACTTGATATTTTATTTTGCTTGTTGTTAGCTTGATGAAATCTCGCTTCGAATAGAAAGAATTTTCTTTATTTTATTTTTCAGCTTAATTAAAACCGCTAAAAAATTTGATGGTATTTACATATTGACATCTTGGTTTAAACATGTTAACTAATTACATAATTTCTTTAATTTAATCAAATAATAAGTGACATCTCTTATTGTCTAGCCTAAACTAAGTTTGTCGTGATCTTTCATGTGTGTACAAGATAATTTTATAAATTGAGCAAACTGCTATATAAATTCATTTTAACAATAATTCTTCTATCAAAATAAAAAATGTAAATAATAAACAGTGGTGTTGTGTTGTGGTAATTGAAAATTAAGATAAGTTTCTTAAAAAATTAAATATAATATTGAATAGGTAGCTAATTCTAATGTTGTGTTTGCTTTTAGGTGAAGATTGCGATGTATGTACTCTGCTTCAACACCCTTATTTATAAATTGAATAATGGTAAGGAAATGGTACAAGTTTGTCGGGATATGTTTCTCAGAACTATTGGAATAGGGCGCTTCACAGGGGAATCCCCTGTGAAAGACAGCGCATATGGAATAAATGATTCAAAATGCGAACAAAACGAAAAGCTTAAAATTAGGAACTATCGCTTTAATTGTTTTGAAAAATATAAACATTTCTTAAACAAATTTTTTGACGATTTGCCCAAACAACCTTCGCATTATGTTAGAAAGGACACGAACAAGCTATATATACTTAGAACAACATTTTGGGACCCTAAAACAGTTGCATGGAGTCTATAAAGAAGTGTGTGACGAAAATCAAACGGAATGTCTTGGAATTAAGACGTTTAAGGAAATATTCAAGGAGAAGAATCTAAGCTTATTCACTCCAAAGAAAGATCGTTGCGACTTATGTATCGGGTATGAAACTAAAAATATCGACGAAAGTCAATGGAAGGATCATATTGATAAGAAGGACAGTGCGCGAAAAGAACAATCGAATGATAAGGCGAGAGCATTACAGAATGAATGCATTATGCTTTGCATGGATCTACAGGCGGTAAAAGTAGCCCCATCGATGAATGCTACAAAAATGTATTTTAAAACAAAATTAGGATGCCATAATTTTACTATTTACAATTGTGCTAGTCATCAAGCGACCTGCTATTGGTTCACTGAACTTGGTTGTGGACTATCAGCCTCTACTTTTGTTTCCTGTCTCATAGACTACCTGGAGAGGCATTGTCTTGGAAAACATCTTCCGATAATTATTTATTCTGATGGCTGTACATTCTAGAATCAAAATAATGTTATGGCGAATGCTCTTTTAAACTTTGCTAATTTGCACTGCATTGCAATTACCCAAAAATATCTCACAAAAGGACACACTCAAATGGAATATGATTCCGTGCACAGTTGTATTGAAAGGAAGCTAGAAAACAGAGTTATTGAATTGCCTAGTGACTATGTCAAAGCGTCCAAGGAAGCAAGACGCCAGCCTGAACCGTACGAAGTTATTCAACATTATGATTTCTTCAAATATTTCACTAACCCTGAATGGCAACGCTATTCCGCAATTCGACCCAACAGAAATGATCATGTTACAGACATTAAAGCCATTTATTATGACCCTAAAGGTCACATAAAAATTCAAATTGATTTTAATGATCAGTTTCAAGACCTCCCAGTGATATGTAAAAATGTGGCTCCGGTTTTGAATTATCCAAAACTATACAATAATACATCATCTCTTACCAATTACCAAAAAGAAATGGAACCAATTACAAGACTTAAAAAGTGTAATTTCAAAGGATTGCCACTTGTTCTATGATTTAATTCCACATAGTCAGGAACCCAATTTAGAAAAGGAAAAAGAGAGGGACATGATAGAGCCTCCTGTGAAGAAATCTAAACAAAAAAAATAAATAATTTTTAGTTTGAGTTGTGATTTTTTTTTGAAATAATATAGATGTTATGTTGTACATTTATTTGAAATACAAGTGTTCCTTAATAATTTTTATTATTTATATTAAACTTGTTTCTTAAGATTGCTTATCTTTTGTAATGGACCCATCCAAATTGAAATAATATTCTAGCAATATCTGCTAACTTTACAAAAAACTAAACGCAATATCTGCTATCTACATATTCCTAGCAATAAAACAATTTTTTGTTAAAATACAACTAAAATCTATTTAATTACCATAAATTTTCAAACGATATTCGTTACAATATTTTCTATATTCGGCCAAACTTAATTTATTCAGTTTTTTTGTCCTCCTGAAAAAAAGGATAAATGAACTTAGCACGTATTGTCAGATCGCAGGCGATATCTTTATATGTGATCGGAAGTCATTTTTGCATAGGAAGCACTGAGTAAAACGAACAATTTATGAAATGTGATTTTTGTTGTTGTTGTTGTTTTTTAAGGTACAGGGTGTCAAATATTTAAAAATTCAATGGACTTGGTTTTGTATTTATTGCTATAGCAAGAAAACTAATTATTCGAAAATTATAAGATTGGGCTTATTTGAAAGACAAATGAATAGGGATTGTAAAAATGGTACCATCTTTCAATTATAATTTTTCAAAATGGCCGCCGAAACAGTTTTTTTCAATTTTCTCAAAAACCTATTTTTTTTTTTTTTTTTTTTAAGAATTCGACAATTAATATTTTACAACATATCAAAAAACTGGAACACCGTTATTTTTTGTTTTCGTGTGAAATACGTTTAACCTTCACCTTGTCGGTATATACCCGGGTAAATATCGGGATTTTTATAATTGAATTTCTTCGCGGCTTTTTAACTAATTTTAAATCAGCTCCGACTCAGTGACTCAATGTGCATGAAATTTATGAAAAATCAGTTATTACGAAAAATTATGTATATTTAAGTACATTTTTTTGAAAATTTTATAGTTTTTCGACCATCTTCACAATATATACCTGGGTAAATAATTTATTGTTCCACATATTTTGTATGAAATTTCTCATAAGTTTTATTAAATAGTCGACTAGTTTAATTGTTATCTGTAAAGCCTGCAAATAACTATTGAACTTTTAACTAAAGTAGAGAGTATGTATGTGTACATATGTATGAATTCCGAAATGTGTAGATGCAATAAAAGATTCTGTTATGTATATTTTTTTATTCGGTAGGAGGCATTTTGCCGATCAAGGAGTACCCCTTATCGGAATCGCAAGTCCACCAATTTTTAATACCGTTCTTCTCTGGTTTCGAAGGTATATATTGCGTGAACTTCGTTCGACCTCTAGAGGGGAACAGCTGCTCATTGATAGTTATGCTTTTATTTGATCTGTAATTGTCTTTCTTCGTAATAGGTCCGGCTTATCGGATTTTATTATGGATTACCTATTGGCATCGAAATCTGAATAAAATGCGTTAAACTTTAGAAACGAAAGACGGGCAAAGTTGCTCGATACAGCGGGTAGGAATTTTTGTTTTGTTGCCGAACTGCTATATAATTTGATCTTGCGTCCAGATTATTTGTTTTTTATTCGGATTTACCGCATTTTATTTGATAAAATCATTTTCAGCCTTCTTATTTGTAAGTCTACAAATTATGTCCTGCATCGATGCGCCAAATAATGTGCAAAATGTGTCCACATCGTCCAAAATCTTGATGTTAAGATTGGGCCTAGTAAAATATGGCTCGCATATTATGTCATGCGCCATTAACCCTTGTAAGTTTGTATGAGTTTTCCTCTGTTTAGTTCCATGTTTGTCCATGGTAAACCGATGGTTGACCGACAGAAATCTATATTGATCATCTTCCGAGTTTGAAGCTAAATTCTCCACTATCTTTTGAAAATATTTTTGCCGTTCCTCATACGAGAGTCTAGTGAATAATGAAAACGTTTTACTTTTCACTTTTTGCTTGTTTTAAAAAGAATCCCATACGAAATTCACACAATTTACATTTTTATACCTGGGTATTTGAAGTGAAGATTAAGGATTTTTAATTGCCGACAAGGTGAGGGTTAAATATAATAAATTTGTAGATTGTCATGCTAAAACCTATTTTGCAAGAATACAAAAAATTACGGTATTCGAGTTTTTCGATGTTGTAAAATATTAACAGTCAAATTCATCAAAAAAAAAAAAAAAAAAAAAAATAGGTTTTTGAGAAAATTGAAAAAGAACATTTTGGCGGGAAATTTAAAAAAGGAAAAATTAAACAACATACTATTTTTATATTTTTTTATCAATCACTATTAACTTACCTTTAAAATAAGCTCAAAATCATTATTATCGGATAATTATTTTTCTTTTTATTGCCATAAATTCAACATCATGAATATCATTTTTCTCAAAATTTGACACCTTGTATCTTTAACAAGAACAACAACAAAAAAACAAAGCATTTCTAAATTTTTTTTTAATCAAGGCTACAGATTCAAAACATAAAAATCATAAAATTCAAATATGACTTACAAAAATTTGTGAGTTCACGTATTTTTCACCATATACATTCAATAAATACAAGTTCGTATAGGGTTGTGACGCCGCGTGAAAAATTTATGTACTTAACCTAAAAATCGAAATATAATAAATTACCTACAATCATAATGGAAATGAGCAAATTAGATTACGAAGAACTACTCATTTTAAAGGTGAGCGCTCATGCTTTGCTCTTCAATAAGCAACACAGCGACTACATTAATCGCAACAAGCGCAACCAAATATGGCAAGAGATTGCGCAGGTGCTAAATTCCACAGGTAATAATAATAATTGTTATTAAATAATAAACTTTATTCCTCAGAGGGGCTTAGGGACTTCGTTTCAGAATGTAAATCCAAATGGAAAAATCTAAAGGATACATTTTTCCACTACATTCGGATGAACAAAAATACACCCAGCGGAAGCAGTGCTGTTAAGAAATCGAAATGGGTGCACATGGATAGCCTTAAATTTTTATTGCCATGTTTAAATTCACCGAGGTACGCATTTATTTAAATATTCATTTATAATTAATATTTATTTATAATTTTTATTTTAGTACCATCTCAAATTATTCCACGGAAGATAGCACAGTTGTGGCAACACCGGTTGAAGTATCACAAAAAGAAAAAAACTACTTAAAAAACAAAAAATGAGCCTGACGTTGGTGATGTTATTTTGGAGGCTATCCAAAATTTAGACACCAGAGAAGAGCCACCATCTGAATCAAAATTGTTTTTAGACAGTGTGGTTCCACGATTTCAACGTTTATCGAAACATAATCGATCATATATCCAGTTCAATGCAGTAACAATTTCAGGAATAGGAGAAATTTTAAATTTGTAATAAACTATAACAAAATAATCATATATGTATACAGGGTGCGCACGATAAATTGGCAATAATTTTGCCTCTACATACTTCATGTACTTCTTATTAATATTTTGAAAATATGTTTTAATGCTATTATTAAACAACATTGTTTCAGATATAACGTGTTAAATTCTGAAAGTACCCATCATGTCGAAGGAATACGACGTGAGAGCAACGACAATTTCTGGACTACGGGCAGGGCGAAATGCTAAGAAAATTACGGATTTATCAAAAGTGAACCGGACGTACCGGATTTATCAAAAATGAAAGCATCGATGTGCTTTCCGTCTAAAGCATCCAAGCAGTTCAGAAAATTCCATTTTTTTAGGCATTGTTGCCTAACTGTAATCCAACAATCTTTTTCTATTTTCGGATGTGCAATCGGCATTAAAATTTGTTGAATGCTCTTTAGAGTCTGGACAACTATTTTATATACAGTCGAATGATCGAGTAAAAAATGGATTGCTAAATCTTTAAAAGACAATCCTCCCGATGCCAAAAATTTAAAAATTTATTATTTTTAAAATAAAATTTATTAAGAGGGCTGTCTTCTACAAAGTGACATGTAGGTCCGCTTACCTTAATGTAACTATCAATTTTTCTTTTGGTTTAATTACTTCTCGATAATTCGTACCAATCGGTTGTATCGACTGTGATATCAGCTTTAAAATATAAAGGAATTACGATTTATTCATCCTGAAATATATGAAGTCCAAATCTGGGAATTTTTCTAATTCTAGCGCTATCCGAGTATAACATCCAGAAGTAATTTTTTTAAAGTACGGATGGACCCAATACTTCCTTCGTTTAGGTAATTTTCTCAAATAAACATAAGCACAACTTAAGATTTTTATCTTTTTAACAATTTTATGCTTGATTACTGCCATTATGCTTGATTACTGTTTGCAAACTAAATTTTTCAAAATAAAGACATTGAATTTGACATAAAAATTCCCAAATTCGCGTTTGGTGTGAACCATCTCGTAGGTTTTCGTTGTAGAACCTTTAGTAAACAAGACGCAAACACAAAACACACAAGCCGTTGCCAGACCAACGCAAACCCAAAACACACAAGTCGTTGCAAGACCAACGCAAATCCAAAACACACAAGCCGTTGCCAGACCAACGCAGACACAAAGTACACAAGCCGTTGCTAGACCAACGCAAACACAAAATACACAAGCCGTTGCCAGACCAACGAAAACTCGAAATACACAAGCCGTTGCCAGACTAACACTTCTCACTGCAGAATATAGTCAAGATCAGTTATCCGGCGATAACATATTAGAAAATCTGTTATATCCGGCAACATACGAAACAAATAGCAAACTCACACAATGCAGTAGCAAAGAAAACAATAATGCCATCCCACTGACGGGAATAGGGTAAAATGAATTTTTGTTTCTCCTATACACAAAACTTTTTGTGTATATAACAAAACTTGTTTCCTCATGTTGAAATCAAACCACTAACAAACATGGGAAAACAAGTCCAATTCGAACAAAAAGACAACCAAATTTAACTAACAAATAAAGCAATAGCATTAAGATTCGAAATTTTTTTTTTATATATGTAAACCATTAGTTTAAAACCAAGATCATAGAAAGAGTCGGTATTGTAGTTGCCTTCGGAAAATGCATAGTAACCATTTTTACCCTCACTCGGCAGATGAACCAATTAGTATTTACTTATTTAATTATTTAACAGTTATATACTGAATTTTCTGATCCAATCATTTCATTTATTATTTAACTCTTTCTATGATCTACCAATATAAAGAATATTACTTAAATTCGAATAATCTCGAGAGAACATAGCAATTAAGAATTTAATATTCAAATTAGGTTAAGACTTGAATTACGCTATTAATAAAAACTTGTATTCGAAGTTTATCAAATTATAGTATTTTAGTCCTTATAATCTATTTAGTTACATTTCACTTGTTTTAATTTAAAAATTAAAAAAAGAAAAATTTATAAATATTATTTAATTCACCTAATAACGGTGAAAATTAAGTTTGAGAAATTTTTTATAGTTTTTGAGTATATCAGCTATACCGGGACTAGTTTTCATTAGTATTTATTGAGCTCAAATCAAAGACTAGCATAAGAATAATAATAACATAATATAATATAAAAAGAAAGGGAGCACAAAATGGAGACTACTAGAAGGCAGAATTCTAAAAGAGCGAAGCATACCTTATAATATAACAATAATCAAAAAATTAGTCAAAGAAGAATAATGAACAAAAAATAACACCAAAACTCATAAAACGAAGTAAACATCAGATAAAAAATGCGAAAGAAATGCGCCTAAACCACACCGAACAGCATCAAACAGAACCAACAGAAACATACAACAGCGCATCAAACAGAAACTTGAACTTGAACTTAGAAGTAAACTGAGGAAAAATGACAAGCGGTCGACAGTACATCAGAGCCTAATCTTACACAAGATAGGTGAATCTCAACCAAATTTGAGATGACTAATTCTGAAAATTAGAAGCAACACGTCATGAACAACCAGCACCTAAACCGAAAGATGGTCTCCATTTAATAATAGTAAAGGATAATAAAAATAGGATTAGACTAGTAATAAATCATTATAAATTAAGAAAAACAGTCATAATCATATCATACGATAAGTGAAAATTTCCTTCTGACGTAGCGTCTCAGTTTTCTTAAAAATAACAAATAAATATATTTAACAAAAAATCAGAATATGAGAAAAAATAATAATAATGTGGATAATGTGGACAACTTTTTTTATATAAACTAAAAGTTTTAAATCATTTTTATCAGTCCATCGATCGAAGCGCGAAGCGCATACATGTTTTTTAGTCAATTTCAAACCGTTTGAATCAACGTTTCGCTGCCCGATAAATTTAAAACTTTGAAACAAATTTCAACTTAGAAAAATAACCTGTGTACAACTAAATTGTAAATTTTAACAAATTCAAAAAAGAAAAGAAGATATAATAAATATTTAAGAAAATCGTGAACTGTAAACGTGTAATCAAAAATAAAAGTTTAATCGAAATATACCAACTATAAAAATTGAAACTCTGGGCCTATCAATTATAACATTAAGCAGAGCTGAACATCTTTAGTGAAAATTCGTATTTGCAGTTGTAGCCGAACATCTCTAGTAAAAACTCGTATGTAAGTATTTCCCTACCCTCATCATACTAACCACAGCCAATTAAGACTTTGAGACATTGTAGCACCGAATCTCCGTTCAGTAACGGAGAGGGAAACCAATACGTGTTATGCATACGTTTTCCCAGTGACTACCTTGTCCTCTGAAGTATCCGATTAGCATACTAATACCGTGCTTTATCGCACAACTTTCAGTTAGGCATACTAATTAGGCCACGACGAAACAGAGATAAGCCCCACCAGCGGTAAGTTATCGACTACTCAATCCACTGATAAAAATACAGAGTTGGCCCCCACCAGCGGTAAGCCGACGACGACCAATACAAAAACTGAACGGAATTAATCACTGTATCTTACAGTTGACAATTTTGGTAGAAACGCTTTTGCTCATTAGATTCCTAAATCTTTAGCTGGACAGATATAAACCTTGATAAATAAAAAAACAACCAGAATTAATAAGAATCGTATCACTTCAATACATCAATATTTGAATATAATTCTTCTACTACACTTCGAATTGTATGAGATTTCGGTAAATCTCAGGTCAACTAATAAGAACTCGCTTCAACAGTCGAGCTTCTGCACACAATCTTTAAGTATAACTTAAACGTCGTCTAAATCGAATTTAATTGTTAAACTATATATAATATACACTAGTGTAAATAATCGACTTCGGGATTACTATTCGATTCAAGGAACTGATAATAAATCACAATAATTTTATAATACTAAATCGGTGTATTGTCGGTCATATTATCGACGGGTTTAATATATTCGCATATTTGGATAGTTGGCAAAAATTACTTTACCACAAAAGAATAGTTATACATAGAGTAATAATCCGAAATACAACATTAATACCAAGTTTAGATATTAGCCATAAACTTTCTCAACACCCCGATCATAGGAATAAATAGAAGCTGATGATGATAATCGTATTTATCGAAATCGATACTTGTATATATAAAAATTGTTTTTAATTATACAATAAGAAAGTGTTTATACTTTTATTTAATGTATATTTGTATTTTAATAATAAATTATTTTTTATTGTTTTAATTAATTTTATAATCAAGTGGAATAAGTTACACAAAAACGACATAATGTCTTGTAAATAGAAGTTCTGTCGGTTTGTGGATAACTACACATGATGTGCTGATATTATTGTGATCACGCTGTTGGCTACAAGCATGGTTATCTGTGTAAGCTTTCACAAATTAATATTTGCTAAAGTAATCGTAAAATCTCAATAATTACTATTTATCTTTATCAGTGTGATAAATGAGTGAATTTATTATGCATATTGCGTGGTAACCGCAATTGAAGAGGAAAGACATGTTTTTTCGTCTTCTTCGAGAATTTAATTTTATTTTATTTAAATTTGTTTGTGAATTGTTTTCACGTGAATGTCTGTAATTAGAAAATTTGAATGTGTTTTTTTGTAATAAGTGGTGCTAAGTAGTGTAATAAATATTTATGAGTTTAAAATTATGGAGGCAAGAGCATGTTTTTTTGTAGCAAGAGAAATCAAAGTTTCTCGATTTAAAACTTGTAACGGATGGCTATTTTCTCATGCCATCGTTACTAAAACCCACATACCTAAGGGCGGATTAATAATTACAATCAGGTCATTTCCCTTCGTTCATATATCAATATAAATACTATTTCTGTTATTACTTGCAATATGCACATGCCAAACAACGCAAATTACAAATCATCGTCTTACAACAGAAAACAATTTCCAAATTTCTGTTTGGTAAGACGATGTGATACGCGTGCTCATTCCTACACTACAAATCATTGTAGTTGGGACATTCGTGTAATATAATTTTTTTTATTATGCAGTTTTGTATTTTTTGTTTGTTTTCAAAATCAAGTGTATGAACTTGATTTCTCAATTTTCAAAATTTAGTTGATTGCTCAAAAAATTGTTAGTTTTTTTTAAGAAAAAATAGTCTTGTCGTAAAATTTGAAAGAATAAGTTGGAGGATTAGGATTTTAGCTCACCGCGAAGCAAATCCAATGGTTTTTTTTTATTCAAATCATAAAAACAGTCTTTTTTTGTTAGACCAAAACTGTTGACATGTGTTTTAAAATAAAGTTCTAAAGAAATAAGTACATAAATAAGAAAATAAATTTAATTATTAATGAAATTTGAAAAGTTTGTGAAATACAACAAAAAAGTTTGTTTATAGTTTAAAAAAAAAAAAATATTCAACTATCGCTCTAAACAGAAAAGAAAGGAACAGAACCAGTCTCATCAAAGACTTTCATTCCTTATATCAAGTTAGTAGTGTTACCGAGGGTTTCTTTCCAAAATAATAGAGCTACAATCTTCCCTTATAGTACACGAGGAGAATCTGTATGCAACAATGTGCCTAAATGCGTTTTTGGCGGGTATCAGGAACACCCCAATAAAAATACGAATAGTTCAAACATCTGTAGTGAAGACATAAAAAAATTATTATAACATAAAAAAAACTGAAGATCGAAAATTAATAAATAAAATAGTTTTATTTTCTACAATTGAAAATTGATAAATTATAATTGGCGTGCACGTACTTGGCAGTTACGTATTATTTGCTTATAGGATAACTATATATTTTTAGTATCCGTTTGTATATCAAAGTAGCTAAAGTAGCAAATTGTATTAAGCGATAATTGCCTTAGTGAATTAGAACATTTTTTGTGCACAAGTGTCTAGTGAATTAAAACATTTATTGCGGAATTAGTATCCGGAGAATACTATATTTATAGATACGACGCACTGGCGATACGCGAGCTTACCGTGTCATCAAAAGTCGAATATAATCAGGAATTCGGGATAAAAAAATTTAAATAAAAAAAAAATCGTCAGAAGGTGGGTCGGAACAAAAAGATATATAATTTGTAATAAAACTCGTAGTCTCATTTATGTTCACAAAAGAAAATAAAAAAATGTTGTATATAAATAATAAATATTCTTTGTTTATAACGAACTAAACCGAAAAAAAAAGATGTGTGCTTAGTTTTCCAATTTTCAGGGGATGATCGAAGTGTGATGTGTGAGTGACACAGCTGATGGTGTAGTTTGTGTGACATGCAGCTGTCTAGGTTCAGGTCATTCTCAGCGTTAACCCATCCATAGACTGAGCACGGCCGGCAAAATGATACTGCTAAAGAATGGCCTGGATATTCTGTTAACGTTCCGAATGAAAGGATTAACTCGAAGCGGTACATGTTGTTGACTTTATTAAATTAACATAACCTCAAAGAAAATATCGATCACAATTTACAATATGGAGCAAATTGAAGTCAGGAAAATTAAAAATATTAAAAAAGAGGTGGACGTATTAAAGAAAAAAGAGCTGAACATTTTCGAAGAAAAATTAATAATTGAAGTTGAAGCACATGAATTACTATATAATAAAACAAAAAAAATCGTATAAAGATAAACATAAAAAAGCAGCGGCTTGGAAAGAAATTGCCAAGACTTTACAGAAACCTGGTAAGCCCTTTTCCAATCATATTTAAAAGTATACTTCAAGTCAAACAAATAATGTTTTATTAATTAAAGTTCAGTTGATGTGTGCCAAAAAAAATGGACGAATCTCAGAGATTTTTTTAGGTCCTACTTCAAAAATGAAAAAAACGTACCAAGCGGTTCTGGATCCGAGGGCAAAATTATTAAATGGAGTCACTTTGACAATTTAAGATTTCTAGTTCCTTACACCAAAGTGCCCGACGAGTAAACTTTTGTATACACATACATCTTTTAACAAATTTAATTAAATTAATTTTATTTTAGTGATTGTGGAAATTATTCTATCGACTGCGGAAACTATTCAATCGCGGATTGCGATGTGTCGATAATGGATGCTAGGGATGAAGATACATTACCAGCTTCTAGCACTACTACTATCGCGAGTGGCGATATTGGAGAATTGATAGAACCGCCTAGAAGTTCATTCGCTCGAAAGAGGAAAAATAATATCAACAATGACGTATTAATCAATAAAATACTAAAATCAATCGAAATTATTTCAGGACCAGCTCCGTCATATCCAATGACGACTTTCCTTACATCGCTCGCTGAATTGACAAATGGGTTCAATATTCAGCACCAATTTGAATTTCAAATTGGATGTTTGGAACTGGTTAAACAAATTGACCTGAAACAAATTAATAATTAATATGTATTTAAATTTTGTGATAATTGTCAGAAGACTGTATACGATTTTATTTTATTTTTATTGAAATATTTGTTTTGTTATTTTATTGAAATAAACCATAGTAAAATTAATTCTTCGAATTTGAGATTTAATAAAAATAACAACAGATTAAATCATATCATGTTGGAAAGAAACATCCCCTTCGTTTAAACACCACTCGGCAAATATTTCGCGAATCTCGTATGCAAAAGAAGCCGGTTTGCATTCGTTATCCATATCAGGATCTGGAAAAGTTTCTGAAATTTTTTCTGAATCTGTTTCTTCTGGAAATAATTCGGGTTTCTCATTCGACATCTCAAAAAATTATGCAAAATGCTACAGCATAGAACCAATTGTTTGGTAAATGGCACTTGAATTTCCAGCAACGTGAGTAAAATCCTCCATATATGGCAAATAATTCCAAAGGCATTCTCAACTATTCGTCGAGCTCTATATAACCTATAATACATAAAATATTAAAAATTGTCAAATAATTATGAAAACAATCTGACCTGTAGTTGAATAATCTCTGTTTTATGGAGAGTTTTTGACCTGGATAAGGTGAATAAATACGTGGGGCACGGGCAAACTATTAGTGCCTGCCAGGCAAGCATCTTTCGGAACATTTAGAAGCTTAGAGTTACTTTTTTAAAATACAGCAGAATCGCTGTTGGAACCATACGATCCAATGTTGACCATTATAAATTTATTTTGGGCATCTACCACTGCCATCAAACCGATCGAAAAAGTTTTTTTATAATTATAATAGAGACTTCCACTATTACCGGGACAAATCATTTGTATGTGTTTGCCATCAACGGCACCGAGGCAATTTGGGAAGTTCCAACGTCTATAAAAATCTTCTGTTATATGTTGCCAATTGAATTTGTTGGTTTTGGTAACATTATGCTCTTTAATTTTTGATTGATCGCTATTATTGTTTGAACAATGCATTGTCTTACGGTTGTTACTCCCATAAGGAAACGTAGTGCCAAATCAGTGAAACTAGCCCCTGTCGCCAAGAATATAATGTAAATAAATGTATATACGCTTAATTAAATCCAACATTGTATTAAGTGTGTAATTATTTACCTTAAAGTAATGACCAATTTTTCTTCAGAGGAAATTGTATCTTTTCTAAAATTTGATCTTCGCGGCGTAATTATTTGATGAATTTTTTGCAGAACGAACTCAAATTCTGTTCTAAAGTACTGATAGAACTTTAGTGGGTATAATTCTAGTTGCGTCATTAAATTATAGTACTCTTCATGAGATTTTCGAAGGCGGTTTATTGGATGTACATGGTACTTTGTCCGGGCCTTTTTATATTTCCGTGCCAAACAATATAGAACACAACACAAAATAATTTTCTTTTTTTTTTATTATCATTATTAACAACACAGGATAGTTATTATAATTTTTTAAACAAATTTAAATAAAATTTAATATACAGAAACCGATGTATAACCTTCTTACCACGAGTACAATACATATTTTGATATTTAAGTTTAAACAAAATTAGTTTTTCGGTTTAGGTTGGGTAATGGGGCAATACGAAAAAATGCTAAACTATGTCAACTTTTTCGTAAATATGATTTTTCGTTTTCCTGTGGATAAAGCGCTTTACATGGTGATCTTGCTAATTAAAAGAAAACATTACACTTCCTTCTTTATGTTCTGAACACGCATTATATAAATATATAAATCAGATTAGTTGTGTGTAACCTCCATAGTGAAGACATAAAAAATTATTATAACATAAATATATAAAAGTGAAGCTCGAAAATTAATGATAAGTTATAATTGACGCAGCCGGTAGGATAACTATATTAATAGTATCTGTTTGTATTTCAAAGTAGCAAAGTGTATGTACTAAGCGATAATTGCCATAGTGAATTAGAACATTTATTGTGTACAAGTGTCCAGTGAATAAGTATCCGGAGAATACGGATATTTAGTACGTTACCGACATCGAAAAAACGAAAAAGGAATGAAAAACAACCAGACCGACCTACATGATCATCATCTGGTAAGTAATTTATTGGTAAAATTCCTGTTAATTTTACAGCAGAATTTTAGTTAAAAATTTTAATTCTAAGGCGATCATCATTCTGAGACCTGAAATAGCTAGGGGATGAAAACCGATGTTGTAAACTCAACATTTAGTATGACATGTTATATGAGTCGACGTGCGCAGTTTAACATATTATGTACCTTGCGATTTCCGCTCGGTAATTTTCCATTTTCAGGTACAAACATGAAATATTTGATCACCCACAATCATTCGAAATGTAAAATCAAATAAATAAGTAGTTTATTATTAAATAGCCTCAAATTGAGAGAAATTGTATATTATGAAGAAAACATTAACTCAAATAAAATTAACAAACTGAATAAATAATTCATTATTCATGTTTACTTTTCTAAACATGAGAATAAACTTACAAATTTATTGAGATTTTAATTCATGTTCTTAACTTGAGACTAAAATCCTTAATTTCAACATCACGATCAACTATCATCATCATCAGTTTACTTTCAACCTTCAACGTGAGAATAGATAAAGTGTAAAAAGAATAGAAAAAACAAAAAGTGTTATAATATAAAAATAATAAAAATAAAAATAATAATTATAATAATAAAATTAAAAATAAAGTGTCGTTTTTATTATAAACAGTAGTGACTAAAAATACTGCACCACAGTGGAAACATTGAATATAGTGCTTATAATTAGTGGGCAATAAATAAATAATTTAATAAATATTAGTGTTTAATGACAATATTAATATCGTAAGGCTATGCCTATAGCCCAGTCAACAAATAATGTTGCCGTAAATTTAGCTAATAAAATTAAGCTAAAATATAAATTAGCTATTGTTAAAAAAGTGAACAAAACAAATATTAAAGCAAATCGTTTTTCAACTGAGAAAAGTTCAGTTAATCTAGCTGAAGGTTTTGCATTAAAAATGCCCAAAAATAAGAAATCATCACCTTTTGATGACAGGCAAATAAGCCAACTAAATGTTATGATACAGAAGTCATTCGCCAAAGTATTGCCTGATATTAGGAAATTAATTCAAGCTGCATTACATGCGGTGAACAAACCGACTTCGATAAATGTAGAGCAGTCTGCTCAATTTGTTGCAAAAAATGCCAGTTCAAGTGAGCTGGAATGCAGCAAGCCTCATCAATATAAAGCTAATGAGTCTAGCAAGAGAAACGTCGAGATTGTGTTAAATGAAACAGTATCAGCCAGCAGTGCTAAGCCAATGGAGCAGTTAGCAAGTTACTCTAGCAATCAAAATTATGCCAATTCACTGGACCAAATTGAAGAGTGCATATTGGATTCGGAAATGGATGCAGATGAAGATTACTACAACGTAATGAAAGATTTCCCCTCGGTTATTGGGGGCCAATTTAATGGTTTAAATGTCGACGTTCCGTTAGGAGACCATTCAGGCAACGTAAACAGCGGGAATGCTACCTACGTAACCTTGGTGAAGCTATCCTGTTTCACAGTTGCATTCGAGGCCAATACAAGAATTTCGGATATTAAAAATATAACTGGATGTTGTGGTTATAGAGTGCAATGGGAGATCAAACGAAAGTTACCAATAACGCAATGTCATAAGTGCCAGGGTTTCGGGCATGTTGCGTCAGCGTGCAACATGAAATTCAAGTGTGTCAAATGTGCTACCTCACATACTCCAGGTGATTGTCCAATCAACAGGGATCCCAGCAACAATAATAACCAAATGGATTCATTAATTAAATGCGCAAATTGTGGCGGAAATCACGTTGCCAGTTACACGGGATGTCCAGAAAGGCAAAAATATTCAGGTATGTTGAGTAGACAAAATAAAAATAATATTCAAATAAACAACATTCGTGCCCAAATCAGTTTGTATCTAGTTTTGTTAAAGAAGGTGTTCGTTACTTAGACCAGTTCAAACGCGTTTTAACACAGCCTAACATGAATCAATTTAGTGAATCTCAGCATTTTTCTATTCCAGTTAGTAATAATGATAATATTAGAAAGAACGATCCTATTAATGAGTTTATAGATCTCTCCCATAGTCTGTTTGGCATAAATTTTAATGCTTTGCTAACTCAAATATCAAGTTTCATGAATAAAATAAACTCTGTTCAGGAATAATGAAAATCCTTTCCTTAAATTGTAATAGCTTAATTAGTTCCCCGAGAAACTGTTATTAAAACAGCACGAGGGCAAAGTATGATAAGAATAAAGGAATATGCTTTAGAACTTTCTAATATGTAAAACATAACAATGTAGCTTCTACATATAACTAAATAATTTACTTACATAAGTTTTTACAAATAAATGGTTACTAAACAGAACAGCTTTACCATTACGCCATTACAGGCCGAATGCGATCATTTAAATAATTCATACACTTTTTCGTACGAACCTGTTCCATTTGAGGCCGGAAATGAAGCAGATGAAACAACCGTTTTAGATGGAACTGCGATGGACGTAAACATTGAGTTGATCGACCTATTAAAAGTGTGGCACCAACAAAATCTGTACAACGTTTTAGTTAATGAAAAAATAGAGGTCGCAACTTTAAAAATTATTAAACCCCATCATACAAAATATTTACTGTCTAAACTCAATTTCAAATTAGGAGAAATAATACGTTTTGAAAATAAATTGGAGATTTGGCGTCTTAGTATAGGATTACCTTATTATGATTATACTTTTCAATCACAATTCGAAGCAAACAAATCATCAAATAATTTCAATACTAACTTACCGGACCGCCAGCAACATTTAAGTCAGCCAAAATCAACCGACTTTAAACAACATAGTTCTGCAATTGACCCAGTACGTGAGCTTTGCTCGGTTACTTTAGGAGATATCTTATTTAAAAAACCGAATGGCCAGTCGATACAGAGCTATTATTGCGAACACAAATGTTTAGAGCCTATCCATCGAACCACGTTAATAAAAGTAATCGCCGAGTATTTTGATGAAAAAGAAATACATATGTCGGTCGAGGCCAGCCATCGTCTCGAACGAGAGATATGCGAATGGTTTGACTGTGAAAAACCAAAATACTATAGAATAGGGAGAAGAGGAAAACTGTACGCAAAGTTCTGTAATTTGAAGAGCAGTAATAGGAAGCTAAAACCGAAACAACTGCCACCACCAGTAGCAAACACTGCAAATAATTTACAATTACTTAAGTATGGCTATAATGCGCTCAAATTGATTTCTAACCTTTTTTATAATTCTTCTCCAATAGAACCAGAAGACGATGCTGAACAGTGCATTAAAAATTTAAAATATGACAGCCTATCGGCAGAAGACTTTGATTTTTTGTGGCAGGCGCGCTGCCAATTCAGATCTTAAACAGGGCAGACGTGTAAAATAATTCTTTAATAACAAAAATTATAATAGTAACATTCGATAGTGAAGAAATTTGTGAACAATTTATATTTTTTATATTTAAAAAAAAAATAATATAATTAAGTAAAATAGTGATTTTTATTTTATAAAACTTTAAAACAGTACTTCGCGAAAACAAAAAATTTGGAAGTGGTAGATAATAAATAAAAAATAATAATAAATTAAATAATTGATTAATTACTATAATATTGAACACATAAACATCATATTTTGATAAAATTAGAAAGAAGTACATTTTTTTTGTAAATCAATCGGCGTGAATCGTGGACCGCATGTGTTAAAGCAAAAAGTATAGTGTAAGTTAATGCCAACTGGAGGTTAAAAAAGTATAATGTGTTAAAGACAATTATATACGTATAATAAATATTATAATTACCTACACGTGTTTGTGCCAAAAGACGAATCCAATGGTTTTAGACTGGTAAGTTGATTGAAAAATGAAACAGACATAAGTAAATATCTAATTTGTAAAATTATCAAGGTTGACATATATTTTGAGGGATTACATAGTAATAAAAGCACATTGTTAATTTCGAAGTGGGCAGGGTTCATGGAAGTAGCCTACCATCTGTTAGAGAAACACATCAGAGACGACAAGCAGAAAAAGGACATTTGTAACCTTAAGAAAATCAATCAACATCAAGGGTTGCAAAATCGGCCAATAAGAAGCAGTTCTGGAAGCCATCTATTCCCAATTTAATTTCATCATTTATACTAGAAATATCCAACCATACCATTATTACACAAGAAATAGAAATGATAAAAGCAAAATACACCGAACATAATTTGACTCTGCAGCCCTTGATTGTTGTTGTTGGTGAGGACGACGCGCTAAAGGAATATGTTACCTTATTTAATGGGATCCTATATAAATTCTCAAACCTTTTATCGGCAGTAGATTGCTGCTTCAGGTTATTTTTGGTTTTGACGTTAAATATCCGTTGGAATCATCCAAAGTTTGGCTATTTTTTCAACAATTTGTTTATGAAATTTTCACAAAATACGACATAAACGACTCCAAAATTTCAATTTTAATGTCGGTTTTTCGATCTTTTAAAAAATAGTAACTTGTTAGTAATTTAACAACATCATAAAATTTTAATATTTTGAATTTCATTTTTAATTGTTTAAAGAAAATAATTTTATTTAATCACAATTTAGATAAAATACCAAGTGGTCCGACAAACCGATATACTTATATGTTTACGAGTATCTGATTTACATAATATTTTTGAATTTCATTCTATAGGAAAATAGTTTTATACGGCTATATAAATCGGTGATCATAAGTTCAGGAGAGCCGATTTTCAGACCGAATAACGGTTAAAATCTGCATAATAAAAAATTTATATTTTATAAAAATTGGTTATCATACGTTTCTTAGGAAAAAAAACAAAATATTACGGATGTAGCGTCTCGCTTTTCTTTGAAAAAAAAAATTTAAAATAAAAATTATAATATGAGAAGACAAAAGATAAAAAAAATAAAATTGTTGGTAATTAACGTGGAAATCTTTGTGTATATAAATTAAGGGTTTTAAGTATTTTTTTTTTAGTCCTTTTCAATTAAACAACTAATCTACAAGTGTAAAAGTAGTGCTATAAGCCAAAAGAAAATCAATAAAGAATAAAGTAACTACAACAACGAAAATAATATTTATTAACCGAGAACGCCAGTATCCAGTTGTAGCAGAACAACTCTAACATTAGGTAAGTTATTCTACATAAACCCACCCTACTAACACGAATCATTAAGCCAACAAGACATTGAAGCGCCGAACCTCTGTATCGAGAAACAGAGGGGGAAACAGAACAGTGAAAAATCACAAGCTTTCCTAGCGACTTTTGTCCGCTGTGGTGTCCGAATAAGGTACTAAAAATCGTGCGCTAGTGCACCACTCCCAGCTAGAATGACAAAATAAATAGGTCTCTACGAACAGAAATAGCCCCCACCAAAGGTAAGTTATTGACTACCATTCAGTTAGATACACATATAGAATCTGTTAGACTCGCACAAGTACAGAGATAGCCCCCGCCAGTGGTAAGCTATCGACCACTCATTTTTTACAACACGCATATTATAGACAGTCACGAGCTAAATACAACATTAGATATTCAGTTCAAGTCAGCATTTAGATTCTTCGGTTAATCTAACGCTCACCATACAATATTGAAGTATTGACAAAAATTTTAGCGATAGTAAGTTTAGGGAAAATCGACACAATCTAACGTTAATCTGAATATCCATGCCATAAGTCATCGACTAGGATAAAGAGAATATTTCGATAATTAAGTTCAACTTGTATTCAAGAGTAAAACTCAACGTAGCAATAAACAAGTTGTAACGATTCGCCATCTACATTTCGGTGCATTGTGCGTGAAAATACTTTTGTTTAAATAAAAAATGGCCTTTACCTCAAATTAGGGTTGTTGTCAGCAAGTGTAGATGGCGGAGTCGTTCGCGAAGAGGAAAATGCGAAGTAACCAACACTGAACTGACATACAAATCGAAATGACACGTATTGATTTCAAAACGAGAAAAATAAATTTTTTTTTGGTTTTGGATTCGAGGAGAGCGGACGCCGGACGGATCTTGTGTGATAATTATTATAAAGAAAATCAAATTGATTATATAATAAATCACAACAAAAATATACATAAAGTTTATAAATACTTTTGAAACAAGAGGGAAAAAATCAAAATAAATAAAATAAGGTATCAACACAAACAACATAACGTAATACGGGACAAGTACGAGTACGTCCACCGATACAAGGTGTCCGCCAGTAACCTGAAGGCGTAGCGTATCCTTTTTTACATATATTATTTTTGTTATTAAATTATAATTTATCATTACCATTATATTATTCGTTCATATTTATTTTTTTCCCTCTGCGGTATTAATAGTTTCAGCACAGGGTGGTACGTCAATCGACTACCGATTCTTGTTTTTTTTGTATTTATAGGACTGACGGAGGTACGTCGAGCTCTGCGTGTCACCATCAGGCGTCAAACCCGGTTTGGGCGGTTCTATCGGTACAGATTATATCTATAGCGTTGTGCTGAAGTTATCATTATATTTGTATTTCAATTAAAAGAAAAGGGAAAAATGTTTTTATTGTCAGATCGAATTAACGTAACTGTAAATTTTAAGTAATTTTCTCAATTGTTTTTTTTTTTTCTTGACTTTATTGGCCTATGTTGTTCAATCAGCAGTTTATGTAAGACAAAAAGGAAGATAGAAATTATGTTTAATAAATTCATATATTGTTAAGAGTAAAAATTAAAAAAAAAATGTGTGTTTAATAAGTTAAATTTTAGGTGTTGAGTGTCGGGGGGGTAAGTTAGGGCACGCAGTATGAATAATTTTTAGTGCAGCTATCATGACCCAGGTAGTTCCAGCCCAACCCATCCCAAGACTGAGCCTTAACCGGCGGAAAAATGCTGCAGCTGGTCACTCTGCCTGGGTAATTTAATTCTGATAACAATCCTCTAACTGTAACATCCTGCGTTGTGGTTTGAACGATCGTTACAAAGTCATAAATTCCCAAAATATAACATTCATTAGGCAAGATACAACAACTGTGTGACGACGGTCTCTGCTCTGGGGGGTCGTCGCTGGTTTCGTCAAGCGGGCGTCCTTCCTTATCGGCGGCGATCGCTTGAAGTGGAGAGTGTCGTTACCAACGTTAAATTTTCAATGGGCACAATTCAAAACACAAATTAAGCTTTATTATTCTACATCAATTACAAACTCTTGCTGTAAGCAAATCTTCAACAAACTTAATAATGTTAAAAAATTGGTAAGTAACTAATTATTGTACATTACATTATTTTTGTTTTTTATTTAATTTGATATTAAAAAAAAATTATTTCATTCTTATATTTTAATACTGAATTTACTTAATTAAATTAAAAATAAAATTCAATGCTCATATTTAATTTTTTCTATATCAGATTCAGAAGACGTCATTTTGGGAATACTTTTAAATTCAGTTCTTCTGTGATCGGCCCGATTTAAAGACAAAAAATAATAGAAAAGTTAGTATAATTGTTGCACAAGAAAGCTTTCATTCTTCATTTCAATTAATAATTACAAAAAAGAAATAGAGGAAGTAACTAAAAAATATTACAATATTGGTCTAACAGTGCAACCGTTCATTATTGTAATTGGAGGGGAAATCACTAACGTTAACAAATTTCATATTTTTTTTGACAATACATTATATAAATATGATTCATTCATACCTTGTTTGGATTCTTATTTTAAGCTATTCCAAACAATGAACTTACTGTATCCGCGTGCATGCATTCATGTCTGGAATTTTCTACAAAAATATTTTTTTGAAATTTATACACCGTACGATATAAACAGTCCAAGTCAAGCAATATTATTACATATATTATCTTAAAGGCTAACTGGAGGTAAAATTATTATTATTTTAAAAAGTACGAATAATTGCATTTAAACTTAGTTTGCTTACAGATTCTCGATTTCGATCGTAAACCTACAACGGTACTAAGAACAAAAGTGATGCAAATTAACTTCACTCGTCACTACATATAGGCTTTAACGTGTGAAATATTTTTTTTACTGACATCTAGCGAAAATTCTGAACAACAGAAAATATAATTTTAACTCAAGTTATGTTTTCTTCTGTTGCTCCATCTCGCTTACAATTTTTTCCTCAATTCAATTTTGGATTGATAACTTTCCGTGTCTCCATCTCGTCTAATAGTACAACGAAGATTGGCATGCGATTCTTCTCGTATGCCAACACATAAAAGTTGAACAAAAACTACATAAACCGAGCTGCCGAATTTGACAGACGACCAAGATAAGAAAAACAAAAAAAGAATCTTTTTCGTTTGGTAGGTGACATACATATTTCCCGCAAACTTATCATTTATGGCGTAAATATAGTTCACAAAATTTTATACGGGTTCGGCGCTCAACGAGCAGAAATTATCCGCATGAGGCATTCACCTATGGAACTATCTTCCATTTTTCTCTGTTTTAATGAAATTTATACAATATATCAGTCGAAGTAAAAAGTCGTATACCAAACAATCAAAATCCACTAATATTATTATTTATTAAACTACCTTAAAGGCTAACTGGAGAGTAGTAGTTACCCCTCATGAGTCGACCTACTTTGTTGTTGTAATTATCTAGGTCAAGGTCAATGCCAACGTCACGGTCAAAAGTCAAGGTCTTCCTCTTAAAACGTTATTAGTAAAAATAATTTTAAAAAAATTATTCTCGATAGACGTTTCCAGTTTAGCAGTAATAAGAAAATATTTTTTTAATATTACTTTGTTGCAAATTGATAAACAATTTTCGAAAATAATTTTCGAAAAATAGAAAAATGAAAACGTTATCAGTAAAAATTATAAAGGAAAAATTATCTCTTAATACACGAAAATATTCAACTTTTAAGTCTTTAAAATTTAGATTGTATTGGTGAGAAATATTAAGTATTAAATGATATATTGTGGAAAATTAATTTTATTTACAAAGTTAATCTTATTATAAAATAAGATAAAATGGAGAAATTTCTACTATGGCAGTACAGTGAAAATCCCGAATGCCGGAAATCCTAATAGATGGAATCTTTCCAAAGCCGGAACGAAATGCTCCGTACACCAATTGTATATGAAATATAACTCCTTTATGCCGGAAACCCCTAAGACGCGGACGGAATTAGAGTTATTGGTCCCATCGCAAACTTTTCCCAATAAACAAACCTTTGAAAGACGGAAAAAATATTTCGGAAAAAGTCGCAGTATGATTGGATTTATTTTTAATGAATAGCTGTATGAAATCACATTTTGTTGTTTACTTTATATATCTGTTTCGTATATTTTTTTATTTTATATACACATTTCGTCAATTGCTCACTTAAAAAGGACGGCTGTCATTCGAAATTTTATTTTAATTAAATTGTAATCGAGCGAAGAATTTGTTGGATTGTTTTTCATAAATACATACCATTTTAAAGGTAATTTTAGAAGTTTTTTATTTTAATATTGTATCATTATGAAACTTTTTACTTTTTTTAGTGTTTTTGTGAATAAAATATGTCAGGAAAAATAAAAAACCTAACACTAAAGGAGAAGTACGAGGCAATTATTTTACACGAAGAAGGGAAAAGTGTTAAAGAAATCATCGCCCATTTCAATTGTGGTAAAACGCAAATCTATGAGTGCTTGAAACCACAAAATAAGATTGACATCAAAGAACGTTATGATTCTTCAATTAATAAAGTTGACCAACAATCAAAGAAGTGGCGACAATGTGAAAATGCTGAGTTGAATAAAATATTGTTCGACTGGTTCTGTGTGGCCAGAGCGAAAAACTTCCCAATCTCTGGACCAGTTTTGCAAGCCAAAGCGAAGGTTATCGCCGAGATAACTGGAAATTCGTCGTTCAAAGCGTCTAACGGATGGCTTCGAAGTTTCCGCACCAGATTTAATATAACTTTCAAACGAGTTTGTGGTGAAGCAAACGATGTGGATGAGGACGCCGTTACATTATGGAAATCAAAACTGGGAGATGTCTGTGAGAGTTACCAACCTCGCGATATAGCCAACTGCGATGAGACGGCATTTTTCTTTCGCATGCTGCCCAATAAGTCACTTTCATCAGCAAAATATAATTGCACAGGAGGGAAAATGTCAAAAGAACGTGTGACTGTGATGCTTACAGTTTTCGGAGACGGATCTATACTTCAGCCGCTGGTTATCGGGAAAGCTAATCGTCCACGTTGCTTTAAAAATTCAAATAAAAATAAGTTGGGGGTGGATTATTTTTCGAACAGCAAGGCTTGGATGACCGGTGCCATATTCAACGAATATTTGACCGCTTTAAATAAAAAAATGAAAAAGGATAATCGAAAAATTTTACTTTTTCTTGATAACGCGTCATCACATTTCGATGCAGAACTTTCTAATGTAAAATTGGTTTTTCTCCCACCGAACACAACTTCTAAATTGCAGCCTCTAGACAATGGAATTATTGCCGTACTTAAAGTGCAATATCGAAAGCTTATGCTGCAACATTTATTGATCGAGATGGAAAATTGTAGCAGTGTGACAGAGCTGACGAAAAAAATATCTCTATTAGACGCCATTGAATTATTAAAATCTGCCATAAAAAAAATTAAATCATCAACGGTAACTAAATGTTTTCTGAACTGTGGGTTTCCGTTTGACGAAGTGATGGAAGAAGTTGAAGATGCAGTCTGCTCCCCTTTGGTGGAAATACAGAATTTAATCCAGACAGCGTGTGGATCAGCTGTATGCAGCGCAACACTGTTTGTGGAGTTTGATAAGGAAGTCGAAACGGAATTTTCTGATATGGATGAAATTTTGAATATTATGGCTGAAACTAAGAAAGATGGTGATATTCAGACAAGAGCTAATTCAGCTGGTGATGATCCTGCGATAGTTGTGAATTCTGCTGATGATGATACGGACGAAGAAAGAGAAATTAAACCGCAAGACGTTTTAGAGAGCTTAAACAATTTAGCTCGATTTTCAGCTCAGTTGGGAAATTCCGACTTTTTCGAAAAAGTAAGCGCGTTGAAGATGGACTATGCTGTACTAAAAGCGCAACAGAGGAAAACAAAACAAACCTCAATTTTGGATTTTTTTAAAAAATAATTTCGGGTTGTGTACCATTTACACATATTATTACATACGTTATTATCACGTATATAATTATGAATAAACATAATTTTAATAATTTTGAAATTAACAATTCCTTCTCATTTTAAGTTTACAAATTTTTTTGAAATTAAAAATGAAACTATTTTTTTTTTTGAATAAAAAAATACATATTACTTAAGTATTTTATTGAAATTTTTTGGCGCAATTCTTAAAGAAAGAATTTAAACAAGCAACACCTATCTTTAATTACTTGTGTAGTATTAAAAGACAACAATTCTAAGAGCCGGAAAAATCCCCAAAGCCGGAAATAAGTGCCGCTCCCGTGGCGTTCCGGCTTTCGGGGTTTTCACTGTATATTAAAAGAGATTTAACGCTTCAATCTCAGATAAAATGGCTTAGAGTAACTAAGCCCAATACAACTGTAGCCGTAATTATTTTTACTTAGACAAAAATATTTGTTTAAAGTTTCATATTAATTTTTTGGGTGACAATAAAATTTATTGAACTTTTATTATTTTATAACATTGATTTATGAATTATTGATCCAATTTTATTGATTAAAAAATTAAGTTTTAATTTTTATTTTTATTTCAGAACTATAAGAATGAACAAGAGGCGATAATTATGGAAATAACTAATGTGACAATGAACTCCGAAATTCACCTAAGGAGTTCGAATGGTGCTGGTCGGAATGGTAGCAATTATATAGTCCATTATACAATAAAATAAATAAAAAATAACTCTTTTTACTGTAATCGATGGTGTAATATAAAATAAAATAAATAAATATTATATTTAAATTTAAGATAAGAAAGCCACTGATTGTCATTTTGCAAATTGATAAACAATTTAAAACAATTATTATTTTAAAAATAAACAATAATTACATTTAAACTTAGTTTGCTTACAGATTCTCGATTTCGATAGTAAAATAGAAGACAACGATACGAAGAACAAAAGTGGTGCAATAAGTACTTATCATTTTTGGCGTAAATATAGTTCACAAAATTTGTATATGGATTCGGTGCTCAGCGAGTTTTAATGAAACCGAGTTTTAATGAAATGTATACAACATATTAGTTCAAGCAAGCAGTCGTAGGAAGTAGTACAAACTTTTATTATTCAACTATCTTAAAGGCGATATATTTATATTTTATTTTAATTATTATAGGCAAAAATATTTTGTTAAAATAATTTTTAAATGCTTTTTGTGTGTGGACAATTTTTCATTCATTTGCTTTCGTCAAAAAATGAATTACAATACAAACAAAATGAATGTAATCAAAAATTTTCCGATTTTATATCATATCATTTGGAGAACTTTCATAAATTTCAAGAATATTTACAATTTGGTTCAAATTCAACTACCACCGAATTAACTGCTCAATCATTACAAGTTAGTAATGTAAGCTTTTTACCAGATTTTAATCCTTATAGTTCTAGTATTTCTTCAAACGCAGAATTGAACATGAATATTATTAAGCATTTTAAAATTAAAATCTTTTGTAACAATACGTAATTGGTGCGCAGCCGGTAGGATAGGGTTCAACAGATATTTCAATATCAAAACCTGTCTCTCCTCAAAAATTACAACAAAATTAATTTAAGTGAGACGTAAGTGATAACGTGCACATTAGTGAGTTTAATAGTTAAATTTATCAACGGTTTATTAATAAATACTAAAGAACATATCGACGGTTAATCGATACAAAAGTGCTAATAAAGTATAACAAGATAATTTTTAAATTAATACAAATTTATAAGTTTATTTCCTTATAGTGAAATTATTTATTTTTTGATTTTTCAAAATCGATTTTGATGCTTACAAATATCATCCTCAGTTGACCGCTACTAAAACTTTAATAAATAATTTCACTATAAGGATGTAGCGCCTCACGCATTCAATTATATAAATGAATTATTTATTTATATAAATTGATGTACGTTCGCCACCACATACACATTTGGTTTACGCAGAAGAAATCTCTTTGCGTAACAAACAATTTCATTTACCATCTAGCGAAAATGACATGGACACAAAATATAATGGAACATTAAATTATATTTTGTGATTTGCGCTCCATCTCATTTTTGTTAGCTTACCCAATTCGAACTCGAATTGATAATTTCTGTTTCCATCTCGCGTTCAACATGAACAGCGAATAGTGATGGGCTAAATCGGTTCTTTTTGTTCTGTTTTGCTTATTTTCTCTTACGTTTTTAACAAAAAAGAACCGATTGGCTAAATCACTAATGGGCTACATCACTAACAGCGAATTTGATATTACGATTGTTCGTATGTCAACACCAAAAAAAAAAGAAATTAGAATTGCCAAAAGATACCACGAAACATAACAATCGCGACGGCGATTTTAATTTTGTTTTTCGGTAGAATAAAAAAATCAGTAGCATCATAATTTTTGAAGAGAATACATACGTGCTTAAAAAGAGTAAAAATTCTCGTTGCGGTTGGAGTTTAGTATACGCGTGAACACAGCTTGTGCGCGCCATTTTTGATACTTTGATACCATCATAATTTTTTAATTTTTCCGTGTGGTGATTAAAATAGTAAATTTAGTTTTTGATCAATTAACAATTGTAAGGATAACAAAATAAATTTAAATTACGAGTTAATATCATTATTTTTTTGTAAAAACATTTGTGTACGACTCGGAGAAGTGGATTTTAGTTAATTAAAAATAAACTTTCATTTTTGTAAAAAAACAATTGATCCGGGCGTTTTGAATTTATTAAGTTTAAGTTTTATTAAGTTTGTGATGAGTGAAGCTGGTGTTAACATATCTGGGACGATTGAAAAGAATAATATTATCGTACCCACAGCTAAAAGGAAATAAACTTATAAAATAAATAAATAAAAAAAAATTAACAAATATGAAATAAAAATGTGTATTTCTAATTTAAAAATTATTAAAAGTGAAATAATATACACAAAAACATATTTTAAATAATGAATTTAAATACAACAACAATTTCGACAATACAAAGTGTGTTTAAGTAAATAAGATTTTTTTCCCCGAAAAGAATTGTGTATTCGACCAATGGTAATACACATATTCGAAATAATAATAAATAAATAATAAAGTTTTACCAACTCGGGTTAATAACAGAATAGTAAAAAAAGCGTAAACAATTAACATAATTGGCGCTCAATAAAAAATAAATAAAATAGCCTTAAGAAACAGTTACCTATAAAAAGAGGAAGTCAAATAAGAAAGCAGCATTATACGATAGTTTATTGTATATTAATGTTAGTATTCTATGGGTACTCTGAGAGAAATATTATTCCAATATTAAGGATATTACTTTCTCAAAAGCACGAAAATTAACACTAAGTTGCACTAAATATAATTAATATAGGTAAAATTTATTTGTTTAAAGCACATTGGAAAATGTTCTCATATTTTATGTATTTTATTATTTCAACAGACGAGAAAAATTTGAAATTGCTAAAACTAATTCACTACGCACTGCCACCTATGTCAAGGATTTCAAAGAAAGATAACAAAAAACAATTCTGGAAGCCGTCAATTGGGGATTCAATTTCGTCATTTGTGTTGGAGGTCGCCAGTCACAACGTTATAGATTCAAAGTTGGAAGAAATAAAATTAAAGTACGTAAATTTAAACTTACAACCGCTGATCCTAGTGGTTGGTGAGGAAGGCGCGCAAAAAGAGTTTGTGACAGTATTCGATGGTATACTTTATAAATTTCAGCATTTTCTGTCGGCTGTAGATTGCTGCTTCAAACTATTTTTTGTTTTTAATGTAAAGTATCCTATCAAATCAATTAAAGTTTGGCTATTTATTCAACAATATTTTTACTAAATTTCAACACAGTACGACCAATCCGACGCAAAATTAATAATATTGCTTTCGGAATTACGATCTTTAATGTAAAATAAAATTATTATTAAAAATACAAAAAAATTAAAATAAATACGATAGTTAATTTCAATTAAAATTAAATTAAATATCTTTAACATAAAATAATATTATTATTAAAAATACTCTGATGGAGACGTGAAATTAAAAAATGGCGCATGGAGCATGATGGACAGTGGCCGAGAGGATTTTGCCCCCATTACTAGCCTCAATTTTAAAAAATCTATCCTTTGAGACAAACTTGGCAAGTAGCTTTAGAGCTTGCAGATTATGTCCTCTCAACGCCAATTCTATTAATAATAATAAACTGCTTACAAATAAAATAGAATTGCTAGATGAAATGAAAAACTGCGGAAATAATCAAAAACAATTTAATAAAGAAAAACACGTCGAACATCTAGAGCAATAATATATGGGTCTGGTACCCGAGTTGCAATTACCTGAGTTCGATGGTGATTTTAATAAATGGCGCAATTTTCGAGACACATTCAAAGCAGTGGTTCATGATAATAATCAGGTGAGTGATATCGCTAAATTTTCATATTTATTGGGAAAATTGAAGGGTGAAGCAAAATCGTTGGTGGCTAAAATACCTATTTCGGCTAATGGTTATGAAAATGCATGACGAATTCTTCTTAATAGATACAACAATGAAAGAACGATAGTCGAGTGTCACCTAGATGCCATTTTACATGTCCCGAAAGTCATAAATAATAATTTAACAGAAATCGTTCGACTGCCAACATAGATTCGTTACAAAACTGGGAGTTTAAATTAGACAGGTTATCCGAAGCTTTGATAGTAAGAATTATCTTAGAGCGTTTAGATTTAAATTCCAGAAAGGACCTCATAAAAAATTACTAATTCCCGATTCTAGTCGCAAAGCGAAAGCTGCATTGGTAGTAGCATCTTCGCCTACAGAAAAATATCCATCAGTTCTTTGTCCTATTTGTAAGAGTAATCATAATTTATGTTTCTGCCATGATTTTATTAAACTTTCACCATACTAGCTCGATTCCAAAAGATACAGGAATTACGTTTATGAATCAACTGTCTTAGAATAAACCGTACTGTATCTCAATGCACCAGACCTGCCTGTATGCAAAGTTTTCAAAAGCATTACACACTTTTGCATAGAAAACAAATAGAACCTATTAAAGAACCATTAATGATTGAACAATCGAAAACTCAACCTCTCCAAAATAGCACGGAAAATAGTTTAACACATAACATAAATAATGTGTCTAATAGTCAAGTGTTGTTATCAACAGCTACAATTCTAATTCAAAATTCAAATGGTAACTTTGTTTCGTGTTGTGCACTCGTAGATTCAGCTTAACAATCAAATTTTATAACTTCAGATCTTGCTACCAAACTTCGTTTGAAGTCACAAACCAGTAATTTAGTAATTTCTGGTTTAAACGTCGTAATAAATATGTATTTACTGCGGACTTAGAAAAAATGTACCGCCAAGTTCTCATTAACCCTAATCAAACACATCTTCGGAAATTCCGCAATATGAAAAAGACCTACACCGAAATTAAGGACAAACATGGTCGGACGGGTAAAGGCCGAAATAATTGGGAACATTACGACGTATTCGATGACATTTTTAGTGACGATATAGGGCCACAAATAGTAATTTCACCATATCATCAATCGACACGAATGAGTTGGGTGAAGTTTTGCGTACAGCAGAATTTACTCAAGCAAAATCTTCAACCTGACTCCGAAGGCTTAACCACGGTTCAAATTGGACCTGATTTAAATGTAACCGTGTCTGAAACTGACTCCGCCACTGTTAAATACGTCGCTGGTTTCCTCCAATGGCCCCATCAAGATGCGTTTGACTAAAGCGAAACAAAAAACTTACTGCGTTTCATCCATACACAGAAGTGAAAGTGACATCGACGATTCAGACACAGATCCAAATTTACCATAATAAACTCTCATATTTTACCATAATAAACTATTTAATGGCTATGAAACACAATATTAGACCCGCCGACGTCATTGATAGTGTAGTTTTACCACCACCGAAGAGTCAGATTTTTATGAGATTATTGACTACGACCCATCAGAGGATGTAAAGAATGAATAAAATTCACTTATTCGTACATCGCTAATACGTAGTACGAATACATCGCCAATGCGTGGAACGAGTACGTCACCAATACCTGGAACAAGTATAACATCAATACCTGGAATGAGCCAGAGTATACGGGTTCATCAACCAAAAAAAAAAAAAAAATTTAAAGAGACGTTTTCAAGCATATGAAAGAGAGGGGCCCCAAAATAATGAAGGCGATAGATAAAAATAATAAAATTATAAAATGCGTATGCAAAAAATATTTTCCGGATGTGGAAATATCTTCGTGTAGCGAATAATGAGTTAAGATATTCAGGAGGGATTCTTGTGATATTTTTTGTTAGTTTATGTAATAAATGAATTTTAAACTGATTATTGAAGTATGAGTCAAGAACGTAATGACTTAGCGAATTATATTCACTAAATCAAAACTCAAGAAAAACCCTCATTTCTGTGTGTTTCATTCCCACACAAATAATAGAAAGAGAAGTTTGTCTGTATTAAAATCAATAGATTCTTTCGGCTTTTAATAGACAAAATATATTAACAATATTGGCATTCACGAGTCGAAAAATGTTGTCAATGCCATTATTATGAATATATTTTGTCTATAAAAAACCGAAACAATCTATTGAATAATAATATAGTAAATGCATCAAGTAATAATACGGAAGATTCAAGTAATAACATAATACCAATCAAAAAAGAAAAAATTCCTCCAATTGTAGTATATCAGATTAACGCTGAGGAGGTAATTAAGAAACTTAATGAGGTATTTGGCAGTTCCAACTTAAATATAAAAAAAAAATTAATAAGAACGTGACTCATATCATGACTTCGAATATCGAGGGTTATCTATATGCAATGAACTTAATCAAGGAAGCAAAAAACAATTTCTATACATACACCACCTCGCAGTCATTAAAACACCAAACGTTAATTCTGAAAGGTATTGACAATAGTTTCATCGAAGAGGACATTGTCGAGGAGTTTAAGGAACTTCAGGTGAGTCAGTACATTGTTAAGATATCCAAATATATTCCAAGAAAAAGCACTAGATCCTTATTAGAGAGCGAGTGGGACCCCAATTATTGGCTCCTGAAGCTTGCCCTTGAAGAGGACATTACTGTTTTTACCCGTATTAGATTTATGTTTCATCAATCATTTAAATTCGAAAAATTAGTCAGATATGAATCTATCCAATGTCGAAATTGTCAAAGGTTTGGGCACGCGGCATCTAACTACGGGATGCAGTATAGGTGCGTTAAATGCAAATATAGTCATGAGCCAGGAAGTTGCCTTAAAACTGACAGGCAGTCTGATCCTTATTGTGTGAATGGTGATTTGGTCGGGCATCCGGCTAATTATACGCAATGCCCAAAATACAAAGAGTTAATAGAGAGAAAAAATCAGTTTATGCAAAAACAAGAGGAGCAGAGATTGGCTAAGGCTTAAATGTTTAATAGATACTACAGAGCTAAATTAGCATACGCAAAAATAGTGTCTCAGGACCCAAGAGCAGTCCGTTATCCCCTTTCGAATCCTAGATCCACTATCTCCAAATAACAACCACTGCGATAAGATATGTGATATTTTTGGTATCGGATTTTCCGACACTCTTCGCATTTCAGTGACTTTGTCCCTAAATTCAATTCTATCTCAGACTCTATTCTAAAAAATAGCTCTTTTTTAATTCTTTGCCAAACTAACATACCCTACATGAGTTATCTTGACTCAAAATTTAAAATTATACAGTTAACGTAAATTCTTTAATTAGTAGAAAAAAAAGACATGAGATGGAAATTTTTTGACCAAAATTAGTCCGCATAATATTGTTTTGTTGATGAAATGAAACTCAAGCCACAAAATATAGTAAATTTTGGTATTTTGGCAAGGCAAGGTACTCATGGGCTCCAGCTGGAGTCTGTTCCATTGAGTCAACAATATTTAAAATTTAGTGTTCAGGTTATCAGATTCTATTAGTAGCAGCATATTTTACCAGAAGTATTAATTGCGCAGCTCTAGGCATTACAGACTTAAACAAAATTTTAAGTCTTAGATCGAATGTAGAATCTTATATAATTATTGGTGATGATTTGAATGCTAAACATAGTGCATGGTGAAATTCCGTGAATAATGAAAATGGATACAGACTGTTTAATTTGTTTAGTGACAGCTGCCTCTCTGAGAGACTCTTAGAAGATGAACTCAATTTGGCAATCAGAGAGGGTCAAGAAATAACAGCACCAAGTTCTTATGCAGTATACTTGACTGAAATGGGAATTTCTAAACGATCTCCATATTCAGCCACAGTATGCCCAGGTCTACACTTGTGGATACACAGTATTGGTTGTACCTTAGGATCCAGTAGATCAAAAAATGCTGTTTATGCGAAGATAGCATCTGCCGATAACATCATTTATGGTGCAAGTGTTGCCGCTTTGATGTTTTCGAAACTTCAAGGGCAACAAATCAGAGTTGTTCCTACTGAGCAAGAAGAGTCTTTATAGATCAAGAAACTCTAGCTTGTCAAACTCTGGAAACGGAGCAAGAAAAAGGTGGAGATCAGCAAGGAGGACTACTGGGGGATTACTCTCCAACTAGCCTAGAAGGAATACTAAATTTGAACGAGCCTCATTTACATTTACGCAAATATTTATTTATTGTATATGTATGATAGTCGAATCGAATTTTACAAAATATGATACAATGTTTACAAGATAAGTAAAATTTATATAATTCAATTCAATTATGCTAAATTTTTCTTTTTTAATATTATTTTATTGTAATTCAGCTGATGATTCTGGACAATGGCTACTGGAATATTCCGCCACCCTTGAATCACTCGATTCAAATCTCTGTACAGGAAATCGGCATAATTTGTATATCGGTCTCTTCAATAAACCGCTTGCCGTCTTTATTGTTACTACACGTACATTGCCATGAGCACCGGGATGAACCTCCATTACTTGTTACGCAGACAGGGAGGATAACGACCGACAGATGGTGGTGTTTTTTTTTCTCTTTTGTTTTATTTATTTTCGTTTGTTGGTACTAACTACTAACTCAATTATTTTGGTTGCGTGCAAATTTTTTTTTTTTGTAGTAAGGGGTGGTTGATGATAGAGGCATGGTAATCGATAGGGGGAACTAAAGAGTATATAAAGAGTGGCAAAACGCCATTCGAGAGGGACAATTTTTGCTGGAAAAAAATATATAAATAAAAATAACAATAAAAAGGAAAAGTTTAATTCAAGAAAAAAAAAAATTAAAAACCACTATAGTTCCAAGTGTTTACCAAATTTTGGTATGTTGTATTTTGTGTTAGTTGTTGGTGACGCCATTTGGATTTTTTTTAGTGCACTGCGTTGCTGAGAGCGTTTTGTGTGCGTTAGACATTTTGTCCGGATCCTAATAAGGCAACAAAGACACCCGATAAAAGATAAATAAATAATACCCAAAATAATACAAAAGTAAATACGACACAAAATAAATAATATACAAAATAAATAATACACGAATAATAATCTCCAAGAAAACAGAAACAAACCAAATATTGTTTGTCGAAATTAAGCCACACGTGGGGTCGCCATTTTGTGAGTAGGCGATCAACATAATCATCATTGCTCATCGGTTGGCGATAATCTTGGTCAAGTTCCTGCGACTGATTGCTGGAGTTCCGGTTTAAGTTTACGGCAACGTAGCGTAAGAGGCGTAAGTAACAAAAAGGGGAACGACCGTAAGTAGTTGCTAACAAGTGGTGGCATATTATTTTCTGGGGTGGAGAAAAGATTTTTTTTTTTTGTGTGCTCGTTTTTTTTGTACAATTTCAGTGGTCCCGGTAAAAGAGCTCTTCGCCCGTGGATCATCGACATTTCAAAAATCGGTCAACCCAGGTTGCGCGCTACATGTTGGTAGATGCTGTCGGCGAATGGAATAATTGTTTGGCTTGCTACGCTACGATTCTTCGTATAACTATTAAAAGAAAAGAAAATTTGTAATCTAAACAAAATAATAAAGGATATTTATAATGTTTCAAAATAATATGAGTTGCTAATTTTTTTTATATATCAGGGAATTTCAATGGCTATGTGGGAATATGTGTATATAATATATCCGGTAAGTGATTGTCGTGAAGTGAACTGATTGCAGCAGTAAAAATGACAGCATAGCGGCTTAACATCAGTTTCGGTTTGATATCACCTAACACCACCCTCTAGAGACTGTGCTAGCAGGACACAAAGCCGCGGTGATATTGACCGAGATATTCTGTCTACGGGAGGCACGGTTCTGTATCGGGTTCGTCTATCACCCCTTCCAGGGTGCCATCCACGGTAACGTGTGGCACGAAGAGGGGTGATCAGATAGGGGTATCACGATGACCTGGTGTGGGCTCGTTCTGAAGTTTCAGCACCTTCCAGGAGGAGCCTGGGCAACTTGGCTACTGAGGGAGTTGGAAGCTCTGTTCTAGTCTTAACCATGGTCCCCCAAACCAGTTACAGAGCTCAGTTAACCGTAACATACTCTTCCAAGTTTCCACGATTATATCAAAGAAAGAAAATTATACGGTGATCCAAATGAAAAAAAAATAAAACCAAAGGATATTTGTGATAAATTCAAGTGTGGAAAATCAAAAATTTACCAAAATTTTTATAGATGAAAATGAAATCTGCAAACGTTACTGCTTAGGCAAAGAAAATGAGTTATTGCCGAAAAAGCAAACTGACACCAAATATTTTCGAATTAACGAAAAATTAGTTGAGTGGTTTAGCGCAGCCCGTGCAAAAAATGTTCCCTTATCTGGACTATTGCCAAAACCTGTGGAATGTCGGAGTTCAAAGCATCAAATTGATGGTTAATGTGTTTCAGAAAGCGATATGCAATCGTGTTTAAAATATGTATGTTCGGGTGAGGTGAATGATGTAAATCAGACAACCGTTACACAATGGAAGGAAAAGCTGGGCGATATAGTAGAGGGTTATGATGCAAAAAACATTTACAATTGTGATGAAACAGCTTTATTTTATCGGTTGTTACCAAAAAAACCATGCAATTAAAAGAAGAAAGATGTGCCGGTGGAAAATTTTCTAAAGAAAGGCTTTTGGTGATGGGATGATTTAGCAACCGCTCGTTATAGGCAAAAGTTTAAAGCCTTGCTGTTTTAAAAATTTGGACATCGACCAATTAAAAGTGAAATATTTTTCATATAAAAAAGCATGGATGACATCAAAAATATTTGAAATTTATTTGGTAGCGCTCAATGCCGAGATGAATAAATAAAATCGGCATATCCTGCTATTTAACTAATGCTAAGAAATATTTTAGCTAAAATGGATCAATGTGAGAGGGCCTCGAAGTTGACAAAATCAATTAAATCAATTAAGGCAGAGACTGTGACGAGATGTTTCTGCAATTGTGGCTTTTTTACAACTCAAGAAATTCTTGCCGAGTCCATTGCACCAAATGATTCCAGCGCAGAAGTTTAGGATTTAATCGAAAATCTTTATGGTGTTCATTTATTCTGCTGAGACTTAAAGACAACGATATTTTCACTAAAATAGATGAAATTAATCTTGATGCAATGTTGTCAGAAGTCGGAAGAAAATTCCTATGAGGTGTTGATGCGATAGACGAAGTTGTGCCATCCAAAGTCCCAATTCAGGAGGCTCTAGGTTGCACGGAAACGTTAAAGCAATATGCATCGGAATCTGGAGAAAGTATTTTTTATGAAAATATTATCAAAATTAAATTAGGTTTAATTTAGACCCTGCCCAAAAAAGCCAAAATGTTGGCTAAACAAATCACTTTAGATAAGTTTCTTCACTTATCTAAATCATCTTAAGAAATAAGAAGAATTTATTTTATTTTGTTGGATTAATTTAGTTTAATTATTATTTTTTAATTATTTTGTGTGTTAAGTATGTACTGCAATAAATACAGTACAAAGTTAAGTACAAAGCAATAGCAATTATAATTTTGTGATTTTTTGTGAGTATGATATGTTTATACCTAAATTTGTACTAATAAAATTTGAAATTTAAGTATTACACACCAAATATAAGTATCTAAAACAAAAAAAAAACGTGAAAATTCGAAATCCTGAAAAAATGTTAAAACCCGGAAAAAATTGGTCCCGTGAGATTCCGACTTAGAGGATTTCTACTGTAAATATAAACATCCTCCATATGTATGTACGGAGAACAATCTCAATTCTAAAGAAACACGCGCGAAAGTTATGTCCTGAGGACTCTACCAATATCATAAGGGACAGAGTTATTAAAAACTAAAACAGTATTTAATAATTACTAACACATAATAAAATATACACGATTCCACTGGAGACAGGAAATCGTTATCTTTTATCTTAATAACCAAATAAAATATTCAAATACAAAATATGCAACCTAAGAAAATGTTAAAATTTACTTACTACATAGTTGTTGTATCAAAATAAGAAAATTATCGATTAATTGACGCCAATGAAATAACATATCATGTGTCAAATACTAACATATACAATTTATAGTATATCAGTAGTTTAGTAATAAACTACACATATTATATTGTTTCCTTTATATTAAACATGCATGCCAAGCATTAACCAATATTCATTTTATATAATTCAAGATATTTGAGTGTAAAATAATAAACACCGAACTTAAAATAAAAAAACTAACATCTTCTTAAAAAAGCGACTGCAAGAAGTTATAATTCGAGCTACATATAAAGTAAAAGATAAAGATAAAGAAACCGCACACAATGCGGTATTATTTTATGAAAACAGACGTCCGGAATCTCGCATTAATTACATTTTATACCAAGAATGCAAACACAACCAATAATGCGCATAACGTAATTTTGTTTTAAAACCATAAGTGTTCCAAGAACTAAAATAATTCAAATTAACTTACCAAAATAATCTCAGAATTAAAAGAGTTGTCTTCACCTTAACATTAGGTACTCAGAATTAAATATACTTTTCAGAATTAAATACAGTGCTGGGGAAAAAAATGGTCTAACATTATTTTATTAAAAATTGGAGTCTTTTTTTGCTAATTACAAAACTTTTGAAAGCAATTGGCCTATTGTTTCATTTTAAATACATTCGAAAAAATGCCAAAACATTTAAAATAAGTTGATTGGAGCTAAAGTAATGGAATAAAGTAAATTTATTTTTATAATTTTTTTTGGGTTTTAATATTTTTATAGAAATTCTATCTTTAATATTAACATTTATTGCCCGCTTCTTGCTTATTACTGCGGTACACCTCCGATTCACTGAGTTTGATAAATTTATCAAAGTCGCAGACTGTATGGATTCCTAGATGTTCATCAACAAACTTTTTAAAGCTTGAATTGATTTTGGGCGCTTTCTTACTACGTCTAGCTTCATTATAGACCAAAAATTTTCTATTGGGTTTAAGTCTGAGCTATATGGGTGCCAGTCCAATACATCGATATTTTTTCTGTGAAGTACTTTTTTACGTTTAAATGAAGAGATAAGAAACAAAAATAGGATTTTAATAAATTATTGTTGGTTTTCGGAAAGTCAATTTAATTATCTACAATCCAAAATTAATATGATGGTTATCCCTAACTTTTGCAGTGTTGCATGGAATTAAAAATAATAAATCTGAAAGTCTCGTCGAAATTCTCTAACACAGAGGGCTCAAATTCGTTATGTATAGGACTTGCAGATAAATAGCTGCTGTGATTTTTAAACTAAGGAAGAACATTCGACCGATTTGTTCTCCAGAAAAACTCCAGTTTTCGGTGGAAGCCTTAAAGACATTTGTTGCTAAGCTTCTCTCGAAGTTCTCTTCGTGCGAGGATTCTACTATCTCCAATATGCAGCTTGAATTTGGATTGAGGCCAAGAAACGTGCTCTTGGACACATAGCAAATTATTTTTGACTGTATTTGTTTGACCCGTAATGCGAACTCTGGCTCCTGAACTATTTCAAGTGCTCACAAGGTAGCTTTAACCAGTTTTCTTCTCAAATTCGGTTGCCCGTTGCTCGTTCAAGATCTCCTTCTATGTGCTGTGACGATAGGCGTAAAAGTAAATAAATTGTTTGACCAATGCTTTTGCGGCGATGTACCGCCGTAATAAAAGTAAAAGGCGGTCCAACAAAATATTACTATTAAAGATAGAAGTTGCATAAACCAATAAAGCTAAAAAAAACAACAAAAAATTATATTCTTTATTAGTAGACTACTTCCAAGCCTTTAAGCCTTTAAGTCCAAAATAGGGTACCTACTTTGAATATTTTGGCATTTTTCGATTTTTTCCCATAAATTGCACAATTTTTCTTTTTTTAAAATGGGTCCTAAATAAGATTAGAACGATAAGCCAATTGCTTTGAAAAGTTTTGTAATTTTAAGAAAAAAGACTCCAATTTGTAATAAAATGTTTGACCAATTTTTTTTTCACAGCACTGGGTGCTGATTCTCTAAAAAATAAGATAATGGGTAAACGTGTACACTTGCAAAAAGCAAAGCCTACTTTAATGAATTCGCAATTTTTCGATTTGATTACTACTTCAAATAAAATCCAAAAATTGCAAACTAATAAAAGAAAGCTTTGCTTTTTACGAGTTTACACGTTTACCCATTATCTTATTTTTTAGAGAATCGGGGTGCTGTATGTTCCAATCTAATTTATATAAAAAAGATTGAAAAGGGGAATAACAAAAAAAGGAGTTATAAAACAAGAAACATGTACATATATAGAAAAAAGAAGTCCACACTTCAAAGAGATGCATTAAAGTTGCAACTCCGGGTAAAATAAAAACTGGTATTCTAAAGAGAAGTCCTAAATAATTTAATCATAACAAGTGTAATAAAATGTATACCTTAAGATTAAATAAATGTTTTGTTTTTCTGAAGAAAAAAGAACAAAATTCATGCGACGAAATTAGAATACATGCAGTACGCATTTTTCCACAAATTGCCTCTATTTATAAAAAACGCACAACAGCGAGCAGTGTTGAAAACAAACAAAAAATGCGCGACCTCCGAGAAACCAGGTTCTATGAGACATTTAAAAAAAATTGATTTATACATGTATAACCACTAATTTGGGGTTGATCTTCCAGATTGCATTGTCAGATTTACAAAAAAAAAACTAACAACCGAGATAGCATGATAGATAACAAAGTACTAAGTGAAGGATGTTTACTTATAGTTTGTGATAATGTGATAAAAGGTTCTATCTACATAGATATTGTTAGATAGAACTTTTTTCACCGAACGTTAATTCATTTTGTTTATTGATACAACTTTGTTTCATTTTTGTTCGGATGCACCTTTATTATTCCAATGAAACGAAAAAAAATTTCGATATGTCAAAATTATTGATTGAGTGATTTGAGTTGTGATTGTTCAATCTATTTAAATATTTCGAAAGTAAGTTTACGAACATTATAATTATATATTATATTATACACATAAGATATTTACATACATGTATGTATCTTAAAATTATTTTGGCCGTTTTTCGTAGTTTCAAAATAAAATATTGGCAAAAATGTCTTTTGCATCTCAGATATCGTCCCTCTAGTAATGAAACAGCGTATAAGAAAAATAGTAGGTAGTTTTAAAATAATTCGCATTTAAATGTTTATTGAAAAAACTTTTTAAAATAAAATCTTTTATTTCATAGAAAATTAAATTTTCTATAAAATAAAAGATTTTATTTCAAAAAGTTTTTTCAATAAACACTTAAATCCGAATTATTTTAAAATTACCTACTATTTTTCTTATATGCTGTTTCATTACTAGAGGGACGATATATAGTAGAAATTGAAATATGTACCTGAAATTCCGAAAGATATTTAATAATTGACGAAGAAATTGTATCCTTGTTGGAAACACATCAAGATGATTATAGTCTCAAATATCGAAGAAAATAATAATCCTTCCAATACTGAGTCCGAAGAACCTTTTACAGCAGTTGAAGATGAATCTTTTACTATCTTCTACTATCTTTTAATCGTTCTAAAAAGGAAATTAAAAACTTAAAAAATTGCTTGATGGCATGCAAATTTCAGTGTGCGAATCACATCAGTAATGCTGAACGTGCAGCCATTTTCAAAAACTATTACTCATTGGATCAAGCTGGAAAATATAGTTTCATTTCATCGACTACTGAGCGGACAGAGGCACGACGAAAATCAAAATCTGGCCGTATTTCGCGGAGGGGCTAAACAATTTAATCTATGCACACTTGCTATTTCACAAAAGCCTATATGTATAATATACAGTGCATAAAAAACTGAATTTGTTGACCGGCATAGTGACGAATAGCGAGAGGCACTAAAACCTCAAGAAAAATAGCGAAGGACAGGATTTCGTTTTAACCGATGTTGGAAGCTTTCCGTGCACTGAGTCACACTACTGTAGAGAGAAAACAAAAAAAAATATTTCGATTCAAATTTTAACATCCTGCCTGAAAATGTATGATTTGTATATGACTAAATGCTATGAGCTATAAGTAGAACCAATAAAAGAGATTTATTATAGAAATATTTTTAACCCACGGTTTAATCTAGATTTGTTTAAACCTAAATCAGATCGTTGCAATGTATGTGAGATTTATAAAATTGATTTTTCACAATTAAAAGAAGGTGAATTCGAGAACCATAATCAACTGAAACTTACTATACGGGAAATGAAGGAAGCAGATAAAAATGCTGGCATTACCATCCTATGCTTTGACTTGGAGAAAGTAATTACATGTCCTAAAAGTAACATAAATTCATTTTACTATCGGGACGAACGATAACGATATCGCTTCAGCTTTATATAAAATTTTAATGTGCGTGTTCAAAGATAACGGCATTACGCAACTGATTACTTGGATCGACTCTTGTGTTCCGCAGAACAAGAACTCGTACATTGTAACTTGGAAATCTCGGCCGATAGACATAACAGGATAGTGATACTTTGCTGGAAAAAAAATGAATTTAACCTGAAAATAGGAAGGAACACACAGGGAACATTTAGCCTAAAAAGAACACCATTTGTAGTCATTAAATATTCTTGTTCATCAGTACGTAAATTTTGTTCGCAAACCGAGACACGAGAATTGAGAATTTTGTATTCGTACACGTTGTATAGTATACATTTTTGTGGTTGTGTTATATTATTTTTGTTTGTTGTATTTGTGCGTTTTTTAGGACAGTAAGCATCAAAAATAATTAAATCGGGTGAAACGGTTGAATTTTTTTGGTGCTTATGTTCGTTTCTCTTCTCGTGTTTTATACTTCTCTCTTGCTTTTGAGTTGAGATTTGTCATTCTACAAACAAAATAATTTTTGAGAGACTTGATTTGTTGTTGTTTTTGATTATGGAGTAACATTTTTTTTTTTGAGTTAAAGGATAAATCAATTTTCGTGTTTGTTATTAAAGAAAACATTTAAATAAAATATTTTCGGTTGTTTAATGTTTTTTAACATACATGCACTTTTGATAGACAGAAGAAAATTAAATGATGTCAATTTCATAAAAAAATAAACAACACTCACGTGGCCACTAATACACACACGATCTACCACTACTAAAACTTTGCGGTTATTCTACTCTCAATTCTCGGTTTGCGAACAAAATTTAGGTACAGGTCATTGATACCCTTGTATTATAACTATATAACTATGTAAATGTAATATACAATATTTAAGTTAAAAATTTGAATTATATAAAATCAATTTAGCTTGCCTAACACCTAATTAAATTGTTTACGTTGGTTTTGACGTTTAACCATGAGGGGGTGCGAACAGTATCGTTATTCATGTGAGGGATGGGTACCAAAATCATAAGGAGATGGGCCCACTTCATGGTGTTCATGGGCAGATGTCACTGCGAGGATAGTGGAGATTTTCTTTTTGTTTTTTTATGGGTGTGATGACAAAAGAAAATAGGTGTGGAGGACGCGATTCAAAAAACGACCGTCAGGAAGAAAACAACCAACGAAAACCCAAGCGTGAAAATACAATAAAAATATACAGTTGACGGTAGAGAGGAACATCCGGAAAATATTGAAAAGAGTTTTTTTGGTGAGACAAGGAAGAAGGAAAAACACCCTGATAACAACGAAGTGGAATTACGCCAGCAATAACTTGCATCGGACAAGAAAAAAAAAATTAGCGTGTGTCGAGACACGTAAAAATAAAATAAAACCTCGAAAAAAGGAAAGCGGGTATACCACGGGCGATGATTAATGAACCATAAAAACTAGCGCAGGCGGCCCCTCCCAACGAGACGAAAGTGAACACGTGTTCGAATTAACCCCGATTAAGGTACCATATTAGATAAGATAATAAAAATTAGAATTTAGTAAATAAGAAAAAAAAAAATCTTTGTGTAACTTTTTGATACTTTGTTTTGTTAATTAAAAATTAGTTTTGGAAAAAAAAAGTGAATTATAATGTGTTAATAATGTAGTTGATTTTTTTTGAGAAAGTGCTCCACCACCTCGCCAAAGTCAAGCCAGCTGTTTTACACGTTTTACTGTTTTTTTTGTAAAGCACACCTATATTTTTTTGTGTTTTGTGCGATGGCGAAGCGGCCCTTAATTGAGAATCCCCCAACCGAGAAGAGCTACCCAAATGAACGTGTGCTAATGAGGCCGATAACCGCGGGATACGCCATACGTTACAACATGTCAATGCAATTCAATACTTTATGAAGAAACATCCGCAAATTATGTCAATAGAGATGAGGTATTCGTTACCAGGCTACTTATGCATTCAAGAAGTGGACCATGCACATAGCCAAACCAAAGAAAGTTATGTCGAGAAATAATTATTTTTCTCCTATTGGTATTGGTTTAATTCAACTTAAGAAAACCATAAATAGAAAAAAACCATATATTATCATTCAAATGAGACCGAACGACTTCAAAAACTTCGAGATACATGCAAAATATTTTAATTATAAGGCTGTGCCCTTCGCCACCGTAAAAATGCTTGACTGTCTTCGGAATGCTCAAAATATATACCAAACATCAATCGTAATGGTAATTGATAATGGACCTTGTAATGCTGCCATTGAGGAAGTATTCCAAGAAGTTGATTTTCTAAACCTAACCATATAATCACTTACTAACACTCCACCCTATAGTCATGCAATTGAATACGCTTAATTTAACTATTATTACCCAGCGTCGCCACTTTTAAAGAACTGCAGATTTCAGACTGAGTTCAGTACCGAAATTAATCTCGACATCAGTGACGATTTTAATGAATTCGGCGAATTGGTTTCAGACATGTATGGTGGTGAAATTTGCTCTGGCAAACGTTTTATTGAAGATGACAACGATATACCTACGGAAAATGACACCGATAACCTAGATGAAATTCTGGAGTTATGCGGTAATGTATCGGAGGACGATTCATCTGAAGGCGAAATTGATGAAGTGGCTATAGTACAGATAGAGTAGGAGATACCTTCACTCAATAAAATATTCGAATGCATTGATAAAATTAAAACTTACGCCTCAGAAATATCAGTGTACGAAAACGCAGAAAAAATGTATGTAAATTAAATTAACTCAACGGAACGCAATAAAATTGTAAAACAAGCTTCATTAGATCAGTACTTTACAACAATTTCAAAACTAATTCGACTGAATAAATTAATTTAATGTGATTAAGCGTAACACAATGTGATAAGTAACGTATAAGAAAAGCTTTTACATATGCAATGTAAAATTTTATTATTTTTAAATTGTTGTAGATGAACCTACATAGTATATAATGATTAATGATGTATGCACATATTTCTTTATTATTTATACAATTAACTAAATACACAGTTGACAAAGGATAATTTTTTATTTTGAGAATACTGTAACTATTATTACTACTACTTTAGGTAAATATACGTTGTTTATAAAAAATTCTATAATTATAACGCTAACCCGGAATTTTTCTTTGGTCCCGCCGCTTTTCGCCTTAACGGATTTTCACTGTAATATAACCTAAAAAATTTATTTTTGAATTTTTTTGTCAAGCCAATAAACAAAAAATACAACAAGCGTAGTTTAATTTGATGGTGCAATATTTGGAGGAGCACAGGGATTTAGTGACTGGCAATTTTTACAACACTAACACCAGCCGCAGTATGGAAGAAGGTTGGTGTTAGGGTAACAAACCGGCTAAATGGCGAAGGCCCTCCTGCGTGAGACGACGACGCATGGAAAAAGGTAGGTTGTTAGTTTTTAATGTTAGTTAATGATACCAAAGACAGTTCGCGGTTTAATAAATAAATATTATATCTCACATAATGGATTTTTATAGTATAATAATTATGGTTAATTATGGTAACATTTATAGTATGATTGAGGTGCATGTGGCAACACTAAAAGAGAGTTTTGTAAAGTAACCACGATGAAGTGGCAGTTGATGAATGGAGGTGTTTGAGAGAAATAGGAATGTATAAGCATAGTTCAGAAAGAAATAAAATAACCGAATTAAGATAAAGAATATCGTGTTTACTTTAAAAATTGATCAGACAGCCTAGAGTGTTTTATTTAAAGATTTCCTCGCAAAATAAAAGAAAATTGTAACAAAATGCTGAATTCTGCAAAATATAATTTTTAATCATACATAATCTACTACATCTAACGGCGAGTGATTTAAACTCTATAAATTGTTAAATATTACGACAGGCAACTCTTTTCAATGGCAATTATTTAATATCCTTGCATATGGTAATACATATTTGTTTTACACGTAAACGTCAAAGTACAGAAACAATATTAAATTATTTTCAGTTCAGTTAACCTGACTGTGTTTCAATAAATTTTTCAATTTTTGTGCAATAAATATTTGTAAGAGTGGCGTTAGAGAGAATTGATCTTATATGCTGTAACGATAAGTTGCGATGTTACAGTTTACCCCATTAATTTATATTATGAAAAACTGATTTTTGCCGCATATGGGTTCATAACCTATGTATATAATGACAAGAAATTTAATTTTTATTAAATCAAGTGATATATACATAAGTATATGCAAGCCAATACGGTAATTTTATATCCGCGTCATGGCGTGTTTTTCGAAATAAAAATTAATGGGATATACATCTGCGGCAATAAGACATATTAGCTTATGTCGACTTAAAAAAAAATTGAGGTATCAATATTCACCATTTTATATCTATCCTGTAACTTCACCAAATTTGACTTAAGTATCCAAGCCTTGTGACCAAAGGCTGTAGTCACAATACGTGATGACTTAATTCAAATTTGGTGAAGTTAAAGGAGAGATAGAAAATGTTGAATATTGAAAATTTAATTTTATCTTAAGTCGACATAAGCTACTATGTCTTATTGCCACAGATACCTTTACATGTGTCTAATTTTCAATTTTAGATGGTGTTCAAGATGAATGAAAAAAGAAAATCATATTCGTTAAGATTTAAAATTCATGTTTTAAAAGAATATAAAGCCAATACTCCAGGAAGTGATTATGGCACATTAGCTACAAAATACAATCTTCCCACATCCATTATCCGGGGATGGATGAAAAATAAAGCAAAACTTATCGAAGCTTTAGAAATCACACATATTTCCAAACAGGTTGCCCGTCGATTGAAAGGCGGGGGTGGACATGCGGAATTTTCTCAATTAGAAAATCAATTGATCGATTGGATAACGGAGCGAAATCGCAAAGGCCTTCGCGTGAAGGAAAAATATATTCAGAACATGGCCCTAAAAATTAAAAATAACTTATACTCGGATAAATATGCTGAATTCAAGGCATCTTACGGCTGGCTCAATTTATTTATTAAGACGGCAAAATTCGTGTCGCTATCTACCTAAAAATTCCGATAAACTTGCTCGTGGCTTTATAGATAAAGTACAATTTATGATAACCGACAAAATCTCATAATATAATAAATGTAGATCAGGTTTCGCGATATTATGAATGCGAGCCCAAATCGACTATTACCGAAAAAGGAATCAGGAACGTTGTGATCAGGAAAAGCGAGCAGTTCACATAAAAAATGTACAGTAACTTTTGGAATAACAGCAGATGGGAATATGTTAAAACTACACTTGCTATTTGCAAAATTAAAAAATATACCTAAGGTGGATAGTGGATACCTAAGGTGGATGCCTCGTAGAAGTTAATTCAACCGGGATGTGGAGCAACGAGATTTTGTATAGTTATATGAAAGACGTTATCATGGCACGAACACAAACAAATTTGCTTCGGGAGCCGGTGCTTTTATTATTAGATTCGTATGGGCTACATAATGGTAGCGAATAGCAAACAATACAAAAAATATAATATTTTTATATTAATTATTCCTCCAAAAGTGACTGGAATTTTACAACCTTTAGACGTCGTAATAAATAAAATATTCCAGGAGAAATATGGATATTTATATGACACCTTCCTTTCTGAAGCAAGATCTGTAGCCAGCATTAAAGATTTTAGTATATTAAACATAAATTCCAGTCTAAGGATTTATATTTAGACAAGTCGATCCAGAACAACAGGCGGATTTTGGACCTTCGACATTACCTATAATACTGCGGCGGCGATATAATGCTTAGCTTTTATTTTTTTTAATTTAATTGAATAAATGAGAAAATACAGTGCAAAATAAAATAATAAAAACAAAAAAATATTTTTTTTGATATTGGTACGGAAAATTTCAATATAAACAAGCAACGAAACTTATCGACCTACGTAAATTCCCTAAATCCCGTCTGAAATTATTAAAGATTTGTACGCATTATTTTAAGAAGAATGTCAAAACAAAACATTATACATATAGCATTCTCCAACTATAATTGAGGAAATATATAAAAAGAATAATTCAGAAACTGGATTCAACTAAAAAGATCTAAAGAGAGATAAAAGGACACCTGCTCCTTTCGTTTACCAAACCTTTTTTAATCCTTTATATGAATTTTAATTAAAAAGATAAGAAAAAATAAATTATACAAGATTTTCGGGAAAACTTTTGTTAACAATTATAATAAGAACAGAATTAAAAATTAATAAAATCAATATTTACTTGCCAACTGTTTTAACCAATGTTAAATACTTAAAGAGTGGTTCGAATTAAGAACTTATCTTTGGTGAAGTAGCTTTTTTAAATTAGAATAATATTACATAAAAATTGTTTATGCTTTTGCAGTACTAAATAATTATGTACTTCTAAATATTGACATTTTGCTAAACACGATATTATTTTAGACAAACTAATTTTTTTGTTTAAATTTGTTTTTATGGTCGAAATAAAAAAATTGTCAGTTGAAAACCACATTAAACAAAATTAACTATAAAATGTACATTTGTCTTTCTTAAAATTAAAAAAATTAAAATAATATTTGTAAGAATAAATTAATGCAGTACTTACAAATCCAGTTCAAAAAATATCTCTATAAAGTCTAGCTATGTTGTTGGTGTATCCGGTGATGTAATATTATTATCTGATGTTGATAAAGGACGACATAAACCTAATTTCACTATGCCTGATGGCATCGATTTTAATATATTGACCGCCTGGTCTAGTGTAAGACCATTTAAATTTTTGTCATTGACAAAAACAAGCCGATCGCCGGGAAATATTAAATTTGTTTGTTCCGCCGAACCTCCAGGTATTAATCCTCGAACCACAATTACAGTACCATCTGGATCGATTGGATCTTGATAATCAAGTATTGAAAAACCAAAACCACGATCAGTTTTTTCTATATCGAGATAAACAATTTCGGTACTCCACAGTGCTAGTCCAGATATTTGCTCGACCGATTTGGAACGTTGTTGATCGGTCAATGTTGCCGTACTGGATGTATAGAGTGAACTTTCGGATTGTGCTTTGGTCAGCACTCCTTGAAGGCTTTGAAGCCCTCCCGCCAAAATACTGCGAGCCTCAAAAGCTTCTGGATTTTGTGATGTATTTATAATAGGAAGCGGTGCTGATGATCCTCGGGCGCATACTAATTTAACCTTCATTGGAAGTTCTTTTAAAATTTTCACTACTTCGGTATGTTTTAGACCCTGCAATTTGTGCTGGTTCACTTGTAATAGTTCATCTCCAGGTTTAAAACAACCATTTAATCCTACAGGACCTTCATTTAGAATAGATCTAATAAAATGATGTGGCCTTAATTCAATCCCACCTTCTACATCTACAGTACCCTCGAGGCTTATTCCTAAACCGGATAATTTATTTAGTTCGGCCACAATAATATCACTTTCTGGTAATTCTTTTGTCCAAATGTCCGCTAACGAATCAAGGCTTGGCGACTGTGAATGTGTTGGAGTTTTATCACCGTCAAGATCGCTTCTTTTATGGCTTGAGGAATCTTCTGAATCATCATCGTTTTTGTCACCGTTTTCACCCGCATACACGCTTGAATCGATTGTTGTATGCGATGCAAAATCGGCTTCTATCACACAAACATCACCGCAATCCGTGGTTACTATAGAATCTGCATCTGATTTAGCCGGCACCCATGATAGTGTTGTAATCGATGGAGAAGGTGGTAGGGATACATTTCGATTTTCGGCTTTACTTTCGGTCAAAGCAACTTGAAGATGTTCATATTTTCGGCCACGCAAAAATCTTTCTAGTGTTAATTTTACCGCAATACCGGTATTACGTAATATTTCAACGGCCTGGTGATTCGTTACACCAGACAATGATCTACCATCTACAGCTACAATTCGGTCATTTATTTGAATTCTCCGGCTCATTTCCGCTGCGCTCCCTTCAATTATACTTTTTACAAATATTCCTGATAAATCTTCCTGCTCGCAAACATAACCCGCCACCGTTATCCCGAGGCCATACACGTTTTTCCTTAGTTCAACTTCATACGTTTCCGTTTCAGGTAATTCTAAATATGTATCAATTATAGGTGGTAGTGATAAATTCAAAGGTGATATTATTGATATACTGTTACGTTCTATATTTAAAGCGTTAATTGCCACAACATCGATGTGCGTTATTACTGAATCAGCTTCATTAATAGAGGCATGTAATAGTGCATCTGCATAACCGGCACTTTGTAATAAATGTCGTTCCAATACTTCCGGATCTGATAGTAGTTTTGTAGGAATTATTGGAGCATGACTTGCTAAAGCTTGATAATCTGGTGATGTTGGTTCAACAGGTCTAGCAACTATCAGACGAACTTGTGATCCACACTGTCGTAACACTGTTGCAACTTGTTCTGAACTAAAACCTCGTAAATTAACATCACCAATTTGCAATACGTGATCACCGCTCTGTAAACGTCCATCGCGTTCTGCCACACCACCCGGTATTAAAGCTTTTATTATCACACCGGTACTTTTTCCTCCGGCTAACATAAATCCTAAACCATTACCATCGTTTAATAAATCAATTACTTCAACTTGTGACCATTCTGTACTCAAAACCATTGTCAACAATTTACTGATAAAGTCAGCACAAACATAATAGGCTCCTGGATATGTTTGATTGATTTTACATTTATAGAAGCATCACAGCTGGATTCATCTGAAAATAGAAAAAAAAAAATAATGATTAAAACTTTTGTGGAGATTGCTTATCTACTTAGTCAAAGGTCAAGGTAAATTTTTTAATTCGATTAAACATTATGAAACAGTAAATCTGATTCAACGGTTAACATATACGGCACCCTTCGCGAGGACCGAGATTCAAATTATTTTGCCCATCAGTTGATGTATCTACACGTTTTTTTTGTTTTGTATAAAATTGCCATTTCTCAGATCCACCCCTGCTTTACGACTTTAGAACTAGAAACGTGTTGAAATTTAGAAAACAATGCTGTGAAGGTTATGTTTCTAAATCTTCCGAGTTCTATCCCTTTCTTCCTGTACTTTCTCAATATAAAATGATAGAACAATAATATGAAGCAATGAAACTGGTGCTTTTGGTCATTGATTAAGAATTTATGGTACAAATTTTATAATTCCGATTACTAATTTTTGTTCAAAATGCTTAATTGAATGCAATTATTCTCCAAATTTCAAAAATTGTAATCAATCAGTTATTTTTAACTTTAAAGCGATAATTAAATCCGCCATTTTGAATTTAATTTTTTTGACTTCAGGGCTGGGATGTTGTACCATCACTTTCATTCGAATCGACTTTAAAAGTCGATTCGAAAAAGTGATAGTTGGCATGTTGTAAAATTTTCGACTCCAAAGTGATACGTCAACACGGCAACCATTTTTCAAAGATGAATTAACAACAAATATTTTAATTTGACATTTAGTTGTTATTAAAAACGTTAAATAAATATTAATTCTTAAAGATTTTATTAAAAAACAACAATTTATGAGGAATATTATTATATTTTGACGAATTGCTCATACATCACTTTAAATAAACTGAATGATACAAAAGTATCATTATCGCGATTCGAAAATTTTACAACATGCCAATTTTCGACTTTCTGTTCGAATTTCGAAAATTTGAAGTTACAACATCTCACCCCAGATTTGTAATTATCGACTCCAAAAATACTTTGCTATATGGATTTGCAAAATTTGTAAATAATTGTGAAACATACCTTAACTGAAGATCACAGAAGTCAAATTGGATCCATAATCTTGAATTATAAAATAATAACCATAAATCTGTTATCAGCGACCTAAACAATTTCTGGGAGTACCCAGTTTCTTTGCTTAATATTAATTATTAGGCGAAATGCCAATTTTGCATTTTATTTTGCAATAAAAAAGTTTAAAAATTAAGAAAAAGCCTTTTCAGATAGTAAATTTGTTCTAGGTCGCACTTAAAGCCGATAACAAACGGTTTCATCATCCAACACCGAATCGAAAGTGGTGTTACAATCCCAACGTTCGATGTTGAAAGGCCGAATGTCGGAAGGCCGAATGTCGAAAGACCAAACGCCAAAAGGCCGATTGGGTCGGAAGGCCGAATGTCGAATGGCCGAATGTGTCGAAAGGCCAAATGTCGAAAACCCGAATGGGTCGGAAGGCCGAATGTGTCGAAATGCCGAATGCCGAAAGGCTAGAAAAAAAATCCAAACATTTTAAAATCCAGAATAGTTGAAAAGTAAAAATCCAGAAACATAAAATCTCGAAAAAAAAAATCTATAAATAACCGGAAAAGCCATCCAGAAAAAATTGTTTAAAATAAATGAAAAAAAATCAAGTTTATTGGCATTTTTAGACTTCTGACATCACTTGAAACGTTGTGGTACATCCACTAATCGATACGAGCGATACAATTCCTTTGATCTGTGCCTGCAAGGTTGACGAAGCATTTACGAAGCATTAAATTCGCAATTCGCTCCAATACATTCGACGATGTCATACTAACCTAACGAATTAAGCCAACCACAAAATAACTTGAAACATTTGTGGTAGAACTGTCAGTAGAAGCGATATTAGCAAAACTATTCCTTTGATCTGTGTCTGACAGGTTCACGAAGCAATTCCCATTATCGTATTTATTATTATAATATTATTCCATTATCGTAAATATTAAGAATTTCACGGAAAAAGTAAAATTCGATAGACATTTTATAAATTTTAATTTGGTCCGCAGTTTGATAATTGTGTTTCTGGATTTTAGTTTTCTGAATTTTTTTGTATCTGGATTTTTTTTTTCTGGAATTTTTTTGGGATATTGTTTTTTAAAATTTTGTTTTCCGAAATAATTATTTTGATTATTTTATAGTGAAATAATGAATATTTAGTGAAATAGTTTTTCTGGGATCGATATAAAATATTACATTTCAAAATGTTGCATTAACAAAATATTGCTTTTTTGATTAATCTTGCAACTACAAAATGTTGCAACTACAAAATCTTACAATTACAAAATCTTTCATAACAAAATAGTGCAATTATTTTTCTGTTTAGTAGGTGTCATTAATAAATTCTATATAATCCGCGCCAACGTGCGGCACGCAGTGCGACATGTTTACTGATCCCGGCTCCTACGTCCCCCGAAGTTAAAATCTAAAGCCTCTCGGAGGGCTATGCGGAGGGAGTGCAGCGACCTCCCGCGTGTCCGTGAGAGTTACTGAAGCCATTAGCCTCTTCAATTCTAAGTTAAATTAGTTGATGTCTTTTTATTTTAATGTAAAATCTATAAAACATTAATAAAAACATTATTAACATAAATAAACAGTATTTTGAAAATTATTTTTATTTATATTGAGCCAATTCTTTTAATTTAAACAATTATTTTATTGGTATAGGGCCATGGGCGCATTTGCTAACAGCCAAACATAGGCAACTGCCTAAGGGCGCCAACTGAAGTAGGGCGCTTGATTTTTTTTCCAAAATTTTATTAAACATAATTTGTTTTAACCGTAATTAGAATTTATTTGTATCAACACGACGTCGCTATTTAAAATAATCAGTAAACGGTGTTGAAACGAGTTGTGAGCATTATACGAAAACTTGCTAGCCGAACATTGCCTTTAAGAGGAAAAACACAAAACATTGGAAACGTCAATAATGGTAATTTTTTGATGAAAGTGGAATTAGTAGCTGAATTCGATTCCTTCTTGGCTGCCTTTATTGAAAAATATGGAAATCCAGGAAAAGAGAGAACTTCATTTTTATCGTCAATCGTATTCGAAGAAATTATAATATTAATGGCCGACAAAGTAAAAGAATAAATATTTATGGTAGTAAGAGAGGCAAAATATTATATTATATTTGTTTCAGCGTTGACTTCACTCCAGATAAAAGATGGTGTGCCCGAGGAACATTTTTTTGATTTTTTTGGAAATTTTTGGACATAAAGCTGAAGATATGGAGAAGGAAATAATACAATATTTAAATGCAAATAAAATTCAAATCAAAAATATGGGAGGCTAATCATATGACAACGCTAGAAACATGTCTGGCATTTATACGAGACTTCAAGCACGAATTAAGAACTTAGGCCCGATTTTATGAACGAGGATAAATGATTAATCCTCTGATTTAGCGTAGTTTGCATTGTTTCATACAAGGCAAACTACGCTAAATCAGAGGATTAATCATTTATCCTCGTTCATAAAATCGGGCCTTAATGAACAAGCACATTTTGTACCTTGTGTAGCACATTCCATGAACTTGGTTGGAAAATTTGCAACAGATTGCTGCCGAGATGCAGCAACATTTTTTTAATTTTTTGCAAGAATTGTTTAACTTTTATCTTCCTTAACTAGTCGTTGGTTAGTGTTAACTACTGCTTTAAATGAAATTTTGCCCAAATCAAGAGCAACTCTTCTTCAGAATATTTTTTTTTACTTTCAACAGTTGGTACCAAGCTCAAAAATATAATTTACTATTTAGAATTTTAACAAACATTAAATAGTGATAACAAATTATTGAATAAAGTATAATTAATTCCAAATGAAAATTAAAAAAATTTAAAATTCTGATTTATCGAAAATTTGATAATTGTTATTTAATACCAACTCATAAAACTAAATATATTTAATATATTTACTCTAATGGTAAACACTGCAACTAGGTGAAGAAGAGAATTTTTCTATTCCTTCTTCTCAGCGGAACGAATCTCTTCATTCCGGAATGAAAATACACGGCATTGTTGTTGTAAAATTGCCAAAGTAAGACTACAGGTATTTAAGCTTTTCATGACCTTTTTTGTAAATTCTTTAGGTAAAAAAAATCTAATGAACGGGTCCGACTCCCGAAGGTTAAGTTTTGTTTCATATGGGAACAGAATATGAGAGTTTACAAACGTTTAATTTTTGTTTCACTTGACGTTTTGAGTGCTTAAAACGGTATTTTAGCGGCCTATTAAATTTTTTGGTGATATGCAATGTGCCCAAGTTCATAAATAGTGAAAGCTTATTTGGATACAAAGAATTTGAATATTGAAGTATTTGTTGAATCTAATGCTCGAGATGTTCCTCTATATTAAGGATTTTAATAAATTTTTTTTTTTAAAATCATGCAAAATGCTAAAAAATGGCAAATAAACTTTTGTGTGGCCGTTTTGATCAAAATAACACAGTCCAAAATTTAGCTACGAGCTAAGCAGCAGCTTATACCTAACTGGATCGTTTTAATATTCTAACTGATACAATGTGAGAAAATACATTGTTTACAAAAACTAATAAATGCTAAAGCGATTAAGTTCGAGATCGATGAATTTGCATGCACTTAACTTAAAAGTGCTGAAAACACTAAAGGCTCATAAAGCTTCATAATAACAAATATCAATCTGTTATAGATTTATGATGTGCACACCAAATACAGAAGATCTTTCGATTATTGGAGTTTGACAGCTTCCTCAACGGTTTAGATTAAGGTTTCAAACAGGGTTGGTATGTTTTAAACTCTTTGTTTTAAACACTGTTTTAAACAGTGTTTAAAACACCTTGTTTTTTTCTTTTAAACAGTTGTTTTAAACAAAAATTGAAATGTGGGTTTTGCTGGTGGAAAATCTTTAAGCTTGCCGATAGAATTTCGCTGGAATTCTTATTGTGATTCGTTAGAGTCGTATCTGGTAAACTGGCCTGCTAAACATGAAAAGATTGGCAGAGGATATAGTTGCTTTATTGAAGCCAATTACAGTGACCCTTGACAAAATACAAAGCAATAACTGCAAATTAGCAGACGCAGTAGAGGTCTGGAAAGGAGCCACATTTGACTGGAAATGAACTGTTAAAACATTATATCAAAAGAGATACAATAAAACACTAACAAATGCACATTTTGCGGCATATCTTTTAAGTCCTAAGCCAAGAAAATCAGTTATTACTGCAGACGAAAGAGAAAAGGCAGTGGATTTTATTGAATTAAATTTTTCAATAAATTTCATAAACACCACATTTATGAAATTTGTCGCAAAATTAAACCCATTCAGGGATTCACATTTTAAAAATTGTGTGCAGCTCACAGATTTTGATTGGTGGGTGTCAATGCAATCGCTTTATCCGAATATTATTTCGAATAATAATTTGGCTTTGATTGGTCAGCTGCATACTGCTATATCGTCATCAGCTGGTATAGAAAGGATTTTTTCTAAATTTGGATTAACTCACACTGCTTTAAGAAATAAACTCGGAACTAATAAGGCAGATAAATTGGTTTTCGTTTCGCAGCAATTAATTAAAATTTAAAATAGATGTATAGGTTACTGCAGACATTACAATTTTTTAATTTTGTTGTATAATCATAATGGAGATATTTTATTGGTGTTTTTTATACCATATGTATATGTATAAGTTTGTAACTTATACCTTCAATAAAAAAAAATTAAATACGAAACAGTTTTTCATTCATCTGAATTTATATGTAGGTAACTTTATCTTTATTTCTTCCTAACCAAAAATATTGTTTAAAACAAAAAAAACAGTTTAAAACAGAAAAAAACATGTTTTTTGTTTTTTTTATTTAAAACATGTTTTTTACCAACCCTGGTTTCAAATAGAATTTTGAATTAATTTTGATCATATGCCAATAGAAGGTTTTTAATATATTTGGATTATACTATTGGATAGGAAGTCTTTTTAAATAGACCTCGCAGGATTTTGAAAGCTTTAAGAGAAATATATAAAAAAATTCTATTTAACGCTGAAATCTGACTTTTCAAGCTACATACTTAAAGTTTCCGTAAAATGTTGGAATTGTCAAGAAAGCTTGGGGCTAAAAGCAGAAACTAATTGTTCTGCTGACGTTTTTATTTGTTAAATAGAAAGCTTGCATATTTTCGCTTGAATATTTCTCTTCAAGTTTCAAATACTTTAAAATTTTACAAAAATAGTTCAGTTTCAGTTAGTATCAATTTGACTAAAATTTAAATTTAGAAAATAGAAGCTTATCATTCAAAAATATGTCAAAGCATAATCCAAGTTAACCGACCAACCTAGGTTTTCATTTTAAAGCTGCATGAATTTGGAAATAATTACAGATTTGCAAATCTATTTAAAAATGCTAACGTAAAATGCTAAAACTTAGTACGAGCTTATACCCAACTTTCAATTCACTTCACATGTTATGTAATTTAAATGATGTCATATCGCAATACTGTAAAATTAACGTGTCAAAGTCTTTAGGTGCTGAAAGCTTTTTTATTTAAAAAACAAATCATTAAAATTCGTGATCAATATTTCTACAAGGTTCTAATTAAAAGCTTCATTCCACAAAATACAATACCGTTTACCGGAACTTTAAAATGTTGAAAGCATTTTTAATTTCAAAAACAATTAAAAGTTTGAGATCGATGTATCTAATTTTTAAATGATTCGTTCATAAAATATAAAGCTCAAAACAATTATTAAGACCCATAAATGTTGAAACTTCAATATTTTTTTCTAAGTATAAAAGCAACAAAATGTTTGTAAAAAGATATTTAATATTTTGAAAGTAATATAAGCAAAATGGAGCTTAAAGCTTTGTTATTTTTAGAAAATAATAAAGCTTTCTTTGTATTACAACTTATTTTCTAAACATATCTTCAATAATAATAGCAAAAGGTTAGCACTTTCTTAAAGCTCTTAATATAGATTAAAAACGTTTAGGCCAACTTTTCGATATTCCAAATTTGCAGAGATTATATGGTTTACTAACAGTGATAAATTCTAAGGCTTATTTGTATATTAGTGCATAATTTTAATAATACTGAAAGCTTGGAAAGCTTCGTAATAAAATTTGTTCAGTTCAAATTTAACTTTGCTAGCGCAACATCAATCTGTTATGGTTTATGATGTGCATATCAAATACAGAAGCTCTTTAGATTTTTTCGGCATGGTAGTTTCCTAAAGCATTTCACTAGCTTTCTAAATGTTGGATTTTGAATTAATTTTGATCATTTGTCAATAGAAAGTTTCTAATGTGTTTTAGGTTATTTTATTGTCGATTTTTGCAGGATTTTAAAAGCATTAAGGGAAACATACACATAATCGAGTAAAATGCCAAAATTTAGTACAACCTTATACTCAACTTCAACTTTCTTGAAGTGTACTTTGAAAAATTTTTATTCGAAATCAATTGAACGTTTGAAATCGATTTGTTTTTAAAATTAAAATCTCAAAACAATTATTAATGCATTAAAATTTTAATACTTCAAAGTTTATAAAAGCTCAATTTTTTTTCTATAAAAGTTTACAAAATGTTTGTAAAAAGCTTTGTAATTTTATAACAATTTAAAGCTTTCTTTAATAATAAAAGGTTAAGGTATTATACCCACTTTTCGATATTTCAAATTTGCAGAGATTGGATAATTTTAATTCGTATTAAAAAGCAAATTAGTGAGTTTGTGATTTCCTCAATTCCGAAAGCATGAGTTAAAACCTTTCAATAAAAGCTACGTGTTTTCAGATATGGTTGGTTTTTGCGAGCTTAAAGAATTAATTAAAAGCCGAACGCTTCAAGAATTTATATAAAAGTAGAAATTAATTAAATTTCGTTCATAAAAATATAAAGCTCATAAAATGATTGCAACATTTAAATGTTGAAACTTCAAAGATTAAAAAAACTGCCAAAAAATATTGGCTTGTTCGGAAAATAATTTCATTTTTTCCCAACAGAGGACTTAATTGTATTTTTTTACAGCCAACTTCACACTTAAGCCGCATTGTCATTTTATATTTTGACAGCTGATATAGCAAGGCTTGTTTGTTAAAAAGTTTGTTTGGTGCCCTATCAAATATGGAAGATCGAAAGCAGCATTTTCGGCGTATTTCACTTAAGGAAAAAGTTATTGGATGTGTATAGAGAAGATGTAAGTGCCAAAACTGGTTTGCAAAATTGTTGAAGATGCACCACGTTCCGGAAGGCCAGTTGAAGATGATGAAAACAAAATAAAGGCATTGATTGATGCAAACCGTCGAATAACAAATCGAATTCCACCGTTCATGATCACGTGAAACGCCATGGTTTCATTTCAAAACTCGATATATGGGTTCTTAAAGAAATTGTATCCGTCGCATTAACATCTGTGATATGCTTCTCTGCAGAAAGAAGTTTTTCATTGTTTCAAAAGACGGAAAACACATTTGCGATCAACTAAATATAAAAGAACAACGTTTAAAAGCATTAGCTATATTGTCAATAAAAATAGAATTTACATAGAATTTTGATTATACTGGAATAATTGATGCTTTCGCAGACAAAAAAGCTAGAAGAAAATTTTAATAAATACGTTAATATGTACAATTATTTTTGTTGGTTATTAAATGAATATATTAACAATAACAGCAAATATGTAATTAAGTTTTCATTATATGCTGTCTTACTTTGGTAAAAATGATTCCTATCCGGATAGGAATGAAATTTTGCCCAAAGTAAGAACAATTCTTCTTCAGAATAATTTTTTGTTTTTACTTTCAACAGTTGGTACCAAGCTCTAAAATATAATTTATTATTTAGAATTTTAACAAATATAAAATAGTGATGACAAATTATTGAATAAAGTATAATAATTCTAAATGATAATTAACAAAATTTAAAATTCTGATTTATCGAAAAATTGAAAATTTTTATTTAATACCAACTCATAAAACTAAATATATGTAATAGTTTTACTCTAGTAGTAAACACTACAACTACGAGAAGAAGAGAATTTTGCTATTCCTACTTCTCAGCGGAATGAATCTCTTCATTCCGGAATGAAAATACAAGGCATTGTTGTTATAAAATTGCCAAAGTAAGACTACAATAGTGTACTGCAAATTTGAAATTCTCTGTAAAATTATAGGGCGCTTCAGTATGCTTTGCCTAAGGGCGTCAAAGGTACAAATGTGGCACTGTATAGGGCTCTTTATGTTTATTTTTATTTATTAGTACTTGAGCTTTCAATCCCACTTCGGGATCATTTTCAAAAGCATAATGAAAAATTATTTCCAAAATAGGTTCCTTTTATATAAAAATTTTACATAAAACAATCAAACATTTGTTACAAAAACCAATTTTTCATGGAAACGAACAGCCTAGACAATTTTTCGAAAAATAATTTTCTTTTCCTGGCTAAAGCGTTTTTCATGCAGAAAGGTTGTACAATTGAATAAAAATAAAATGAGGTGAGACAAAAAACTTATATAAATAAATCATACGAGTTGCCAATATAAGCATAATCTTCTACAATGTTAATCGAATTTTTACTTGATTTAATATGTATACTGGACAGACAAAACAATTTTTGGAAAAAAGAATTTATCAACACCGATATGACACCAACAAAGATCTAAATTCAAATATTAGTGCACTTACACGGTATCTGAAAAATTCCAATCATTTAATCAATTTAGATAACGTCAAAATTCTCGATAAACAAACCAATTTTAGGAAAAGATCGATTTTGGAAATGTTACATATTAAATCAAATGTTACATATTAAACCTCGTGCGGAGTTGCTAGACTCCCATCGGGCGCGTCCCCAGGTGGCGGATAGGGGAAAACTCTTACTGACTTGTCGGGCGGGTAAATGGGAAATAAAATACCATTCGCGGACCAAAACTAGCTAAGGGTGGTTCCCTGAAAATAATAACCAATATGGGGGACTCGAAACGAGATAACCTTACGGCGCAGGGAATCGGATACCCAGTGCCGGCGACTTTGAGGGGTGAGCAAGCGGGCTCCCAGTCGTCGATATCCAATGACCGCAATACTTCAGAGCTGATGAACTCTGACCCATTTGGAAGAAGTTCCATAGTGCAAAGATCACCAACATCATTAGCTAGAACAGTTGAGATAGAAAATGCAGAACTACGCAGACAACTATGTAACATTGAAAAAATTACGTCGGATTTAATGAACGAAGTAAAATCTCTTAAGTTAGAAAATGAGAAACTGAAAAATTCTTTACAATCAAAGGAACCTGAGGAACAGGATGCTTCAGTTTTCCATGAGAGAAATGCTTTGCAACCCAAGAAGCCAGAAGAACAGTGTGCTACAGAGTACCACACTGACGAAGAAGAATTAAGAGAAGAAACTGACTGGATCTTAAAAAAGAACAGGAAGAAAAGACCTGCGAAAAAACGGAAGGCAGAATCTTCTCCAGAGATTGTAGCTTCAAGCCACACTTCAATAACTGCTGTATTAAATCAAAATCAGCAAAATGTACCAGCTCAGGAAAACCAAACTGCCAAAATTAAGGAAAAGGCTCCACCACCAATCAACATTATTGGCGTAACTGAATATAGTACTATCCAATCGTTAATGAAATCGGTGACTACAAAAGATTACAGAGTTGTAGCACTGAACAACAATATTTGGAAAATCAATACAACAGATATAGAAAGTTATAGAGCCTTGGCTTCAAAGCTGACAGATGACGGCAAGGAATGGTACACATATGAGGACAAAAATGATCGTCCGATTAAAGTGATGGCCAGAGGTCTTCATCCAACCTGTGCAAAGCAGGATATAATGGAAGACCTTAAACACCAAGGCTTCAAAATAGAGGATGCGGTAAATATCCTAAAGAAAGAAAAAACTGTAACTGATCAAGGGATTAAAATGAATAAAAGGGGGCTCCCATTGTTTATGCTTACTTTTAATAGCACGGAAAAAGTGGAAAAAATTTTCAATATTAGGGCAATCCTTAACATGAGAGTTCGAATAGAAGCGTTAAGAAAATCCACAGGCTTGATACCTCAGTGTAAGAATAGCCAAGGATATAATCACACGCAGAAATATTGCAAACGAGAGCCTAGATGCGTGAAATATTCGGGAAAACATCTCGCCCAAGATTGTAGGTTCACAAAAGCTACGCCTCCAAAATGTGTAAACTGTAATGGAGAGCATCCCGCTAATTATAGAGGATGTGAAGTAGCCAGGGAACTTCAAAATCTGAGAAATAAAAAACAACAAAGCCCGCTAAACCGTGGGATGTTCAATAATAAGACAATATCTAAAAATCCAGTGGTAGAACTACCACTAACAAGTGCAATAGCAGGCCGAAAAACATACTCCCAGATTGTACAACAGCGGGAAGTAGTAAGTAACAACGAAGACGGTCAAAGCCTAATTCTTGAAAAAATTTTAAAGAATATAGAAGCATTAAACTTAAGGCTACTAAAACAAGAAAGAAGCCTGGACGCTTTAAATAAGCGGTTAAATAAGCAAGAAACAGTGAATGAAATCACTTCTATGATGTACTAATCTATGAAGATGAATAACACATTCAGAATCGCCAATTGGAATGCAAATGGGCTGTTGCAACAAATTCCAGAGTTAGAAATTTTCCTAAATATAGAAAAGATAGATATATGCCTAATTTCAGAATCTCATTTGACAAAAGATTCATTCGTTAGAATTCGAGGATACCAGTGCTATCACGCTATCCACCCGTCAGGAAAAGCGAGAGGAGGTTCAACCATATTTGTGAAGGAAAACATCAAACATTACGAAGGAGTAAAAATTGAAGAAGAAATTATGCAAGTAGCCACCATTAATGTTCGAATAAATAGTCAAAAGGTAATCAACATATCTTCAATATATTGCCCTCCACGTTATAATCTGACTAAAGAAAACTATGTTACGTTACTCAAATCGCTCGGTTTTAACTTCATAATCGGAGGCGATTTTAATGCTAAAAATACATATTGGGGATCAAGGCTAACAACCCATAAGGGTAAGGAGCTATTTGCAGCTGGTCGGGCACTAAACTGCGAGTTCCTGTCTGGAGGTAAACCAACATATTGGCCAGCGGATACAAATAAGATACCAGATTTGATAGATTTCTTTGTAACAAAAGGGATATCTGTAAACTACGTATTACTCGAAAACAGTGAAGGAATTTCATCTGACCACACACCTGTCATTATGACACTCAGTGATACCATTATCAAAAAAGAAAATTTACCTAGGTTAACAAATAATAAAACAAACTGGGACCTCTTCCGGAAAATAGTCGAAGACAATACGGAACTACAAGTACCAATTAAAACTCCGGCAGAACTTGAGGTTCAATTGGAGCTGCTGAACAACAGTATTCTGCAAGCAGCATGGCAGAGTACTCCTCCTACTTGTAATCAAACGGAAAGTTACATCAACTACCCAGTAGAAGTGAGAGATCTGGTTAGAGAAAAGCGGAAAGCTCGAAAAATCTGGCAGAGGAATCGAGCACCACAAAGCAAATCACGACTTAATTATTTAAGCAACAAATTAAAAATGCTTATCAAAGAAGTCAAGAACAAATCTTTTAATGAATACCTGGCTGGCCTTTCTGGCAACAAAGACACTAATTACGCCCTTTGGAAAGCAACTAAAGGTCTTAAAAGGCCTAAAGTACAAATAGCTCCTATCAAGAATGACGATGGAACTTGGGCTAGAAGTGCCAAAGAAAAAGCTGCATTGTTTGCAGACTATCTTGAAAACACATTTCAACCCCTCCCAAGGCAAACAGCTGAAGAAAATATAATTTCAGTAAATAAAGTGGATAACCTAAACATAAAACCTGTAACACTACAAGAGCTAAAAGATGAAATTAAAAACAACTTAAGTTCAAAAAAATCCCCTGGTTATGATTTAATCACTGGACTTATAGTTAAAACTCTCCCAGAAAAAGGAGTACGAAAATTACTGCAAGTAATCAATGCAGCCTTCAGATTAAAATACGTTCCATATCAGTGGAAAGTGGCAGAGGTGATAATGATTATAAAACCTAACAAGCCGCCAAACAAGAAAACATCGTACAGGCCGATTTCCCTACTTCCTATAATTTCAAAATTATTTGAAAAGTTACTACTCAAGAGATTAAAATCAGTAATAGAAGACAGAAAACTCATTCCTCCTCACCAATTTGGATTTATAGAGAGACACTCTACCATAGATCAAGTGCATAGAATCACAGATCTAATTGAAGATGCTCTGGAAAATAAAAAAATATGCTCAAGTGTATTCTTGGACGTATCTCAAGCCTTTGACAAAGTATGGCACCGAGGCCTGGAATATAAACTACACAGAGATCTGCCGAAGCAGTTTTACCTGATTTTAAAGTCATATCTAGCTGATCGACGCTTTCGTGTGAAACATGAAGAGGAATACTCCGAATTAAAGAAAATATCGGCGGGAGTTCCACAAGGGAGTGTTCTGGGGCCGATACTGTATATACTTTATACGCGAGACGTGCCAAGCACAAAAGGAACAAATATTGCAACATTTGCGGATGATACTGCAATCTTGGCAACTGGAAACAACATAGAGGAGTCAACCAGCAAATTACAAAACGCTGCTAATTCATTGAGTAATTGGACGAAGAAATGGCGCCTTCAACTCAACGAAACTAAATCTGTACATATAAACTTTACCAACAAAAATGTTAATTGGTTACCTGTTCGACTGAATTCACAACTTATTCCACATGCAAACACGGCAAAATATTTAGGAATGACCCTTGATGCTAAACTCAAGTGGAAAGAGCATGTTAAAAAGAAAAAAGAAGAGTTAAACATCAAATATAGAAAAATGTATTGGCTCATAGGAAGGAACTCTGAGCTAACATTACATAATAAACTGCTATTATATCGGCAGATATTGAAACCTGTATGGACGTATGGTATACAGCTATGGGGCTGTACCAAGAAAACTAACGTAAAAGTAATTCAAACTTTTCAAAATAAAGTCTTGCGTAGTATGGTCAACGCACCATGGTATATAAGGAATGATAACCTTCATAAGGATCTAAAGATGGAGTACGTCAGTGAAGAAATTAAGAAATATGCTAGGAAACACGTACAGCGCCTCAGTCAACATGAAAATGCGGATTTGCGTCGTATGCTGAACAACCAAAATCCAGTAAGACGGCTTCGAAGAACGAAGCCCTTAGAACTAGGACAGATAAATTAATGAAGTATCCAACCTGGAGCTAACCGATGGGTTATTCTCCTCAAACAGTTAACATCATTTAATATAGATAAATTACTAGATGAAATTGTATTCAGTTGTAATATTTGTTAAATAAAAAAAAAAAAAAAAAAAAAAAAAAAAAAAAAATTGTACAACCTTTCTGCATGAAAAACGCTTTAGCCAGGAAAAGAAAATTATTTTTCGAAAAATTGTCTAGGCTGTTCGTTTCCATGAAAAATTGGTTTTTGTAACAAATGTTTGATTGTTTTATGTAAAAATTTTATATAAAAGGAACCTATTTTGGAAATAATTTTTCATTATGCTTTTGAAAATGATCCCGAAGTGGGATTGAAAGCTCAAGTACTAATAAATAAAAATAAAAATAAAGAGCCCTATACCAATAAAATAATTGTTTAAAGTATTTTGAAAACAAGATTTTCAAAAACAAGATTTTCTCCAAAAGATTTTCTCACTCAAATTCGGCATTCAAACAAAAAATTATTAAATTTAGTGTATTACTCACAGTGTGCGGGAAGCCGAAAAAAGTTGGTCTAAAATGCCGAAAAAAAACTAGCATCATATATAAATGCAGCATGCTCTACAGTGTCACTATCCATTAAACAGAAAATCGTACATGATCATTTAACAAAGAAATCGCGAAAAAACGCGATTTTTTAATTTTAATTGAAAATATCATTTCGGCGGCCAATTTAAAAAAGGAAGAAATTAAAGATGATACCACGTTTATACTTTTTTCTTAATCTGTATTCTTTATCTGCAAAATAACCCTATATCAATATTTTGCGATAGCTAGTTTTTGTTTTACAACCAAAATACACTAACATACAATGCCGAAAATCAAAATACTCCGTTTACTTTGCTTGAAACAATACTAACTCAAGGTCACTGTGTACGGAACGGTGAAAAAAATTTGCCAAATAGGTATACTGAATTCAATAAAAATTTAACCATTTTACACAGAATCAAAATGGACCGAAATTAGACAAGTTAGAAGAGCTGAAAATATACACAAACAACAACAATTTACTTAACGACAAAATCAACACCAAACCCAATAAAGTTAGGACTTAATTTTATCCATAACTTAAAAACAAAGAAGGTGCCAAACAACAGCGTACAGCAACAGTGTACAGACAGCTTCAACATGAATTAGGTAATACCTATGTAGTAGTAAAAAAGAAACCGAAGAAGAAATTATCCTCAAAATCGATATTTCTAAAAAAATTAAAAAAATTTCACAATAAGGAAGAAATAAAAACTACAATATAAAATTAAAAATATAATAAAAAGTATTTCATTTAAGTAAATATATAAAGTGACAAAAAACACGGCAAAAGAAATCGGCTTGTGAAATCTAGTGAAAGACGTTTTAACTCAATTGCTTTTGTTACGTGTGTGGAAAATTTAAAATTATGACCAATTGCCGCAAAACAAGTGATGAAACCGCTGATTTATATCGACTATACTTTTCTCAAAATGTTACTAGTGGTGTAAATTGGACGCCGTCTATTGTTTGTACAGCAAGCATTTTCCATCTGCATAAATGGTAAAATACTGAAGCCGCAATGTCATTTGGTGTCCCGATGATATGCATAGATCCATAAGTACATGATCCAATTCAATGTTATGGGTGCGTGAATTATATTCCCGGTACAAACAGAAAAAAAAATGGTACTTTAACATACACTGCAACGACATAATATGTCGTTGCAGTGTATGTTAAAGTACCATATATAAGTAAATATTCTTCAGTTGGGTTTGATCTTTCCGGAACAGGAATTTCATCTGAATGCGGCAGCGGTAATTGAACATATTATGTTCAATTACCGCTGCCGCATTCAGATGAAATTCCTGTTCCGGAAAGATCAAACCCAACTGAAGAATATTTACCACTAACATTTGAATCTAATGAAACCGGAGAAATACCTGTATCAATGTACCAACCATCAAATGTCACTGCGCCTTGCAATCACATTGAAATCTCGCAAAATCATTTGAATATTATGGTACGACGCATGAAACCATCGCAGCGGCAATCCATTCTTTTGTCAAAGGATTTAAAACAAGTGAACATTTTGGCTCCAAATGTTCGGATATATGGAGTAACAAATCGTCATCGTCATTTTACGAATTTTGCAAATCAATTGAGAATAATTTACTCACTGTTTGCACTGATATACGTGGTTTGGTTTCCACAATGCACCATGCATATAATTCCGAAAATTAGCGATTGTCTATCGATTCCTCCAAAAATCGTTTGAAGGCATTTTTCCTCCACGTTACCAATTCATTCAAATATTTTTAGGCAAATTATTTTCACCTTGCCGTACACAGTGACCTTGAGTTAGTTTTGTTTCAAGCAAAGTAGGCGGAGTATTTTGATTTTCGGCATTGTATGTTAGTGTATTTTGGTTGTAAAACAAAAACTAGCTATCGCAAAATATTGATATAGGGTTCATTTTGTAGATAAAGGAATACAGATTAAGAATAAAGTATAAAAGTGGTATCATCTTTAATTTCTTCCTTTTTAAAATGGCCGCCGAAATGATATTTTCAATTAAAATTAAAAGAATCGCGTTTTTTCGCGATTTCTTTGTTAAATGATCATGTACGATTTTCTGTTTAATGGATTATGACACTGTAGAGCATGCTGCAATTATATATGATGCTAGTTTTTTTCGGCATTTTAGACCAACTTTTTTCGGCTTCCCGCACACCGTGTACTATACCACACCTCGCCCCCAAGAAAAAGAAAACGTAGTTTTCATTATAAATAAATATGTTAATTAATAATAATATAAAAATAAAAATACATGTAAATTTAGTTAAGAATACAAAAAAATGTAAAAAAAATAAAGCTAATACATATTTTATAAACGAAAAATATAATTAAGGATATAATTTATAATTGAATTTTAATATTTATTGAAAAATTTTTTTTTTTAATTTTTATTTTATTTAAATATTATAGGTAATATAAATTTTGTATTACATTCTAAGGCTGTTTTCATTTTGTCTTACATATAATTAAATATAAATATTCGATTTTTTCCAATTTTAAATATTTTTACTTAAATAAAAAAAAATTATAATAATAATTTGTATAATATTTGATTTCATCTGTACCAACTTTTAATAATAAGATTATAATTATAATTAAATTGAATAAACAAATTAATAAAAATTACAAAAAAAAATACTTTTAATGACTCTGAATTATTTCATTGGGTTTATTAACGATAAAATAGTTTTAATCTATTATTGTGAAACGTTTTATTTTTGTTTTCTACTTGTATAGTTGTATTTTCATCTGACAAAATATTTGTGACATGATAAGGACCTTCCCACAGTTCATCAAGCTTACTACTTGTTGCTTCATTTTTAAGTAGAACTTCATCTCCTATCTTAAAACTTTTATAATTTAGATTTCTATCATACAGTTTTTTAGTTTTTTCTTTGTTTTTAATTAAATTATGTTTAGCAATTTCCCAAGAATTTTGTAAGCGAAATTTAAGTTCCTGTGTAATTGTCGTAATTATAAATTGTTTAGGGATCCTTCATCAACGAATTTGGAATTGATGGTTTATTACCAAATAAAAGTTGGTATGGCATAAAATGTGTAGATGTGTGAGAGGTTGAGTTATAGGCGAAAATGGCGAAAGGAATCCATTGGCCCCAATTCAATGGATCGTCTTGGGAATAATTTCGAAGATACTCTCCTAATGTTTTGTGTGACCTTTCCAAAGCTCTATTGCTTATTTTGAGAATCTTACATAATTGTTTGAATAAATTGCTCATGAAATTTTGACCCTGATCTGTTAAAATAGAAAACGGGCATCCGAAGGTGCAAATAAAAGTCTAGGCAATTGCTCTGGCAATTGTGGTGGTTTCTTGATTTTTGATCGGAATGGCACAAGAAAATTTTGTTAAATCATCTTGAATAGTTAGAATGAATTTATTTCCTATATAAGATGTTGTTAGTGGACCAACGATATCCATTGATATTTTTTCGAAAGGTGTTGTTGATGTTGATGTAATTTTCATAGGCATCTTTTGAATTCGTCCATGTTTATTATGTTGACAATTACTACATGATTTAATAAAATTTTTTAAGTGACTTAACATTTTCGGAAATTCATAATATCTTCTAATTCGGTTAAATGTTCTAATGATTCCTTGATGATTTAATAAAATTTTTTAAGTGACTTAACATTTTCGGAAATTCATAATATCTTCTAATTCGGTTAAATGTTCTAATGATTCCTTGATGACCACCCAAAGGAGTAATATGAAAATCTTTTATAATGTGAGATATGTCTTCTTCATTATGCAACTGCGTATTCGTTTGTTGGAATTTGGATTTGAAGAATTTGAAATAAAATTTGGATCTAAATTTGTACTCGTAATAGAATCATTTGTTAAATTTGAATTATTATTATGAGTTGAATTATTGGAAAAATTGTTTTCAGTTAGGAATTGATGTTTGCTTAAAGTTAGTAATGCTGTTTGTTGTTCGGTTTGTTTGAGAATTGTCTAGAGTTTGTGAATTTTTAGAATTTGTAAGTTTTTGTTGAGCACGAGTAACAACATTTATGAAATTTTCATCGCTTGGAATTTCTATTCTCGAAAGTGCATTAGCGTGAGAAATTTGTTTTCCCGGTTTATATTGTATCTTAAAATCAAATTCCTCCAACTCAATTTGCCATCTGACTAATATTGAATTTGGATTGGGAGTTGAAAATAAGTAAGTAAGCGGTTTATGGTCGGTTACAATGAAAAACTTTCTTCCATAAACGTAAGAGCGAAAACGGTTTACAACTGCCCATTTGATAGCAAGGAGCTCTCGTTTAATCGTAGGATAATTTCGTTCAGATTGGTTTAACACTCGACTCACATATGCGACTGGATGATTCTCCGAATTAATAACCTGTGATAACACAGCTCCGATCGTAACATAAAATTATTTGGAAAAATCAGGAAATTGTAAAATAGGAGATTTGGTCAAGTAAGTTTTTAAAATACTGAAAGCTTCATCTGCGTATGCGTTCCATTGAACATTTTTCGGCGTTGCTCTTTTCGAAGCTAATAGAGGTTCTACTATAATTGCGTAATTTTTTATGAAAGATCTATAGTATCCAGTCAATCCGACGTAAGATTCTAGACTTGATTTATTTGTTGGAATCGGATACTTAGAAATTGCTAATACCAGTTTCGAATCTGACTTAATACCTTCGTTTGTTATTAAATGGCCCAAATATTTAATTTCGCGACGAAGAAAATTGTATTTTTTTGGGTTGAAGCTTTAATTAAATTTGAGTATTTCAACTAATTTTTCATTGTGATTTGGAAGATCATATCCGTAAATGACGACATCGTCCAGATAAACAAAACATTTATAACTATTTAAACCAGACAATACGTGGTTCATTAACCCTCTCAAACGCCTTGTACAATATATTGTACATCAACTTTCATCGCTTCGACCAACCGTAATTTTTAATTTTTATCTCATTTCTCTTGTGCGATCGTTCTCTTATGTATTTATGTTCACACTACAGTTTTATGAGCAATCTCATATCATAGCAGTGCATAATTGTGCTACGTATTTTATTTTTGGAAGAAAGTCAATTTTAAATGGCGTTTGAAAGGGTTAATCTCTGAAAAGTATTAGGTGCTCCTTTCAAGCCAAAAGGCATTCTGGTAATATTAAAATGACCCATATCAGTGCTGAAAGCTGTCTTTTTCTTGTCAATTGGATCTAACATGACCTGGTGGTATCCGTTTGCTAAGTCTAAGGTAGTGTAATAATTGGAATTACCTAGTTGTTCTAAAATTTCATGTATATTGGGTAATGGAAAAACATTATTAATTGTTATTTCGTTCAGCTTACGAAAATCAACAACCAGACGCCATTTCTTCTCATTTGTATTTGACTTTTTTCGAACTAATAAAAGTGGAGAATTCCAAGGACTGACGCTTGGTTCTATTATTGAATTGTCTAATAATTGTTGAATTTGTGAATTTATTTCGGATTTCATGGATTGTGGCAATCTGTATTGATTTTTATTTATAGGTTGAGAATTTGGCAAAAGTGGAATTGAATGAGTAATTACATTAGTTGCTGAAAGTTTATCTCCTTCCAGATAAAAAATGTCATTGAACTCACGATAAATATTTTGGATCGATATTTTCTCTTCATTATTTAAATGGCTTGTATCTATTTCTTCGTCTAATCTTTTTAGACGTTGTTCCAACGAATCTGACCAATGAGTTAAATAGTACACATCGTATTCTGATAATTTTTCTTTACGTATATTTAATTCTTCTAGTGCAACTTCGTATTCGTTATTATTTAATATACTAAACACTGCATAATAATTTTTTGGTTGTACGATGCAGTTAGCAAGAAAAACTCCTGACATTAATTCTTGAGATGGACAGAGATACTCTTCATTATCACAAGAAATAACTGATAATGAGATGTATATTTCTGATCTTGCCGGTATTATATATTTTGGATTCGGATTACTTACAAGAGGAATAATAAATTTTAAATTATTGTAAACTAATTCGATAGTTTTAAAATCATAATCAATTTTACATTTATAATTTTCCAGGAAGTCTTTTAGTAAAATGCCAGTACAAGGTACAGGAAAAGAATCTGGGACAATATGAAGTTTTTGGAAAAGTTTAATCGATTCTGGTAATAAAATGTTGCCTTTAACTACGGCTAAAGTTTCGACACTATTTAAACTAAGTTCTTGGAATTTAGGATAACAAATTGTTTCTGGATTCAAAAATCCATTTTTTATTAGGCTTAAGTCTGCTCCCGTATCAATTAAAAAATAGCAATCATTATTAGAACAGATATCTAGGTTTAATTTGATATATTTAGAATTTGATTTAAAATTAAAACTAGAAAATTTAAAAATTGTTGTGTTATTTTTTGGACTTATAATGGAATTTAAAGTAAGATTATCTGAACACAAATTTATTGAAGTTGTTGGACCCGGATGGCTGTGCTCAATTCCTCGGATCCTATTTCGTTTTCCGACGACACTGGTTGGTGAATGGTGATTGACAATTTTCACGTTAGGATGCGACTGTTGTTTAAGAGATTCATTATATTTTCTCTTGTATCATTCGGATATGGAATGACCTTCACGTTTACAGCTATTCTGATATATTTTTGGTTGGAAATTTTTGTATGTATTTTGTTCGGATATATTCGGATTTTAATTTCTTTGCAAAACGGTATTATTATTATTAGAACTTGGATTAAAATTTGAATGATGTAAATTATGATTTCTTTTGTAACACATATTTATGTTATGACCAGATTTTTTACAGTATGCGCAAATTTTTTTATTCGAATTATAGTTTGGATATTTAGGATAGGAACTTGAAGTTGGTTTATGACTTATTTCTTCTTGATGTGATTTGATGATTATTTTTAGATTATCCATAAATTCGTCTTGAAACGAATTTAATGCAGTAGACTCATTGATATTTTTGATTATTTCAGCATTCGCTAATCCTTGCTTCGAAATACAAATATCATTTAATTCATACAATAATGACTCTATTTTAGAAGCAAAACTTTTAACACTTTCATTTTTTTCTTGAACGATACACACTAACTCAGCTGAAACAGCACCTTGAGACCTACGTTTGAGAAATCTATTTTTCAAAGCAAGTTTCAAATCCTCCCATGTTGTAAACTCTTTTTAAGCTTGATCAGACAGTTTAGTTTTCAAAATTTTCATAAAATAAATTTTCTCATTGGCTTTGGTAATTTGGGACCAAAATACTTCGACGCACAAACAAAACCTGTGTAATTCATTTATTTTTCCGCTAAACAACGGAATAATTTTTAGAGCATGACTGATATTTAAATCCATTTTATTTATATTTTCAGTTATGTTATGTTTTATGTTTCCAGTTATGTTATTATGATCTAAGTATGTTTTCAGGTTCTTCAATGTTATCTTTTTTTATGTTTTCAGTTTCTTTTCTTCGTATAATTTGAGAATATCTTAGAATTTCACTAATTTTATAATTTGTTGAACTTGATTTAGGGTTAGAACTTTCACTGTCACTTATAATTTCATCTTTAGAAGAAGAAACTTTGATTTTAATATTCTGATCGATAATTTCTAATAAGGGTTCATTATTATTGTTTTCACCCATAAGGAACAAAAATTTAAATTCTGTTTATTTCGATTTGATTGAGGTATTAGAAAAAAAATATTATCACGATAGATGAATTAAACGAGAATCATTAGAGATAAAATTAACATGTATGTAGAATTTCGTAAGGCAAAACCAAAGTTTAAATTATGAATTTAAAAAATAAAATTTGATAGAAATGAAATAAAAAAATTTATAACTTACAGCTTACTTTAAAATCTTTCGAAATTAGTTATATGTAGAAAATATCAGCTGATGGTATAGCTGTTGATACCAATAAATTTAAATGGAAATTTATAGTATAATGTTGTTCTGCAAATTTGGTGTAATCGGATGTTGCTGGAATGTAGTACATTTGAATTAAATAAATGATGAATAATCTTCTTATCACATTCTTGTATGTCGTATTTATGATTATTACAGATGACTTCTTTAAAGATGATTTTGAGATGAATACTTTTGTGTTATATTTTGTTGTTATAATTTAATGTTGACTCTTAACATACGAGTATTTCCGTATGAATTAATTTGCTGATGTGTTGAACGGTTTAAATACCGTGATGCTGATTTGGTACAAACAAAATTTAATAAAATTTTTTGTGTTGGTTTATGAATCACAATTTTAAAAAAAAATTTTGATTCATAAAATTTGTATTGTACAATAAAGTTGATTCAAAATTTTATTGATTGTAAAATACCAAGTCGAGGCAAAAAAAAATTGTGCACTTAATTTCTATTACATAATTATATGACTTTGGCATAGCTATTTAATGATAACGCAATTTTAAGATATGTACGTTATTTAAGCACATTTTTGTCACACAAATCACAATTTGGAAATTTAGATATTATTTTTATATGTATATAATTATTTTATTATTTTAATGTTAATTATAACCATATTTATGACACAAATTTGTTTAAATTTTGAAACTTATCACTATGAATTTTGTTGGTTTCGCTGCCACCATTGTTATATATATTTTTTATTGTTATATTTTAGTTATAAATTAAGTTTCATTTTTATTTGTTGCATATAATATGTTTGAAACAAAAGTTAATGTTATACATAGTTATTTATTCACTTTATTTTTTTCTAATTATAAATGTTAATACAAATAACATTATACTTATTTTATTTATTTATTAATATTTTGTTTGATTACAAATTTGATAAATTTAAACATATTATATATTTTTATTTAAACCGACTGGTAATATAGTTTTAGACTGACTGCCTGATATACAGAATTTTGTTTATATATGTTAATCTTCAGTGTCTTCATCACTCAAATTCAGCATTCAAACACAAAATTATTAAATTTAGTGTATTGCTACACCACAAATATTTAAAACCATTGAATTTATTTCTTAATGTAAAATGATTTAAATAAATTGAAAATACGTGCTAATAAATCCTGTGTAGGTAGCAATGATCATATTAATGTGATCAAATTTTGTCGGAAAAAAATATAAATTTTAGTGTAATTTTAGTTGGAAATCACAAAGTTTGCCAGTTTTCACGTTTACCCATTATCTTCTTTTTTAAAGGTTTAATTTAACAAGATATTTGAAAAATAATATTCGATTTGGTCAAAAATGACGCGAGCGACGGATGAAGGTTAAAGAATAATAGCTGATTTACATTCAATCTTTTTGTTCTTTGCCAAAAGAATAGAAAAAAAGAAGAAAAGTGCAAATACAATTTATCCATATATAAAAATGAGACGGGCATACTCAAAATTTAATTTTTTCCTTTCAAAATATTACTATGATTTTATAAATTTTGAGCATCATGGTGCAACCCGTACGAAAAAAAGATCAACCAGTTCATTTTTTTCAGGTTTTTCCGTTCTTTTTCCTTAAAAGTTCTCTCGTTCTTTCTCCTTCCTTAAAAGAAAAATAGAAGCTACAAATTTTTAACCGATCCGTGTGACCAGTTAAAATTGTTGTGGTGAATAAAATGTCAAAAATTTAACTTTTTCATCTTTCGTGCGATTTTTTATTCGTTTGAAACACACCCTAAATATATTTACATATGTGTGTCGATGCATGTGTGTTCTCTAATCAAAAACCAACACCTTTATAATTATGAAATTTATAGGATTTAGATGTTATGTAATACGGAGATGTGACCTCCTATTTTGATAACGATGAGACAAGGGAATCTTAGGCCTCCCATACTAACACTTTTAAAACTAACGGAAAAAATGACACCACATCTATTAGACAAACTTGAAAATCTGAAAATGTGTGCATAAATTCTTGTACAAGAAAGTAGGGTGTTGGCCTCAATAGAAAACCTCTATTTTTTCTATATATAAACCTGTAAAAAACGCGTTTAGGTGCTTTATCGCTAGCCCATATATTACGGCCTTAAACGGATTCGGCGCTTAAAGTGTTAAGTTTTGCAAGTTTAACAGAATTGATGAAAATTCAATATGTACTAAAATTGTTTAGGCAGCCAATTGGTTTATAAAAAGCAGTTTACTCCTTTCTAGCGATGACAGCATTATATAAAAGCTATAAATAAACAGTAACTTGCTTTACGAAAAATTATTACCACAGTTATAATGTTATGAAAAATTGGAAATATTCAATGGATTTCTTAAGTATATAGCAAATTTGTATTGCGTACGTGACAAATCTCAGTATAGATTTTTTCGATGTGAAGAAGTTACTTTTAGCAAGTTTTTATTATTTATCTGCATTGATATTCGCTTAAAACTTAAAACATAAATATAAAAAATAAAAAGTTAAGTTTAGTGTTCAAAATTTTTCAATGGGCTGTGCAAAAATGTAAAATTGCAAAAACACCATAATATCGGTTCTTGGCTACTATGTTTAGGCTCAAAAGATGTATTATAAAGAAAAAGTTAGAGGTTATAAATATAATAAATGGATCGACTGTAAATAGGATTCATAGGATATCTCAATAATAAATATCAGTTCATCTCTTTTTTTTGCTTTCATTGATTAAATTTCTTCATATACCACATAATCTCATCATCGTATAAACAGATGAAAGATTATTCAATGTTCATTGTTCATCAATAAATCTCGTCTTATTTAATCTCAAGAGATTACTTATGAATGATTATGATTAATTATTAATCGCCTGAAATTTGATTAAAACATTTTTACAAAAATTAGTGTTTGGCTTATATTCCAGCGAGACCAATAAAAAATGTCTTAATTTTGAAAATTAAGTAACTAAGACGTTAAAAAAGATATTAATCATCATGAATGATACACATTTTTATTAGCTATAGCTAGTCGTTTGCGCTAAAATCCATATATAAATTTAATCCAATAAAAATTTATCAAATATACCGCACAGCTCACAGGTGGAATTTTAAATTAAATGGTGGTAAAACAAAAAACAAAAACAAAAACCCAACCTGGGAAAGATAAAATCCAATTTATTCTAGATCCATAATAAAGTTTTGTTATTTAATTTAATAATTAAATATTATTTTAAAACTAATCCATTGATTGTTAAATACATACATACATATATGAGGAAACTATGTCTGTATCATGACATTTTTTCAGGTATTATTAGAAGTAGATTAATTTAGTTTTTGTGCATGTATATGCGAACAATCGATGATAATTTTTGTGAGACGATCCATTATGTATTTACATACTACATATTAAATCGTTTTCCACTTAAATGTTTTTTTAGTAATTGAGTTTTTATTTTTATTTTTAATTTTTAAAGGTGAGTTTGGAATATTGTAGTAACTACAACAAAACACCTAGTTGTGACCTTTTTGCTTGTCACCAACACAAATCGAATGCTACTTAGTTCACCAAGTTGTAGAGCAAACGTGCTGCTCATCTACACCACTGACGTGATACAAAAACATTATTTTTTTATCTGGGAGGTACATAGCTGGCATTTTGCTTACCTCAACTTTGTAATGCAAAACAATAAACAAACTGATCATACGCGAATTAATTTATTTCATTTTAATCGGAGGACTTAAGCCTGAATGCCATTGCGAATAAAAGTTTGTCAGTCAAAATAAAGTGAGATAAAAATATAAAATCGGTGGTTGTGTGAACGGAACACAAAACTATTAATAAATAAATTGTGTTATTAAAATAATTATTGTGACAAAATCTGTGTAATTTTGTGCAAAATCAAACTAAAGATTTACTGACGGTTGATTTAACCTAAAAAAAAAACCGACGAGCTTATATCCGAGACACGATCTATTAACGTAGGACTATGTACAATTGAGAAAACTTTATTTATACAGTTTAATTGAAACCCAAATTTAGAAATTACAAATTAAAAAAAAAGTTAATCGGTAACGTTAATAAGATCACTAAACCAAATATTTATATTTTACAAACATTTTCTGTTCTAGGCGATTTTTAGTTGTAGTACTCTGTGAGACAATAACGAAATCATTTTTTTAATCGGCAACAGAGCCCTTTTTGGACGTTAATATCACCCCTTAATTTGCGAAAAAAAAGGTAATTTCATCACCTAAAAAATAGAGATGCAACCCTTACAATCTAATTTACTATAGATTAGTTCTACTTTTTATGAAGAATAATTACCAATTTGTTTTATCAAAAAAAGTGGAGTAGAAGTCGAGATATTTCGAAAAAATCGTTTTTTGAGGTTAAATTAAGGGGTAGTTTTAACCCCTAAAAAAGGTTTGGTTGCCGATAAAAAAAAGGTTTCACTTATGTCTCACAGAGTACTACAACTTAGAATAGTTTTAAAAGTTTTAGCCTGTAAGAATACAATTTCAAAGTATTTTGCACAACCCACAATGAAAACTCACCATGTCGAAATGCATTCATTATTTGGTAAGGTTGTGAATTGACACATATACATACATTACATTTTTATAATTAAGTAACCTGTGATACTAAGGTTCTCCAGGTACATAAAAACTTTGAGAACATCGATATAACGTAAACACTTTCACAACCAAAAACACACCATAACACGCTGCGAAAATCTAGACTTCATTACATACTTTTTTCTTATCTTGCAAAGTTGAAAGACTATATAAATTACCCTGCAGCCATATTTTTATATTCTATAAATTTACAAAGATCTAAGGTCATTTTACACGATGCGATTTGCATTCAATATTTGTTGTACAATATTTTGCTGCATGGGAATCGTGTAGTGTAAACGTCCGAAAATCAAATTGCATGTAAATTGTGTTGAAATTGCAGCCAACCGCATTTTCATAAGATGTGTGTACAATATTTTTGACAGCTACCTAAAATTGCGTCTTCTTGATGTTGGGTTTGTGATTTTACGCTTTTTCATAATATTTTCAAATACGAGGGAGTCATTTTTGAAAAGCATTTTAAACATTTTAGGACCATCTAATCTTAATTCATTAAAAACGAGACCTTGAACCTCCTTTTCTCCGAAATCTCGTCTTTGTAGCCAGTTCTTTCCCTATATCGTCCTATTTTTAATTTTATACCGCTTTAATTTTCTGTTTTTAATAATTGCAATCGTAATTGCGCATAACCCGATAAACATTAAATTTGTTTGGTTTTTCATTCTGAATAAGTAGAAAATTAAACCATTATTCTAATTTTTTTGGGAATCTCAATCAATTTTAAGTTGTACGGTGTAGACAACGAAAAATTCAGATCTCATCAAAATTGCGGGGAAAATTGTATACGATTTATTTCCCCTATTGTACAATAAATATTGTATGCAAATCGCATCGTGTAAAATGACCTTAAATCTAAAGTTTTTGGCTAGATAAAAGCCTGTATTCCATGAGAAAAATTGTCTCACAGTCAAAAAAAAAACGAAAAGAGAAAAATAATCTGATGCCCTTTATAATAGACAAAGACAATGTTTTAAAAAACAAAACAAAAAAACAAAAAAAAACATTGTCTTTGTCTCTTATATAGGGCATCTGATTATTTTTCTCTTTTCGTTTTTTCTGACTGTGAGTCAATTTTTCTCATGGAATACAGGCTAAAAGCTTCGAGAATATATCGATTTTATGACATAATACACAACCTGCGCGAAGTCAAAAAGTTACCTTTGTGCAAATGCAAACTAAATAATTTAGTTAAGGTTTCGACAACTTTGATTTGCCACATCGGTTAAAATGGCTTGCTTGTTTTTCAACGGAAAATTAACAGAAAAAATAAGCCTTGAACAAACTAAAGTCTTTCAAATTGCCGTTTTTTAATCTTTAATAAAACACAGATGGCATTGTGAATTTGCCTAGGTTTTGTCACATACAAGGAATATCATTTATGCCATTTATAAAAATGGTGTTGAACACAATACAACAACGTGTTCAAATTGTTGAGTTATTCTATGCAAATAGGCGTTCAGTGAAAAATGCACAATACAGTCGTAGCGGTTGTTCACACGAACATGTTGATTTCGTTCGTGAAAGTGGTGCTGAACACCCTAAAATTTCCATTAGTCGACGTTCACAACAAGTTAGGCTTAATGAATTTACAACATCAAAGAATAACCAGCTGATTTTTCTCAAAAAATCATTTTTTCTGATGAATCACATTTTGAAATTGGTGGATATGTTAATAAACAAAATTGTCATATTTGGGGTGAGGAAAATCCACGAATAATTCATGAAAAACATGTACATCCAAAATGACTCACTGTTTGGTGTGCATTATGATATGTTGGTGTATTTGGTCCGTATTTTTTTGAAAATGCTGCTGGTGAAGCTGTAACTGTGAATAGTAATCATTATCGTAAGATGATGAGATCGTGTCATTGATGAAATAGAACCACAATTATACCAGCATGTCTTTGAAAATTTTAACAAGAGTGGACAGCAAAAGGTGCTCATTTGGAAAAATAATATTGTTTTTCGTATGCATATAATAAATGGCATAGCTAATACTTTATTAATCAATAAACAAATTTTTTTAAATCAAAGCAAATTGTGTGTTTTATTGAGTTTAAAAACGCGCAATTTAAAAGATTCGTCGTTATACATAATATGTGTATGAAAAAACAGGAACCTCCCAGATTTTCAGATTTCGTTTAGGATGATTTGAAGACACTTGGCGGCTCTACTATTCATCACAATTATTGCCATCACAAAAATATAATATATTTTTCAATAAAAACACAATTTTTGTTTTAATTATTCGGCACGCCGTGTGTTGTTTCTGGGACCCAGTAAAAATGTATAGTCAATAAAAAAAATTGACATAATTTTCATTAAGGCTAACAACCCAGTTGAAAATGCTTGGCGAGAAAATTGTTTATATTTCTGTTAAAATAAAAATGAATCTGCCACGAACCAGCCATATTAATAAAATACTAGAGATTGTAGTAGAGAATTATAGCCCAAAACTAAACCAATTGGGAGCTAAAACTTGTACCTAGATATTGAATTTATTAATAAATCAACTTACAAGAAATTCCATCATCAAGACATTACAGCAGCTATTTTTAGCTAAATGCGATATTTTAATACATATTTGCAAATTTAATTGCAAAAAATAAATTTGATAGTTAATGTAAGAAGAAACATAGTCAAAAGAAGGCATATAATCTAATACATATTTTAAATTTTATCGAGCGAACATTTATTTATTATTTTTCAATAAGAATTACTGATATCATTTTTCAAAAAATACTTTTACGAATACATATTTGAATTCAAGTAAATTTTATAAATAAAAAAAAAGTCGAATAGCGCAAACAGAGTTATTTTTGTTAATGTAGGTTGTACCTACTATTCTGGTAAAAATCTGCATACTTTAGAAAATAATTTTGCATTAAATATGTATGAGGATTAGCCTCCTTTTTCATGGAGAATTTTCTTCAAGAAGAAGGATTAGACTAAGTATTTATAATTTTTTCATTTGAGGAAGTAGGGCAGCATTCATTCACAAGTTATGATTTTTTCAGAACAAATAGAGTCGAATAAGTCTTAAGCTAAAATTTTTTAGTTTATGTATTGTAAGTCGTTTTGTATTTTTAATACAATTATATTTTATAACTATTGCAAAACAAAAAGTATCTAGAAATTATTTCTCTATGGTTATTTTAAAAATACCGAATCTAAACGAGTAAAATTGGTACACAAATCGATAGGTTTCACAACCTTGTATGTATCCTAAACTGTAAGACTCTAATATTCTAAATTGTCAGTTTGCCTATAGATGCAGAAACAATTCTATCAACATTTCAGTACTGTTTCGTCAATTGTCTGCAGCTCAATAATTGGTTCACGTTTTAAAAGATCAATATACTAAATAATTTTGAATTACCAAGCCTATTGTAAACCAGTAGGAGGTTAAGAATTCTGAGAAAAATTGATAAAAAATAATCTAAATAACCTTTTAAACTAGCCAAAATCGCTTCGACATTAAAATTGGAAAGGCACGTAAAAAAAGATTTTCAATTGAAATGAGAAAAACGTAAAAATTAATTTGAGAAATAATCAAAAAGGTCAGTTAGTTATATAGCAATAATGTTGTAGGATTATTCACAGGACTGAAGGGGTGATTAAAAAAATCAGTAAATTTTCAGTGTGGTTCTATATAAGTTGTATAAGAATTGCATATAATTCTGTAAAGACGTTTAGGTAAATGTGTCTAAAATTATATTTTGCCGAAGTTCTGGAATATGGCCAAATGGAAAGAAATTAGACTATTTCTTAACCGACTGGCTAAAATTCGTTCCCTTCACTTAAAATAATTTTACTCCATATAATGCAGATTTCTTATAAATAATATCATTTATCCAAACTGCACACAATTATTGTTTAAGACCTAAGGACGGTCACTGTCAATATCTCACGTCTCAACCCTCTTCTTGTGGGGGTGATAATCAGGTCCAAAGTTACAAATAAAATCAAAAATAATTCGACACGTGTATCATTATTTTTTTAACGGTGATGGTGGTGGTGGTGGGATGGTGTTGAAGATGTTGATGATGGAAACTAAAATGTTAATAGGGATAGTAATGACATGATGGTGATTGTGATTAAGATGGTGATAATAATGATATACGATGGATGGATGGTAAGATGGTGTGATGGTATGATGGTATAATGGCATGATGTTATGATGGACGATTGTATGATAGTATGATGATTTTGTAGTATGATGGTATGATGGTAACATGGTAAAATGGTACGATAGTACAATGTTACGATGATATGATGGTTTGATGAAATATTAGTATAAATCATTCCATCATAATAATAATGATAAAATGGTATGATTATATGATGTATGGTATGATGGTGTGATGGTATAATTATATAATGGAATGGTTGTGTGATGGAATGATGGTATGATGGTTTAGTGGTGTGATAGTTAGAAGATATGATGATGAGATGGTATGATGGTTTAATTGTGTGGTGTATGTTGCAATCATGTCAAACCAATTTCAATAACAATTCAGGAGTTCATATGCAAATCTACTCATCGAGAGAGCTTTAACGCGAACTTCATCCACAATGTAGAGCAAGAAGGTAAAGGCTAGCTTAAAATCAATGTTTGGTTCCATACTGTTATACATATTTGTGATGTATGAACATACGAATACAAAAACCACGGCTTATACATTGAATTTATAGTAAAATATGACTAAGACTCGGAAAATAAAAACAACATTTTTCAAAATTTTGATCTGCCACTTAAAAATTGTAAGTTATAAACTTATAAATTATTTTATAAGTAACTCATATAATGAGAATAAGCGTAAAAAATGTTAATGCTAATTGTCCAAGTCATAAATTTATCACATAATGTTTATTTATAATAACACTAAATTTAGTTCGTGCTTACTACCTAACCCATAGAATATTCCCACATACCATACTCTTATTAATAAATAAAACAAGGGTAAAAAACAAACAGCAGCGACTAATTGATTTATGGTTTATTTTAATATTTATTAAAAATAATTAAAAACAAAATTTTACTTTGGTCATTTTTTAATGTTGTACACAACATTATTTATTATTATTATACAATTTGCAATTAAAATTAATTATTGTCCTAAAAATAACATGTTACAGTTCAGTTTTTTTGGTAATCGCAAAAAACAAAAAACGTTCGTGATGGACATTTTATACATAAATAATGTACAATATAGTACATAAACTTTAACAGCATGCATGCTCGTTCCAATATTTTAAATTGGCAAACTCTGAATTTTTTTATTTTGCTTACCATGTACTTATAATATACATTCAATTTCTTTACGTTGGGCATTTTCAATTGGTACTCAGAGTACAATTATGTATATTTTCAACAAATACATAGTTAAAACACGATTTCACTTATCAAGGATTTAAACCATTTTAAATAATGTTATTGATTTTAATATGATTATGAATGTTTACTCAGCCATTCATTTGTTTAAACCAACCAAAAGTTGGTAATTTAAGTTAAAGTATATAATTTGGTATAGATAGCAAAAGATCTTAAAAATACATTAGATTTACTTTATAGCCGGTAAATCAGGTGTTACCCGGGCAAATATTATTAAATATTTGGGGAATTACCAAAATATCAACTAGCTATAGCGGGTGAAAGTTTGTGAATGAAAAGGATATTTCAGCCATTTTCTGAAAATGTATTTACTCATTTAAGTCAGTGGTTTTTAGTAAACATATACACAGAATTGCCTCGTTTTTAGTAAGTACAATAAAATTCATTTTATATTATTTTATTTTCGCGCTTCCTGTTTGAAGTTGTCTTGAAAAAACAAAAATAACATAATATAAAACCTTAAATCACGGAATACCTAATATTTTCCGGTTTTTTTATCAAATTTAAGCAAAGAGATTATGAGCCCATTAATATGTAACCTTTTCTTCAAATTAGTGCCAACTATACTTCTAAGGGCGCTATTATCCTTCTTTAGATATGTATTACAAACGCTTGGAGACAAACGATAGAGTACAGACTGCGTAATGCTTCGTTGTCAGTGTAAATTGCTAATTAATTTGTTTGAGGTTAAGTCCCCAAAAAGTAAATGTTGAATGTCAGCTTGTGAGACAGAATTGCCATGCGATAAGACCCTTATGATGCAGATAATTGAGTTATATGTTTATAAAAATGATTCTCTCAAGTTATTCATTGTCTTTACCTTCTTTTTCTACATTGTGGAAGAAGTTGGCGTAAAAACTCTCTCGATGTTTGCCATTGAAATTTGTTTGACAAGCTTTCAAACGCGAATGTTACGAAGGATACCGTTGACCAATCATAATCATACATTCCATCATATATACCAGACATGGCCAAATTGCGGCTCTTTGAAAGAATGAATGCGGCTCTCGAAAAGAAATGAAAAAATTAAATAACATTTAATAATTCATTAAAATTGTGATTGATGATTTAAATAAATTAAAGATTTCTAAATTTTCTTGTAGATCCATTCGAGATTGACGTTATTAACTATGGATTATCGAGTTCTCATTTCATTATATTTTGAATGACAGTGCCACATGAGAAATGGAATTATTAGAACTTCAGGAGGATCACATTCTTAAAATGAACCACAAATCAACTCAATCTGCAAATGAGTTTTGGAAACTAGAGTCTCAATTGAAGTCCCCTAAATTGAAAAAAGCTGCATGCAAATTACTGTCCATATTCGGCACAATACACTCTGCGCCATTGAAATGTTCGGTTTGAATTTTTAAAGTAAATTTTGGAAATACCACCGTTTGCTTCAAAAGTAGATAGCAAAAATGATAGATTCTGATTATCAAAACAATTTTTACACTATTCCGAATATATTCAAATAAAAAGAATGGTAATCCGACATTTTAGACCTACATAACGTCGGATAAGGAATATTACCGCCCTACCTCGTAACAATTTGGTAGGTCTTTACAGTGTTTTTAACAAAGTTATTTCAATTGAAAAATAGTTTTTTGTTGACAATGGTAATTTTTATTCAAAATAAGAATTAACAGAACTAAAATAATTCATCTCAACGAAAATATTTTGAGAGAAATTGAACTTTTTAAAATCAATGATTAATAACCCAGCCCTTGGCTTTTATAATGGCCTTAAACCCGATCAGCATTGAATTCTAAAGTTTGATTAAATAATATATTGTTATTTCTTCAAACCAGACTTTTTCTATAAGTTTTTTCCGCTCTTTGGCACTTTTCAGCTTGTAATTTGTAATCTACTTTCCCATGAAGGACCAAATATTTACAACAATATTGAGGTCAGGACTATTTCCTGTCCAGGGTAACGACTCAATCACCAAGCTATTTTTAAATTCGGCTACCTAAACAAAATAGACATTAAAATTAAGCATTTTTACTTCACAAATAACATCAATAACTCACGGAGAGAATTCGTCCTGGAAGAGTGAATACCGATGTCAATCATAGTCAATCATGACTATTGAGGACCCGACTCATCCTCAATAGTCATGATTCAGGTTTCAATAATTTTTTTATATTTTTCTCCGTTTACTGAAATAATCAGAAGGCGTAGTGATCAAACAAAGGCTGTTATGGCTCCTCAGGCCATAACATATGGTGAATTTTTCACTGTCGGCGAAATACATTCTGTTAAATACCGTTTGCCTTTTCGTCGCCGAACCCTTGTCCTTACATCGGGTCCAAAGATATCGAATTTGGATTTATCCGAGAATATGAACCAACGCCAGTCCCTGGGCATTCAGTTTTTTCATTCTATTGCGAATTTGAGGCTTGCAGCTGCCATTTTTGCTGTCAGTAATGATTTTCTCGCAGGTCGACAAGCATATAAACCAAGTTCCTTTTAATAGTATGAACTGAAATAGTGTCGGTTGTTGCTATTAGAAGCTAAATTCTCAGCTCCAAAGCCGTAGCAAACTTTTGCTTAAGATCTAAATATCTGGAATTTGATTTGTTGAAACAGAAGTTCTCCTCTTTGCATCAGAGCCAAATTATCGTTTGATTTTCGGAATAGTGCCTTAAAAACTTTCTAATTGCTGTTTGGCTACACTAAATTACTCTTGTAATTTGTGAATGTGTGTACTTTTTGCTTTTGCTTGCAAAATTTTGGCTTTTTCGTTAGCATTTAATTTAGAGCGACACTTTGCAAAATTAACTCTTTGACTACTTAATTGAAACCGAACGAATATTTCATCCTTAGTTTGGTTTTAAATACCTAATAAGGCGTGAAATATGCTGAAAAATAAAAAAAAACAAAAAAAAAATAGCGAATGAGGTAAAAATCTATGAGAGAAGCATGAAATAGCAAATAATTGAAATCGAACATTTCAATGGCGCAGGGTGTATATTGTTGTAAATCACTTTTTTCAACAATGAAGTTTATAAAATCAAAGCACCGTTCACAACTTACAAATGAGCATTTAACGGAATTAATTCGTACCGTGCTAACGAACTATGAACCCGATTTCAGAAAATTCACGGCCAAGTTACAAACACACATGCCCAGCAAACAATAGCTGTCATGTGACAGAATTTAAATATATGGATGTATATATTTATAACTACATATAAGTATTTATTTAAAGACGGTGTATTCAAGAAACAAAAAATTCCGTAACAACTGATGTTTTTGATTTATTATTTTAATGTTGGCTCTCGTAACGAAAGATTATTGGAATGCGGCTCCACGTATAGTGAAGATTGGCCATCTCTGATATATACCATCGTACCACTATACCATAACACCATCAGACTACCACACCATCATATCCTAATATAATCATACCAATTATTTTTATTTATATTGAGCCAAATCTTTTAATTTAAACAATTATTTTATTGGTATAGGGCTCTTTATTTTTATTTTTATTTATTAGTACTTGAGCTTTCAATCCCACTTCGGGATCATTTTCAAAAGCATAATGAAAAATTATGAAATAATAAAGAAATTTTCAGAGAAATACTATATCTAGATCACAAAATGAAATTACAAACTTTTTGGCTATTCCTTATATAAAAAATCTTTATGAGAAAATAAACGTTTGTTCAAGAATTATAATTTCAAAATTGTGGGATGTGCAGCTACAAGCCTAAATGGAAATATTTTTTCCAAAATTAAAGACAAGGTACCTTTAAGAAAACAATCAAATGTGGTTTACCAAGTCCGTTGTAGTTGCAACGCCACGTATACTGGACAGACAAAACAATTTTTAGAAAAAAGAATTTATCAACACCGATATGACACCAACAAAGATCTAAATTCAAATATTAGTGCACTTACACGGCATCTGAAAATTCCAATCATTTAATCAATTTAGATAACGTCAAAATTCTCGATAAACAAACCAATTTTAGGAAAAGATCGATTTTGGAAATGTTATGATACATATTAAATCAAGTAAAAATTCGATTAACATTGTAGAAGATTATGCTTATATTGGCAACTCGTATGATTTATTTATATAAGTTTTTTGTCTCACCTCATTTTATTTTTATTCAATTGTACAACCTTTCTACATGAAAACGCTTTAGCCAGGAAAAGAAAATTATTTTTCGAAAAATTGTCTAGGCTGTGCGTTTCCATGAAAAATTGGTTTTTGTAACAAATGTTTGATTGTTTTATGTAAAATTTTTATATAAAAGGAACCTATTTTGGAAATAATTTTTCATTATGCTTTTGAAAATGATCCCGAAGTGGGATTGAAAGCTCAAGTACTAATAAATAAAAATAAAAATAAAAATAAAGAGCCCTATACCAATAAAATAATTGTTTAAAATAATCATACCATCAAACCAACATATCGTCGAAGCGCCACACCATCTTACAATCTCATCCTCATACCATTAAACCAATACCATCACATCATCATTCCATAATACCATCACACAATCATACCACCATACCACCACACTACCACACCATCACATAATTATACCATTATACCATCGCACACCATCAGGCCATCATCAAATAGTACCATTATACCAATATTATTATGATGGAATGATTCATACTCATATTCCATCAAACAAATCATACCATCGTAACATCGTACCATCATACCATCTTACCATCATACAATCATACTATCATAACATCGTACCATCACACTATTTTACCATCGTATCGTATATCATAACAATCATTATCACAATCACTATCGCCATCATCATCACCATTTTAGTTTGCATCGTACCATCAACATCTTCTACACCATCACCATCCCCACCACCATCACCGTTAAAAAATAATGATAGACGTGTTGATTTATTTTTGATTTTGCACTAAATATCCAAAAATCACCTCAATCGGTAAAGTTTTATAAATAACTCCATGGTAAATTTGGACCTGATTATCACCCCACAAGACCTCACTGTGCTATGATTGATATCGAACCACGAGTAGGCTATTAACGAGCATCAACGTATAGAGCTAAAAAGGAAATCTCCGAATCATTCGCTCACACAATCGGCGCGGCCCAAGTGTACCAAACCTGGAGGGCACTATAAAAAACTTCAAAGAAATTATAATCCTTGGATTATTCAAATGAAAATAGGAGAATCATCCCCAAATATCAAACTCGCTCTTTTGTAAGTAAAATAATAATAACAAAATAATAAAAATCAAATCAATGTTAACTATTAATATAAACTAAGCTATAATACATTTTTTTAATAATATTGAAATATCAATAGAATCTGTTAACTATAAAGAAAAAAAGAGCGAAAAAATGGTTACGTTTGACCAATTAAATAATGCAATTGTACAACTGACTAGAGGAGCATTCAATGCACAAATTGAGCTAACAAAAAAATTAAAAAAGATTGGACCAATTGAAAATTCGAAAACAACCACATCCAAATGATACATTACAAAGACCAAAAAATGAAAATGATCTTCGAGAAATCAGTAAACTTCCCAACTGTACCAAGGAACTCCAAATATTTTATGGAAATCCAACCATTGTATCGAGCAATTTACAAACGAGTTATACGCCAATGTTAACCACCATTATCAGAAACAATCAATAAAGTAAAAACCCAAAACTAAAATACGAATACTATGAACGTACTAAGCGAAACTTATAGAAACCGTTTACTAGATGTTTTCATAAGAGGTTTAACGGATGACACCATACAAAAAACTTCGACCCTTTCAACCCCATGACTGCAGATCCAAAATCTGAAGGAGTCAACAAATCAAAACAAGGCCACTTTCAAGATTATTCTTACTACATAGGAATATGGGATATAACATTCAGCAACGAATAAAACATTTCAGCAACGAATTTCGAATAAAAACCACTATGAAATTGATTGGATATGAAATTTCAACAAATAAGAGTTTTCCTCCGATTCGAACCAACACAAAAAATAAAAGACAATCAGATAGTAAAACAACAGCGACGTGTGATGTATGCGGCACACCTATGTATAGTACATGCACAAAACATCATATCCGAGTTTGCGAGAAGATTATACCTCGGATACAGCACTAGGAGAAATCGAAGAAGATTTTCCTTTCCATAGAAAAAAGATCACCTCTCCAACGTATTTTTTCTTTTTTTGAAATGTAAAAAAATAATTCTAAAAAATTTGATGTTTTGAAAAAGACAAAATAATTTTTTTTTTAAAATATTTTTTTTTTTCTTCAAATACTTCTTCATCACAATTTTATCTCAAAACTTAGCCAAACCTTTTTAATCTCTAGCGGCCACGCGGGGTAACTAGTTACGCCAGGCTCAGAAAAAATGAAATTAGAGGTCTAAAAGCTTTGAAATTGATACAAGCAACGACATCTGCCGATAGTATTATGTGTACCGAATGAAATTTGTGATTCCCAAATTTATATTATCTCATAGGTTACTACGCAAAAGAAAAAAACTGGTACCGTTATTTTGTAGAAAAACAATTTAAAAAAACGAATAAACGTCAAATTGGGTATTTGTTTTATTTGTTTCGAAATGGACGCATCATAAGGAGAAAAATGTGATTTAATAATTAGATTGTGCAATGATCATCCCGAGTATACCAATAAAAAAATTGGTAAATTGGCCGGTGTTTCCAATAATACGGTAACAAATGTAAAAAAAAATGTCAAATCAATCTTTCTGTATCACTCAAGCCCGGATCCGGAGAAAAATCAGGTGCTCCAAATAAAATGTTGGATCAGAAAATTGTAAGAGTCATTTCGAAACATCCCTCGATGTCTGTGCGAGATTTGGCCAGAAAAACCAAAACAACCAAATCGATTGTGGAACGAGCTAAAACCAGAAATAATCTACGGACATACAAGAAGTCAAAAATCCCCAAAAGAAGTGTTGAACTATTTAATAGAGGGATCGATCGAGCAAAGAAACACAACAAATGGTTGAACGAAAGAAAAGATTCTTGTTTCGTAATGAACGACGAGACCTACGTCAAAATGGATTTCTCGACACTTCCAGGTCTCCAATATTACATCAAAAAGAAAGGTAAAGAACTGGACGGAGCAATTACTACCATAGCTGTTGAAAAATTTGGCAAAAAAACATATGGTTTGGCAAGCAGTTTGCCAATGCGGCTTAAGATCACATCCATACATAATAAATGGGATTATGAAAAGGTGAATGTTCGCCGTAAAATGAACAAAAAGTTTGAATGAATACGATTATTTAAAAACTGTACAATATGTGCAATAGAACAAGTACAGAAAAATAATGATTATATATTGCCGTTTAGTTTTAATTCTTCATGTAAAAATCACAAATTTCATTCGGTACACATATTAGACAAGTGTAAGATGTGACTCCATTACATCGATTCTTTACCTCTCTGCCTACAAACCTAAATTTGTGTGGGGGGGGGGGGGGTTTGTAATGCACTTTTGCATTATGAAATTTCTGGTATTCTCGTGTTGTAACAGATGGTCATCAAGAGCATCCCAAAAATTCACAACAACCAAAAAACACAAAAAACGCGTGTTGCATGTTCGGCCTGTAGAAGACCGGTTTGCGATGAACATCGGTTCCCTTTGTGCATGACGTTTGCTGGTCAATAAAATAGGATGCAAAATACATTTTTTTTGTTCAAATATCATAAAAATAATATTTTTTTTCTCTTTTCTGTACGTAAATATGTATTTAGAAGCTAACAAAATACAAAAAAAAAACAAATTTTATGATTTGTAAATTTGTAATTTCTTTCATTTTTCCCTCCAGTAATTTTGTAAATTAAATATACTTTTTGAATGATCAACAGATACTGTTATTTTTTATGGTAGTGGTATATGTTGTGCATACAATCCTAAAATTTTAGCCCTTAATATTGAAAAATGGTGGAGTAATGAATTTTTTTCTGAAAAAAGCCATTTTTGCTGAATTTTCACAAAAATGATCAGTTTTTAGAACGCCATCTATAAATGTACCGATAAAAATCATTAGAAATGTTGAAGAACTCTTCTAAGAAATTTTAGAACACCCATATGTCTTGTAGTACAACTAGGTTTTTCAGCGTGGGGTAATGAGTTCCCCCATGTGGCCGCTATGTGGCCTGGCTTAGGTGTGGCCGTTAAGGGTTAACTGCGAATTAAATGTATTAAAAGCTAATGAAGTGTCCGCATTGCATGTGTGAAAATGTATAGGTATATAAATTATATGGGGGCACTAGCTGCTCCAGTACACGATAAGTAAGAAATTTTATGGTACATTTTATTGGGGTTAAAATTACGGCCCGATTTTTTTCTTGAGCAACGACTCAATTTTTGAAGATCGAAAACCTTTCATTTGATAGGCTTTCACACTTGTGAATTAAATCCTCCAGACCTTTCAATTTGTCGAAATCTACTAAAACATATGATATCCTACATTCAGTACTATCTGTATCAATCCGAAATTACTAAAACTACTCTGATGTGACGTCGCAATGACTATTGTAATATGGAGTGCGCAGCTCCCCTTCACCGTTTTTTGAGGACCCTCATTTGAAAAATATGGAATTCCTCGGGAATTCAATTTAGTTTAGTTTATTTATTTATCAACATAAATTTGCATAATAGGAATCAACCTCATACTTGCACAATCTATTTTGAGGAGGAGCTCATTTATAACAAATTGGGTAAGATAAGGTGATTTAACAAACTTATTAATAAATACAAAATAAAAAAGAAACCGCGACTTTATGGTTCAGGATCACCCACACTCCAGCCATTCAAATTCGCCCGGCCAAATTGAATATTTTCTCATGTAACATTTTTTCTTTCAATTAATGTAAGGGATCATTTGCAGGATTCGTACTTTATTCCTTTAAAGTCACACCACTGGCTCCCGTGGTTGAATCAGTTTTGAATTTTATTTTAAAATGTTGAGATAGATTTTACAATGCATGTAAAATAAATATTTTTTACAAAAAATAAAAATGAACGACTGATTGACTCGAAAGTCAAAGCCATCTAAATTCAATGGATTGGTTGTTGAACTATCGCGAATCTACCAAATGTTCATTCCATATTTGTCAAGTTTAGATGGAATGTAGTGCTAGAAAGAAATATTTTACAAACTTGTTAGTACATAGTATGTAAATTTCTTGACTACTTCTGACTGATCAAACTGATCAATTGTCACATCGCAAATATTGGCATCTTTTGATTTTGTTTTCTAATGGTGAGAAAAGGAAAAAGTTGTACACTTCACTGCAAGGTGAGAATTATAAGCCAAATATTTATAAATTCACTGATTACAATTTTCATTCTCAATAATTGGAGTATTTAATCAAAATGCATAATACGATAGATACACTTTTGCATTGAATTTCTAATCTACCAGTAGCCTGAAAAAGGACTAAAATGCTGAACTTTTCCTATACCAAGTTTATTTCCTTCACTTATATTGAAATTACCCATTGGTAGAAGTAAAAAAATATTAGTAGGCAATTCTAGAACTTAAACAATAATTGTTTGTCTACATAAAGCTCAATTTATCATAAAAAAATATTGTTTTTAGATAATAAAATTAAAACGAGTCTGCGAGATTTAACCCACGCTGATTACCTAATTAGGATTAAGCCAGATGTAGGGACCTACTCATTTAATTTATTATTCAGTTTCCATTTTATTTTATTTTTTATTTTTTTGATAATTTAGTTGAACTTTATATTGCTTGGTTCTAATTTGGTCGAAATTAATAAATTAGATCACCATAACTTCTTAGCCGTATTTTCTCAATTTTCATTTGTTCGCTTTTCTAAAACTCTTTCATTGTGCTCGAAATTCGTGAGTTAGGACCACACGAAGCTCTGAAATTTAATTTGCGACCCAATTAATTCGTTACATATCAGTAATAGATACAAAAACTCATTCTGAATTCGATATAAATAGGTTAGCATATGTTACAATAAAAATTTGCAATAAAACAATAAATATTACATTGTCGAATCCATAGTTAGAAAACTCAATAATAATCGTTAAAAAAATAGTAAAATAAATAAATCATTTCAAGCCATATACCTCAAACTATTTATATAATAAATTATAATACATACATGTATGTACTCGTTTCGTTTATGAAGTATTATTAGAAAATTAATTAATAATTTTCACATAGTTACTTTACGTATAATTTTCTTGATTCAAACGTATCAAAAATTTGATATTACGAAAAGCAAGAAAATTTTGAAAAATCAATTTTTCGAAATAGAAATGTTTTGAATGTTTTATGCTTATATATTACGTCTCCAAGTAGGCAGTAGGAGTGTATGACAAATCATTCAGCAACAATCGATTACGTATTGGTTGAATTCATTCTCCAACGTGTTTTTAGAGTATTCAAATCGATTAAATTACTGAGCAACATGTGCGAAATTTTCCATCGGCGCAATAATATTATTAGTTTTTAGTTCATTTATAAAGATGATTTTTATTGAAATTATCAACTAAATTAGCGTTGCTTTTAATATACCGTTTGCTGTCTGGATGTACCGGCCCTTATTATTGTACGCCTATATTGATTTTTTCGATTAATTTTCTTGTTTTATTAATTATAATATTATAGCACAATAGAAATAGGTAAACATTAAAATCTCTTACCGCACGCGTGACATAACATATCACCATTGTTTTTATTAAGGTTCATGTTCGTTTGAGTTCTCAATAAGGAATCTTTAAGAAATCAATAACATATCGTGTAGAAAAACTATAACGTTCTAAGTCGTACTGTAAGTGCATGATTTTTATGTGAAATGATGCTATAAATAATAACCCGATGATGGAATGTACCAGATTTAAGCAAGTCTCTGTCCGCAGGGTCTTCTATAGGCTGTTCTCTGAAAGTCTGTGTCTGAAAAATTGTTGCCTATAACGAATCATGATTTGAAGTGGAAAGAGTGGTTGAGGGCCAAATATAAGAAAGGAATTGGTCGATGCAACAAATGCTTGGAGACACGATAACTTTTCACTGTAGAATTATTGATAATAGAGATTTTAGGAAATATTTTAGTTCGCTAACCTCGAAAACTTAATCTTTCGTTCAGCGCCATATAAAGTGTCATCCTATAAATCAGGATCAACGGTATTTTTGTTATTTGTGAAATGTGACTTCTCGCCGGAACTACGTGGTTTACCGTAAAGAATGGTACAACATCATTTGCACTAATCTCAAGGGAGGAGGTGTATTATTAATTGCGGTCAAGAACTCAATATATAATAAACTTATTGCCTGCAATTCCTTTTATGGCATTATTGCTGCTAGGATCAAAACTGGCAACTCAACCATTGTCGTAGCTGCTTATATTTCGATTGAATCAAGCCTTGATCTTTATATCGAAATAGTCAAGTTCATCTACTTAGCCGTGGCATCATCATGCGAAAGAGCCATGGCATCATCGAGAGAAAGTGCGAAATAGTGTTTTTAACTGAAATATGGATTACGAGTCAAGAAACTGATAACTATCCACTAAACAATTTTTATTTTTATGCTAAATGTAATAATGAATATAAGTAAGGTGGTGTTGGGGTTTATGTAATTGATACTTTAAAATACGAAGTCACTTATTTAAATTTTAAATCTGCAGATGCTTTGAAATTAAAAGTTCTTATTAGTAATATTGAGTTCAGCTTTATCTTAGTATATCGATTTTATTTTATTCCTACAGTTGATTTTGTAAATGAGTTCTCGCAATTTTTGGAACAAGAGAAATCAAAAAATTTAGTAGTTTTAGGGAATATAAATATAAATATTTTAAATAATTGTAATTTAACAGATGACTACCTCTTAATATTATCTGCTTTTGGTCTGGAATCATTTCTAAATGATATTACTCGTAATGAGTCAGCATCTTCTATTGACCATGTGTTTGGCAGGTTTTCCATGGCTTATAATTTAAACTTGATTACTGATAGCATTAATATGGAAATTTCGAACCATAATACAATTTTTATAAAGTTACAATGTCAAGTTACTTTAAAAAGTCGTAATCAATATCTTAATGCTAAATCAAATAAAATAATTTTGTTTTCTAATCTACTAGAATGCCTTTCAAAATTTAACTGGGATGAAATCTTTGGTACACAAATACCAAATAATGCCTATGAGTATATCATCGCTAAGCTTGGCCTTCTAGATTGTTCTATTCTTAAATGGGTTACTGGTAATGATTTTAAGCTTAAGCCTTGAATGTCAAATGGTTTATTAATAAAAATAAACTTGAGAAATGAAAAATTGAAGTTTCTGAAGAAATATCCAGATAATACAAAAACTTTAAATACTGTGAAGCATTTAAACTCCAGAATTAAAAATATGATTCCAATAGTGAAAGGAAATTATTATAGAAACAAACTCAATAATACAAATACCATTAAGGATAAGTGGAGAATTGTGGATGAGATACTGGAGCAAAATAAATCTAGCAATAATATTGTTTCTATTGAATTTAATGGCTCTGTTATTACAGACGTGAGACGTCAATCAGATGCCGAATATTTTCAATAATTTCTTTATAAAAATACCTCTAGAATTATTGAATTCAAATATTGAAAATTGTGTAATTTCAATTGACTTATATACTTAATCCTCTTGCATTTTCTTATGTCTCCAGCAATTTATTTTTAACTCCAACGTCTGAAACTGAAATTGGTGCTATTGTAGGAGCCCTAAAAAACTCTGGTTCTTCTAATATTGATAATTTTTCTTCGATGATGGTAAAAAAATACTGAATTTTGTAAACCATGTTTTAAACTTATATTTTCAATCTATGTCTTGTAAATGGGGTTTTCCCATCTGAGATGAAACATGGCTTAGTCTTACCGCTTCATAAAAAAGACTCGAGTAGGATTCTAAATAATTACAGGCCTATATAACCTTACTTAGTACCTTCTCCAAAATATTCGAGAAAATTATTAAACATAGGCTTGTGGGATATCTCGGAAAAATTAATTTTTTTGATGATAGACAATATGGCTTTAGAACGAACAAAGGTACTGAAGATGCCCTATTAAGTTCCCTTTCACCTTTGCATAATCATTTAAATAAAGGCCAAAAATGCTCGGCCCTATTTTTAGACATCTCAAAAGGGTTTGATACGGCCAATCACACACTTCTATTACAGAAAATGATAGATATTAGAATACGTGGTGTGGCTTATGATCTATTTAAATCATATCTTACAGGCAGATCCCAAAGTGTTAAAGTAATGCAGTTAGTAAGCAGCAGCATGTAAACATTGAAGTTCCGCAAGGTTCAGTATTGGGGCCTTTGTTTTTTTTAAATATGTACTATGTCAATTTTTAAACTGGAATTAAAGGGTCATATTACAACGTTTGCTGATGATATTGCTGTATTGTATGATGAGGACAATTTTGAAAATTTGGAATTGGCAATGAATAATGACTTAGCATTGTTAAAGCAATGGTCCATGATTCATCATATGGTATTAAGCTCAAAGTCTAGGTATATGATATTTAATATTGGATTTATGGATGTAATAAAATTTCCTGCCATACAAATTGTACAACTATAGATAAAGTCTATACTTATAAATATCTACGAAAATGTTAGATTCAAAATTAAATTTTAAAGAACATGTTGATTACGTAAAGTTAAAATTGTTTTCCGCCCTAAGAAAATTTTACTTAATTCGCTGGATTTGTGATTCTTCGTTTATAAAGTGTTTATATTATTCTTTGGTTGATTCCAACCTACAATATGGAATTTCGTGTTGGGGTAATATCTATACTGCACTTCATAAGAATTATGTGTTTCCAAGGAAAAACAGTACCTTCGTACCCTTTATTTATTGCAAATAAAAGCCATTTTTATATTTTTATGGTACTTAGAATTTTTTATAATCGGAGTAGCAATCGATATTTAAATTTAGATATTACATAAGTATAATTTACGTAAACGCAACAAATATCACGTTCCATTTGCTGCAAAAGAGTACTTTAGGAAGTTTTTCGTGTATACTGCACCGAGGCTTTTTAATCAAATTCCTGAATATATTAGAAGCATCGGCAGCCGGAAACCGTTTCTAAAATCCCTTAAATGTTGGCTGCTTTCCAAACCCGATATTGATTTTTGATTTAAAATTATAATTTAACTGTTTTGAACTTTCTGTTTTTGTTCACCATATATTGTTTTTCTTCCATGGCTTATATTATAAGTTATTTAATGCTATTTTATGTTGATTATTATTATTTTTTATTTATTTTTTCTCTCGATGTATTTTAATTTAAGAAAATGAAAATGATTTTTGTAAATGTTCCATTTAATATATTTATTAGGTTTACGTACGTTTCGTGACTCCAACACATAGCAATGCTATAGGGAGCTCACTATTACATTTATTATTATGTATTTGAAAGTTTCTTATATTTTATTTCATGTAACTACTTACTTAAAATAATAATAAAATGGTTAATAAATAAAAAAATAAAATAAAATAAGTCCACCCTGCACCAAATTAAAAAATGAATAAAAAAAACGTTAAGTAGAAATGTTAATTTTGACTGGGTCGAAATGAAAATATAATAATAATAATGAATTATTAATGTACCTCATTCGGCATATCCGCGCGGGGTGGAACAGCTGAGAGACAGACTTAACGATATCTTAAACGGACATTTTTTTTAACCCTCAGCGGCCACTAGGAGTGAATATGTACCCCAGGCCCAAATCACCTTAATTTAAGTTATCAAAAACTACAAAAACCATACTTGTCGCGCCATATATAGGTTGTCGAGGTATGTAGGTTACTGGCATGGTACATAGAAGGAAGAAAAAGTATTAGGATCGCTATAAACGATGAATTTCGGAAGGAGTAATGATTTTTTTCTGAAAAACATCATTTTCCCTGACTTTGCGCATATACAGGGTGTTCGGCACATGGACCGACACAATTTTTTGGGGAATTGGTTGGGTCATTAGCTAGTTTTCACCCATACGACCCTACGTCCTAAGTGACACGGTAACTGAGATATGAATTTTTTTCGTTTTTTATTTAAATTACCTGAAATTTCACCTTTAAATCGTCATATTTTTTTTGTTTGTGATTGTAATAGCACGAAATAACTTTTATTGTATTCTGCAATGTATTTTTAGTATAAATAAATCAATATTTGGTACAAATGGTTTCAAGAAAATAAATTATATGAGCTTCGAAAGTCTTGAAAATGTGTAAATGTATGAAAAATTTCTACTTCTAAATTCAATATAAAAAAAATAAACATTATTTTGAACATAGGTTTGTTTTAAAAAGTTGTCTAGTTTATACTCTTTCGAACGGTATGCTACATGTTGGAGAAATTATTTATAGTATGGTCAAAATAAGAAATAGAATTTGTCAGGGTCAAGAAAATTCTTTTTATCTTTATTATGTTTTTATTAAATATGAGTCATAATATTTGTTCGAATTGTTCTCCTCTACTCCGTATGCATGCACGACACATTTTCCTTATTTCAAATGTTATTGTGCGAAGTCGCATTTCTCTTTTCATTATTTCAAATGCAGCTGTAATTCGCTCCATTAAAATTTCTCGTGAGGGCACCTCTGTTGCATAAACCAATTCCTTTGCACGTCCCCAGACGTGAAAATCGAGCGGTGTCAGGGACGTAGGGTGAAAACTAGCTAATGACCCAACCAATTCTCCAAAAAATTGTGTCGGTCCATATGCCGAACACCCTGTATTATTGTATTACTGAAATTGTAACCAGATTGTATATAAGTATAAAGTTGGTAAATAAATAAATGAATCCTAATTCCTAGAAAATTCCCAAAAATTCCTAAAAATTCACAAAAAATTCCCAGAAAATGCCCAAGAATTTCCAAAAATTCCCAGAAAATTCCAAAAATTCCCAAAAAATTCCCAAGAAATTCCAAAAAATCCCGAGAAATTCCAAAAATTCCCAGAAAATGCCCAAAAAATTACAAAAATTCCCAAATATTCTCAAAAAATTCCCAGATCCAATAATTCCCAGAAAAAGCCAAAACTCTCAAAAATTCCCAAGAAATTCAAAAATTCCCAGAAAATGTCCAAGAAATTCCAAAAATTCCCAGAAAATTCTGGGTAGTATTTTTTTTGGTATTTTTTGGTTATTTTTTGTTAATTAAAAATTTCCAAAAATACCAAAAATTACCAAAAAATTCCCAAAAGAGCAACAAAATACCAAAAAATATCACAAAATACCACAAAATTCTCAAAAAATTCCAAAAATTCGCAGAAAATGCCCATGAGATTCCAAAAATTCCCAGAAAATGCCCAAGAATTTCCAAAAATTCCCAAAAAAAGCCTAAGAAATTTCAAAAATTCCCAGAAAATGGACAAGAATTTCAAAAAATTCCAAGAATATGCCCAAGAATTTCCAAAAATTCCCAGAAAATACCCAAGAAATTCCAAAAATTCCCAGAAAATGCCCAAGAATTTCCAATAATTCCCAGAAAATGCCCAAGAATTTCCAAAAATTCCCAAAAAATGGCCCTGAACTTCCAAAAATTCCCAGAAAATGGCCTTGAATTTTCTAAAGTTCCCAGAAAATGGCCCTGAACTTCCAAAAATTCCCAGGAAGTGGCCTTGAATTAACAAAAATTCCCAGAAAGTGGCCTTGAACTTCCAAAAATTCCCAGAAAATGGCCCTGAACTTCCAAAAATTCCCAGAAAATGGCCTTGAATTTCCAAAAATTCCCAGAAAATGGCCTTGAATTTTCAAAAATTCCCAGAAAATGGCCTTGAACTTCCAAAAATTCCCAGAAAATGGCCTTGAATTTCCAAAAATTCCCAGAAAATGGCCCTGAACTTCCAAAAATTACCAGAAAATGGCCTTGAATTTCCAAAAATTCCCAGAAAATGGCCTTGAACTTCCAAAAATTCCCAGAAAATGGCCCTGAATTTCCAAAAATTCCCAGAAAATGCCCAAGAATTTCCAATAATTCCCAGAAAATGGCCCTGAACTTCCAAAAATTCCCAAAAAGTGGCCTTGAACTTCCAAAAATTCCCAGAAAATGGGCCTGAACTTCCAAAAATTCCCAGAAAGTGGCCTTGAACTTCCAAAAATTCCCAGAAAATGGCCCTGAACTTCCAAAAATTCCTAGAAAATGGCCCTGAACTTCCAAAAATTCCCAGAAAATGTCCTTGAATCTCCAAAAACTCCCAGAAAATGGCCTTGAACTTCTTAAAATTCCCAGAAAATGGCCCTGAACTTCCAAAAATTCCCAGAAAATGGCCCTGAACTTCCAAAAATTCCCAGAAAATGGCCTTGAATTTCCAAAAACTCCCAGCAAATGGCCCTGAACTTCCAAAAATTCCCAGAAAGTGGCCTTGAATTACAAAAAATTCCCAAAAAATAGCCCTGAACTTCCAAAAATTCCCAGAAAGTGGCCTTGAACTTCCAAAAATTCCCAGAAAATGGCCCTGAACTTCCAAAAATTTCCAGAAAGTGGCCTTGAATTACCAAAAATTACCAGAGTGGCCTTGAACTTCCAAAAATTCCCAGAAAATGGCCCTGCACTTCCAAAATTCCCAGAAAATGGCCTTGAATTTCCAAAAATTCTAAGAAAATGGCCCTGAACTTCCAAAAATTCCCAGAAAATGGCCCTGAACTTCCAAAAATTCCCAGAAAATGGCCTTGAATTTCTAAAAATTCCCAGAAAATGGCCCTGAACTTCCAAAAATTCCCAGAAAGTGGCCTTGAATATCCAAAAATTCCCAGAAAATAGCCCTGAACTTCCAAAAACTCCCAGAAAATGGCCTTGAATTTCCAAAAAATCCCAGAAAACGGGCCTTGAATTTCCAAAAATTCCCATAAAATGGCCTTGAACTTAAAAAAATTCTCAGAAAATGGCCCTGAACTTCCAAAAATTCCCAGAAAGTGGCTTTGAATTACAAAAAATTCCAAGAAAATAGCCCTGAACTTCCAAAAATTCCCAGGAATAGGCCTTGAACTTCCAAAAATTCCCAGAAAGTGGCCCTGAACTTCCAAAAATTCCCAGAAAATGGCCTTGAATTTCCAAAAATTCCCAGAAAATGGCCCTGAACTTCCCAGAAAGTGGCCTTGAACTTCCAAAAATTCCCAGAAAATGTACCTGAACTTCCAAAAATTCCCAGAAAATGGCCTTGAATTTCCAAAAAATCCCAGAAAATGGCCCTGAACTTCCAAAAATTCCCAGAAAGTGGCCTTGAACTTCCAAAAATTCCCAGAAAATGGCCCTGAACTTCCAAAATTCCCAGAAAATGGCCTTGAATTTCCAAAAATTCCCAGAAAATGGCCCTGAACTTCCAAAAATTCACAGAAAGTGGCCTTGAATTACAAAAAATTCCCAGAAAATAGCCCTGAACTTCCAAAAATTCCCAGAAAGTGGCCTTGAACTACCAAAAATTCCCAGAAAATGGCCCTGAACTTCCAAAAAATCCCAGAAAAATGGCCCTGAACTTCCAAAAATTCCCAGAAAATGGCCCTGAACTTCCAAAAATTCCCAGAAAATAGCCCTGAACTTCCAAAAATTCCCAGGAAGAGGCCTTGAACTTCCAAAAATTCCCAGAAAGTGGCCCTGAACTTTTTTTTTTTTTTTTTTTTTTTTTATTTTTCAATATGTTACAAATTTTTTTTTTATTATAAGCGCATTTTTATATTTTTTACAAAATCTGCAATGATTCTCAAAGAATCGTTGTGCAGAAATATATGAAAATAATTAGCATAACGATATACATAATATATTTTATATTAACTTCCAAAAATTCCCAGAAAATGGCCTTGAATTTCCAAAAAATCCCAGAAAACGGGCCTTGAATTTCCAAAAATTCCCAGAAAATGGCCTTGAACTTCCAAAAATTCCCAGAAAATGGCCCTGAACTTCCAAAAACTCCCAGAAAGTGGCCTTGAACTTCAAAAAATTCCCAGAAAATGGCCCTGAACTTCCAAAAATTCCCAGAAAATGGCCCAGAACTTCCAAAAATTTTCAGGAAATGGCCTTGAATTTCCAAAAATTCCCAGAAAATGGCCCTGAACTTCCAAAAATTCCCAGAAAATGGCCTGGAATTTCTAAAAATTCCCAGAAAATGGCATTGAACTTCCAAAAATTCCCAGAAAATGGCCCTGAACTTACAAAAATTCCCAGAAAATGGCCTTGAATTACAAAAAATTCCCAGAAAATAGCCCTGAACTTCCAAAAAATCCCAGGAAGAGGCCTTGAACTTCCCAAAATTCCCAGAAAATGGCCTTGAACTTCCAAAAATTCCCAGGAAGAGGCCTTGAACTTCCAAAAATTCCCAGAAAATGGCCTTGAACTTCCAAAAATTCCCAGAAAATGGCCCTGCACTTCCAAAATTCCCAGAAAATGGCCTTGAATTTCCAAAAATTCCCAGAAAATGGCCCTGAACTTCCAAAAATTCCCAGAAAATGGCCCTGAACTTCCAAAAATTCCCAGAAAATGGCCTTGAATTTCTAAAAATTCCCAGAAAATGGCCCTGAACTTCCAAAAATTCCCAGAAAATGGCCCTGAACTTCCAAAAATTCCCAGAAAATGGCCTTGAATTTCCAAAAATTCCCAGAAAATAGCCTAGAATTTCCAAAAAATCCCAGAAAATGGCCCTGAACTTCCAAAAATTCCCAGAAAATGGCCTTGAATTTCCAAAAATCCCAGAAAATGGCCTTGAATTTTCAAAAATTCCCAGAAAATGGCCTTGAACTTCCAAAAATTCCCAGAAAATGGCCTTGAATTTCCAAAAATTCCCAGAAAATGGCCCTGAACTTCCAAAAATTACCAGAAAATGGCCTTGAATTTCCAAAAATTCCCAGAAAATGGCCTTGAACTTCCAAAAATTCCCAGAAAATGGCCCCTAATTTCCAAAAATTCCCAGAAAATGGCCTTGAACTTCCAAAAATTCCCAGAAAATGGCCCTGAACTTCCAAAAATTCCCAGAAAGTGGCCTTGAACTTCCAAAAATTCCCAGAAAATGGGCCTGAACTTCCAAAAATTCCCAGAAAGTGGCCTTGAACTTCCAAAAATTCCCAGAAAAATGGCCCTGAACTTCCAAAAATTCCCAGAAAATGGCCCTGAACTTCCAAAAATTTCCAGAAAGTGGCCTTGAATTACCAAAAATTCCCAGAGTGGCCTTGAACTTCCAAAAATTCCCAGAAAATGGCCCTGCACTTCCAAAATTCACAGAAAATGGATTTGAATTTCCAAAAATTCCCAGAAAATGGCCCTGAACTTCCAAAATTCCCAGAAAATGGCCCTGAACTTCCAAAAATATCCAGAAAATGGCCATGAATTTCTAAAAATCCCCAGAAAATGGCCCTGAACTTCCAAAAATTCCCAGAAAGTGGCCTTGAATATCCAAAAATTCCCAGAAAATAGCCCTGAACTTCCAAAAACTCCCAGAAAATGGCCTTGAATTTCCAAAAAATCCCAGAAAAGGCGCCTTGAATTTCCAAAAATTCCCAGAAAATGGCCTTGAACTTCCAAAAATTCCCAGAAAATGGCCCTGAACTTCCAAAAATTCCCAGAAAGTGGCCTTGAACTTCCAAAAATTCCCAGAAAATGGCCCTGAACTTCCAAAAATTCCAAGAAAATGGCCCTGAACTTCCAAAAATTTCCAGAAAGTGGCCTTGAATTACCAAAAATTCCCAGAGTGGCCTTGAACTTCCAAAAATTCCCAGAAAATGGCCCTGCACTTCCAAAATTCCCAGAAAATAGCCATGAATTTCCAAAAATTCCCAGAAAATGGCCCTGAACTTCCAAAAATTCTCAGAAAATGGCCCTGAACTTCCAAAAATTCCCAGAAAATGGCCTTGAATTTCTAAAAATTCCCAGAAAATGGCCCTGAACTTCCAAAAATTCCCAGAAAATGGCCCTGAACTTCCAAAAATTCCCAGAAAATGGCCTTGAACTTCCAAAAATTCCCAGAAAATGGCCTTGAATTTCCAAAAAATCCCAGAAAACGGGCCTAGAATTTCCAAAAATTCCCAGAAAATGGCCTTGAACTTCCAAAAATTCCCAGAAAATGGCCCTGAACTTCCAAAAATTCCCAGAAAGTGGCTTTGAACTTCCAAAAATTCCCAGAAAATGGCCCTGAACTTCCAAAAATTCCAAGAAAATGGCCCTGAACTTCCAAAAATTCCCAGAAAATGGCCTTGAATTTCCAAAAATTCCCAGAAAATGGCCCTGAACTTCCAAAAATTCCCAGAAAATGGCCTTGAATTTCTAAAAATTCCCAGAAAATGGCATTGAACTTCCAAAAATTCCCAGAAAATGGCCCTGAACTTCCAAAAATTCCCAGAAAGTGGCCCTGAACTTCCAAAAATTCCAAGAAAATGGCCCTGAACTTCCAAAAATTCCCAGAAAATGGCCTTGAATTTCCAAAAATTCCCAGAAAATGGCCCTGAACTTCCAAAAATTCCCAGAAAATGGCCTTGAATTTCTAAAAATTCCCAGAAAATGGCATTGAACTTCCAAAAATTCCCAGAAAATGGCCCTGAACTTCCAAAAATTCCCAGAAAGTGGCCTTGAATTACAAAAAATTCCCAGAAAATAGCCCTGAACTTCCAAAAATTCCCAGGAAGAGGCCTTGAACTTCCAAAAATTCCCAGAAAGTGGCCCTGAACTTCCAAAAATTCCCAGAAAATGGCCTTGAATTTCCAAAAATTCCCAGAAAATGGCCCTGAACTTCCCAGAAAGTGGCCTTGAACTTCCAAAAATTCCCAGAAAATGTACCTGAACTTCCAAAAACTCCCAGAAAATGGCCTTGAATTTCCAAAAAATCCCAGAAAATGGCCCTGAACTTCCAAAAATTCCCAGAAAGTGGCCTTGAACTTCCAAAAATTCCCAGAAAATGGCCCTGAACTTCCAAAATTCCCAGAAAATTGCCTTGAATTTCCAAAAATTCCCAGAAAATGGCCCTGAACTTCCAAAAATTCACAGAAAGTGGCCTTGAATTACAAAAAATTCCCAGAAAATAGCCCTGAACTTCCAAAAATTCCCAGAAAGTGGCCTTGAAATACCAAAAATTCTCAGAAAATGGCCCTGAACTTCCAAAAAATCCCAGAAAATGGCCCTGAACTTCCAAAAATTCCCAGAAAGTGGCCTTGAATTACAAAAAATTCCCAGAAAATAGCCCTGAACTTCCAAAAATTCCCAGGAAGAGGCCTTGAACTTCAGAAAATTCACAGAAAGTGGCCCTGAACTTCCAAAAATTCCCAGAAAATGGCCTTGAATTTCCAAAAAATCCCAGAAAACGGGCCTTGAATTTCCAAAAATTCCCAGAAAATGGCCTTGAACTTCCAAAAATTCCCAGAAAATGGCCCTGAACTTCCAAAAATTCCTAGAAAGTGGCCTTGAACTTCAAAAAATTCACAGAAAATGGCCCTGAACTTCCAAAAATTCCCAGAAAATGGCCCAGAACTTCCAAAAATTTCCAGAAAATGGCCTTGAATTTCCAAAAATTCCCGGAAAATGGCCCTGAACTTCCAAAAATTCCCAGAAAATGGCCTTGAATTTCTAAAAATTCCCAGAAAATGGCATTGAACTTCCAAAAATTCCCAGAAAATGGCCCTGAACTTCCAAAAATTCCCAGAAAGTGGCCTTGAATTACAAAAAATTCCCAGAAAACAGCCCTGAACTTCCAAAAAATCCCAGGAAGAGGCCTTGAACTTCCAAAAGTTCCCAGACAATGGCCTTGAATTTCCTAAAATTCCCAGAAAGTGGCCTTGAACTTCCAAAAATTCCCAGAAAATGGCCTTGCACTTCCAAAAATTCCCAGAAAATGGCCCTGAATTTCCAAAAATTCCCAGAAAATGGCCCTGAACTTCCAAAAATTCCCAGAAAATGGCCTTGAATTTCTAAAAATTCCCAAAAAATGGCATTGAACTACCAAAAATTCCCAGAAAATGGCCCTGAACTTCCAAAAATTCCCAGAAAGTGGCCTTGAATTACAAAAAATTCCCAGAAAATGGCCCTGAACTTCCAAAAATTCCCAGGAAGAGGCCTTGAACTTCCAAAAATTCCCAGGAAGAGGCCTTGAACTTCCAAAAATTCACAGAAAATGTACCTGAACTTCCAAAAATTCCCAGAAAATGGCCTTGAATTTCCAAAAAATCCCAGAAAATGGCCCTGAATTTCCAAAAATCCCAGAAAGTGGCCCTGAACTTCCAAAAATTCCCAGAAAGTGGCATTGAACTTCCAAAAATCCCAAGAAAATGGCCCTGAACTTCCAAAAATTCCCAAAATGGCCTTGAATTTCCTAAAATTCCCAGAAAATGGCCTTGAACTTCCAAAAATTCCCAGAAAGTGGCCTTGAATTACAAAAAATTCCCAGAAAATGGCCCTGAACTTCCAAAAATTCCCAGGAAGAGGCCTTGAACTTCCAAAAATTCCCAGGAAGAGGCTTTGAACTTCCAAAAATTCCCAGAAAATCTACCTGAACTTCCAAAAATTCCCAGAAAATGGCCTTGAACTTCCAAAAATTCCCAGAAAATGGCCCTGAACTTCCAAAAATTCCCAGAAAGTGGCCTTGAACTTCCAAAAATTCCCAGAAAATGGCCCTGAACTTCCAAAAATTCCCAAAATGGCCTTGAATTTCCTAAAATTCCCAGAAAATGGCCTTGAACTTCCAAAAATTCCCAGAAAATGGCCCTGAACTTCCAAAAATTCCCAGAAAGTGGCCTTGAACTTCCAAAAATACCCAGAAAATAGCCCTGAACTTCCAAAAATTCCCAGAAAATGGCCCTGAACTTCCAAAAATTCCCAGAAAGTGGCCTTGAATTTTCAAAAATTCCCAGAAAACGGCCCTGAACTTCTAAAAATTCCCAGAAAGTGGCCTTGAACTACCAAAAATTCTCAGAAAATGGCCCTGAACTTCCAAAAATTCCCAGAAAATGGCCTTTTACAAAAAATCCCAGAAGGTGGCCTTGAACTTCCAAAAATTCCCAGAAAATGGCCTTGAATTTCTAAAAATTCCAAGAAAATGGCCTTGAACTTCCAAAAATTCCCAGAAAATGGCCCTGAACTTCCAAAAATTCCCAGAAAATGGCCTTGAATTTTCAAAAATTCCCAGAAAATGGCCCTGAACTTCCAAAAATTCACAGAAAATAGCCATGAACTTCCAAAAATTCCCAGAAAATGGCCCTGAACTTCCAAAAATTCCCAGAAAATGGCCTTGAATTAACAAAAATTCCCAGAAAATGGCCCTGAACATCCAAAAATTCCCAGAAAGAGGCCTTGAACTTCCAAAAATTCCCAGAAAATGGCCCTGAACTTCTAAAAATTTCCAGAAAATGGCCTTGAATATCCAAAAATTCCCAGAAAATGCCCAAGAATTTCCAAAAATTCCCAAAAAATGCCCAAAAAATTTCAAAAATTCCCAGAAAATGCCTTGAACTTCCAAAAATTCCCAGAAAATGGCTTTGAATTTCCAAAAATTCCCAGAAAATGGCCCAGAATTTCCAAAAATTCCCAGAAAACGGCCTTGAACTTCTAAAAATTCCCAGAAAATGGCCTTCAATTTCCAAAAATTCCCAGAAAATGGCCCTGAACTTCCAAAAATTCCCAGAAAATGGCCTTGAATTTCTAAAAATTCCCAGAAAATGGCCTTGACCTTCCAAAAATTCCCAGAAAATGGCCCTGAACTTCCAAAAATTCCCAGAAAGTGACCTTGAACTTCCAAAAATTCCCAGAAAATGGCCCTGAACTTCCAAAAATTCCCAGAAAATGGCCTTGAATTTCCAAAATTTCCCAGAAAATGGCCCTGAACTTCCAAAAATTCTCAGAAAGTGGCGTTGAATTTCCAAAAATTCCCAGAAAATGGCCAAGAATATCCAAAAATTCCCAAAAAATTTCAAAAATTCCCAGAAAATGCCTTGAATTTCCAAAAATTCCCAGAAAATGGCCCGGAACTTAAAAAAATTCCCAGAAAATGGCCTTGAATTTCCAAAAATACCCAGAAAATGGCCCTGAACTTCCAAAAATTCCCAGAAAGTGGCCTTGAATTTCCAAAAATTCCAAGAAAACAGCCCTGAACTTCCAAAAATTCCCAGGAAGTGGCATTGAACTTCCAAAAATTCCCAGAAAATGGCCCTGAACTTTCAAAAATTCCCAGAAAATGGCCTTGAATTTCCAAAAAATCCCAGAAAATGGCCTTGAATTTCCAAAATTCCCAGAAAATGGCCATGAATTTCAAAAAATTCCCAGAAAATGGCTTTGAACTCCCAAAAATTCTCAGAAAATGGCCCTGAACTTCCAAAAATTGCCAGAAAGTGGCCTTGAACTTCCAAAAATTCCCAGAAAATGGCCCTGAACTTCCAAAAATTCCCAGAAAATGGCCCTGAACTTCCAAAAATTCCCAGAAAATGGCCCTGCATTTCCAAAAATTCCCAAAAAATGGCCTTGCATTTCCAAAAATTCACAGAAAATGGCCTTGAACTTCCAAAAATTCCCAGAAAGTGGCCTTGAATTACAAAAAATTCCCAGAAAATAGCCCTGAACTTCCAATAATTCCCAGACAGTGGCCCTGAACTTCCAAAGCCTTCACTGTCTGTTAATTTTTGGAAGTTCAGGGCTATTTTCTGGGAATTTTTTGTAATTCAAGGCCACTTTCTGGGAATTTTTGGAAGTTCAGGGCCATTTTCTGGGAATTTTTGGAAATTCAAGGCCATTTTCTGGGAATTTTTGGAAGTTCAGGGCCATTTTCTGGGAATTTTTGGAAGTTCAGGGCCATTTTCTGGGAATTTTTGGAAGTTCAGGGCCATTTTCTGGGAATTTTTGGAAGTTCAAGGCCACTTTCTGGCAATTTTTGGAAGTTCAGGGCCATTTTCTGGGAATTTTTGGAAGTTCAAGGCCATTTTCTGGGAATTTTTTGTAATTCAAGGCCATTTTCTGGGAATTTTTGGAAATTCAAGGCCATTTTCTGGGAATTTTTGGAAGTCCAGGGCCATTTTCTGGGAATTTTTGGAAGTTCAGGGCCATTTTCTGGGAATTTTTGGAAGTTCAAGGCCACTTTCTGGGAATTTTTGGAAGTTCAGGGCCATTTTCTGGGAATTTTTGGAAGTTCAGGGCCATTTTCTGGGAATTTTTGGAAGTTCAGGGCCATTTTCTGGGAATTTTTGGAAGTTCAGGGCCATTTTCTGGGAATTTTTGGAAGTTCTAGGCCACTTTCTGGAGTTTTTGGAAGTTCAAGGCCATTTTCTGGGAATTTTTGGAAATTCAAGGCATTTTCTGGGAATTTTTGAAATTTTTTGGGCATTTTTGGAAATTCTTGGGCATTTTCTGGGAATTTTTGGAAATTCTTGGGCATTTTCTGGGAATTTCTTGGGCATTTTCTGGGAATTTTTGGAAATTCTTGGGCATATTCTGGGAATTTTTTGAAATTCTTGTCCATTTTCTGGGAATTTTTGAAATTTCTTGGGCATTTTTTGGGAATTTTTGGAAATTCTTGGGCATTTTTGGAATTTCATGGGCATTTTCTGCGAATTTTTGGAATTTTTTGGGAATTTTGTGGTATTTTGTGATATTTTTTGGTATTTTGTTGCTCTTTTGTGAATTTTTTGGTAATTTTTGGTATTTTTGGAAATTTTTAATTAACAAAAAATAACCAAAAAATACCAAAAAAATACTACCCCGAACTTTCTAGGAATTTTTGGAATTTCTTGGACATTTTCTGGGAATTTTTGAATTTCTTGGGAATTTTTGAGAGTTTTTGGCTTTTTCTGGGAATTATAGGATCTGGGAATTTTTTGAGAATATTTGGGAATTTTTTGGGAATTTTTGTAATTTTTTGGACATTTTCTGGGAATTTTTGGAATTTCTCGGGATTTTTTGGAATTTCTTGGGAATTTCTTAAGAATTTTTGGAATTTTTTGGGAATTTTTGGAATTTTTTTGGAATTTTCTGGGAATTTTTGGAAATTCTTGGGCATTTTCTGGGAATTTTTTGGGAATTTTTAGGAATTTTTGGGAATTTTCTAGGAATTAGGATTCATTCATTTATTTATTTATTTACCAACTTTATACTTATATACAATCTGGTTACAATTTCAGTAATACAATAATACAGGGTGTTCGGCATATGGACCGACACAATTTTTTGGAGAATTGGTTGGGTCATTAGCTAGTTTTCACCCATACGACCCTACGTCCCTGACACCGCTCGATTTTCACGTCTGGGGACGTGCAAAGGAATTGGTTTATGCAACAGAGGTGCCCTCACGAGAAATTTTAATGGAGCGAATTACAGCTGCATTTGAAATAATGAAAAGAGAAATGCGACTTCGCACAATAACAGTTGAAATAAGGAAAATGTGTCGTGCATGCATACGGAGTAGAGGAGAACAATTCGAACAAATATTATGACTCATATTTAATAAAAACATAATAAAGATAAAAAGAATTTTCTTGACCCTGACAAATTCTATTTCTTATTTTGACCATACTATAAATAATTTCTCCAACATGTAGCATACCGTTCGAAAGAGTATAAACTAGACAACTTTTTAAAACAAACCTATGTTCAAAATAATGTTTATTTTTTTTATATTGAATTTAGAAGTAGAAATTTTTCATACATTTACACATTTTCAAGACTTTCGAAGCTCATATAATTTATTTTCTTGAAACCATTTGTACCAAATATTGATTTATTTATACTAAAAATACATTGCAGAATACAATAAAAGTTATTTCGTGCTATTACAAACACAAACAAAAAAAATATGACGATTTAAAGGCGAAATTTCAGGTAATTTAAATAAAAAACGAAAAAAATTCATATCTCAGTTACCGTGTCACTTAGGACGTAGGGTCGTATGGGTGAAAACTAGCTAATGACCCAACCAATTCCCCAAAAAATTGTGTCGGTCCATGTGCCGAACACCCTGTATAATTTTTTTTTTGTTAAATTATCTTGATATTGGCTCTTGTAAACCATATTAGAAATTTTTTTTTTTAACCCTTTAATGCATGATTTTTTCTTTTTAATTGAAATATTTTTTTTCTTATAAAGATGTGTTTGGTTGAAACGAATTTCATAGTAAAAATGGTTGGAAGCAGCTAGTTTTCCCGGAAAATTTATTTTATGACATGATGCCTATTTGCATCATTATGCAGTTGTGGTATAAAATTTAAATATTTTTTCATTTATAACGCTTTTTAATAAAAAGACAATTCGTTGAAAACGAAAATAAATTTTAAAACAATTTTCTTATTTATAAAAAATTACATAAATGTAAATGTATGTTTACTACGAACTGTATGCAAAACATCGACTAACTAATTCTAAATGGCGATTTTATTTTCTAAACGCAGAAAAAAACAAAAAAATGTGTGAAACGAGAAAGAAAAACAAATGAACAACAGATATACGAAACAAAACAGAAAAAATATGCCCAAATGTAGATGCAGTTCAAATTAGAATAACATGATGCAGATATGCTACAGTATGCATTAAAGGGTTAAATTAGGGTGGGTGTTTGCAGCCCAGAGCACTGCGACCATTGAGTCCTATTATGCGTCCCTAGAGGTTCTTAGCTAAAATGTAGGTCTATGTCCTTGATAAACGCCGCTACCTGATGCATATACATTGGGTCAGCATTAGGCCACTGGATTGTGTGCGCAATGAGAAACTTGAATCTTTTTAGGATGATAGCATCGCATGTGAAGAGTACTTGTTCCGATGTCTTCTTACCGCAGTCACAAAATCTGCACTGGTGCGTAAGGGACTTTCCCATTTTATGTAGATGGCCATTAAAAGGGCCATGCCCTGTTAAAAACCAGGTAAGGGATCTTAGGGACTGGCGATCCATCCTCGGTGCCTCTCCCAGACGTATAATATTGTAATTGAGTAATTTCTTGGCCTGCCTCATCCCAATGGAGGACTCCCAGAGTAAATTCCTATAGTTCTGCTCCCAGTCCCTTATACCTTCTGCCAAATGAGTTTTTGAAAAAGCGATACTAGCACTGGGACCCAGGAAATCCCGGCTTGCTCCCATTTTTGCACAACGGTCTGCTGCCCCATTTCCCTTAATGGTGGAGTGGCTAGGAGACCACAAAAAGGTGACTTTGTTTGCTTTACCCAGTTCCAATAAATTGCAGTAGCAGCTCCAGACCAATTTCGAGTTGAACACTGAAGCTCTTAAGGCTAAGTCTCTTAAGTCTTCTTATATTTCTTTTTGAGACATTGAAGCACACATACCTCAATAGCAAAATTCTCTGCCTGAAAAGCTGTGGGGGTGCTGCCCAGCGGTATGCGTAGTTCTAGGTCAGGCCCGACTATCCCTGCATCGGTAACCCCGTCTGACTTTGAGCCATCCGTATACCATACAGAAGCATGGAGGGGGAGGGATGAGATAATATTCTCTACCAGTGCCCTATTCGGCAGCCCGATGGTAAAATTCCTCCGATAATCGATTGTCCTTACCATCAAATCCGATAGTTGGATCAATTCCTCCTTGAGATTTAATTTATGTTATGTAAAAAGAGTGCAGCTGACCTTATTAGGATTTACCGTAAGGCCCACCTCCGTGCACCAATCAGTTACTACCTCTAGGGCTTGTTGCATTCTTTCCCCTACTGTATTTGCGAATCTGCCCTTAACCATCAAGACTAGGTCGTCCGCATAGGTAATGTTTGAGAAGTCTAGATTTCTCAGTCTGGTAAGTAATTGATCCATCACAATCAGCCATAATACGGGAGAGAGGACGCCTCCCTGGGGATAGCCCCTGGTGGCCGCTATGGTGATGGTTTTGTCTCCAAAGGAGGCCGTAATCCTCCTGTTTTTTAGCATGTTTATTATCCACCTTACGGTGAAGGAGTCTATGCCCCTTGTTAGTCATTGTTCCTGAATTACCTCGAAACTAGTATTATCAAAAGTTCCCTGGATATCAATGAAGGAGCATAGTAATAATTCTTTATTCCGGAGTGTATCTTCGATTTTCAATGTCAGTTCGTGTAGAGCTGTTTCTGTTGATTTCCCTGCTTAGTAGGCGTGCTGCCTAGAGTCCAGAGGGTAAATTTGGAAGGTACTGGATCTAATACAAAGTCCCAGAATTTTCTCCACGGTTTTCAGTAGAAATGATGTGAGGCTGATAGGTCTATAAGACCTAATCTCCTCTGAGGATCTATTTCCCGCTTTTGGGATAAAAATCACCCTAACTTCTCTCCAGCGTTTTGGAACATATTCCAAGCTGTGACTGGCTCTAAAGAGTGTAGTAAGATAAGGCAGCAAAGTCTGCAGGCCTTGCTGTAGAAAGGTGGGATATATGCAGTCCCCTCCAGGTGATTTAAAAGGTCCAAAAGATTTGACTGCCCAGCTTATCCGTTCCGGCGTAAAAAACTGCCTCGAGAACTTCTGAGCCCCCCTTGGAACCAGATACGGATGTACACTACTTGCGTTGGATTCCTCCTGATCCCTCAGTATAATACATTCTGGGAAGTAACCTTTCACTAGACATTTCAGAGTTTCTTCCCTGGTTGTGGTTGTCTCTCCACTTGGTTTCCTTACAGACCCCAAGAGATTCCTGTGCTCCAATAAGCGTGCCTTCTGTAGACGACACGCCGTAGGTAGCTTATCTATTTTCTCACAGAAGTCTCTCCAGCTTAACCAATTGCTCTGCCTGAGGGCTATGTTATATTGGGTAAAGGAGTACTGATAGGTAGTCCAATCGTTCGTCCTCTTAGCCCTATTAAAAAGTTTTCGGACATTTCGTCTCATGTTTTCCAAGTTTTGGTTCCACCAAGGAACATCCCTTATGCCTCTGATACGCACCAGCGATGAGCTTGAGTGGTAGGCATTAATTATTGCCTCTGTAACTTCATTCGCTACTCTGTCGAGGTCTTCGACAATATTAGAAATTGAAAAACATATTTCAGAATGTCCAGGCATTTTTTGGAGTGAAAAATCACCCCAGTGCGGCCGCTATGTTACGGGAGCGAAGTGTAGCCGCTAAGGGTTAAATAAAATAATAATTTGGTAGAAATATTTATTTATGTCGTTTTCGATTGATGACAAAAAACTAAACTCGGTGCAAAAAAACTAAACTCGCCATAATAAAATAATAAAAAAAATTGGGTCTATCCGGCTCTCGGACGATACTTTTCCCAGAAAGCATCCGTCAAAGATCACCAAACCAACCATTTATATTTCACAAACATTTTTTCAATATTTTGGACAGGCACAATATGTTTTTCTTAAATTTCACGACAACATAAATCTACTTTCATACCGCTAAATCACAGACTCACAAATATGTTAGATTATTCAGAACTGACATGTGTTGAGCAGCAATCAAAGTCGCATTCGCCATTTTTCATCTTCAACCATTAACAATTAGATCCAGTTATAAATCTCTAGTATACCGTTGAAAGTCATTAAGAATTTAATTTACTCCATTCAGATAGCATTCAAAATGTTCAAAAATTTATTTTCTGAAAATTTGTGTCGTTTGTTCAGATCACAATATTATGTGAGCAACGTGAGGATTCGCCGATATAATTCTTTACTCAGTATGTACTTGAGTCTGGACGGGCATCGCTGTGGACCATTCGAAAATACAAAATAATAAAACACAAATAATACAAAATCAGAATTAACGTTAATTATCATTTGTTACCTAACCCCACCTCCTGGTCATATAGCATTTCATTTTGTATATCTTCCAGCTCTCCATAACCTGCACCGCGCTAGTGGCGTGATATTATTTTAAAGCCTCTCATAGTAATTTGATATTGAAGTTATGTATATACGACTTTGAATAACAAGAGAATTTATTACTCAGAAATAATACCTTTAAAATCGATTTTATTAAAGAATTCCCAAATAATGTATCGATCAACATATCGTTGAAATTTCAATCATTAAAATGTCATAAAATGTCAATAAAACGCCACAGAAATGTCAATGTCATAGAAACCGGAATATCTTGCTATATTTAAAAGCTCACTAGATATAATTATTTTTAATTGTTGATAATATTATTTGCCACCAGCAAAGTATTTTAGGTAAATTTAGAAATTTAAATTCCATATTACACGAAAATCTATTCATTTTATCTTGAAGACACATAGGGAACAATTGTTCGAATTGGCAAGGTGTACTAACTGTAGAGAAATATTTCTTCGGAAAGTTCGATATTACCTCGGTAAATAGATAAACAAATTTATATTACTTCTTTTTGTCAAAATGACCCCCACGCAATGCTTCAATCGACTTCAAATTTTGTGAACAAGTAGATGATAAATTATCAAATTTATCATCAACATAACAAAAAAATCGACGGTCTCGTTTTTGAGAAAATCTGTTTGGTAGTTTTCTCTTCCACTGCAACCCCCTCTATTCTACACTCGAATGGACCTAAAAGTTAACACACACTGCTTATTACTGAAATCTATCTTTGTGCAAAATTTCGACCAAAACTATAAATATTTGTGAGAATGGGAGGCGAAACAAAAATAATAAAAATGTGCGACTGGAAGGACGGACGGACGGAAGGACGGACACGACATTTTTCTGATCGGTGTTTCGGGGTCCTGGTAACCTAATTCGTCGAGAAATGTGAAGATCTGGAACAAAATTTTTTTCGCGATTACAATACTTACCCAATATAACTTCGTTATAGTGGGAAAAGTAAAAATAATCGAAAACGACATTAGACTTGGTGGCTTTATTTAAGGACCGTTTGCGTTAAAACTTGTTTTTTATTAACTTTTTGTGATTTATTTTGCTTTAAATTTAAATAAAAATAATGAAATATTCATAAAAAGCCCACATTTTCTATAAATAAATCATAAAATATTTTTTTGTAGGTTGTACTTTCGTTGGTGATAACGAAAATGATAGCTAAAACACAATCACCAAAAAGTTATCACCAAAAGGTGATAATTGTGGTGATAATCATCATACGGAATGTCAATTTTGAAAAAGTGATAGGTGATTATCACTTATCACCTTATGGAATCCCACCCATGTTTTCCCACTAACAACTTTTATTTCACCTGCGCAACACGGATTTCATCCTGGTTGGTGGACTGTTACAAATTTGGTTTCATTTTGTACATACATAGACATACATAGTAGTATTGAAGTTAAACCATAACTAGATTTAGTGTATACGACAAAATTGACATTTCAATTTTAATTAATAAGTTGGAAAAATCTAAACTCGAATTCATTCCTATTGAATGATTCCATTCTTACCTTCCTGGTCGCTGGCAATGTGTCAAGATAAAGGATTTGCCTTCACGTATGTTTCGTGTTACCTCGGGTGTCCCACAAGGGAATCATCTTTGACCACTATTATTTTCATTATTTATTAATGATGTAATTTGAGTTCGCTCATTGGCTCTTAGTCTAATAGTATGGGATTGCAATGTTGCAATATGACTTGAATAGATTTTTTAAGTGGTAAATTTAGAACAAATTAATGTTGAATATAAGCAAATGTAAGATGATTTCGTTTTTTCGAAAGCGCTCACCAATAATTCAGCAATATTTTATTTACGATACAGTTGTTGATAGAATCGACTTCATACATGACTTGGGGGTTATATTTTCAATCGATCTTACCTTCCCGAAGCACATAGATTACAACAATTTTTTGAATTCGATATTCTGCATCAGACTGAAACGTTGATTTTGAGAATCTATAATTTTGCCGTGTACCTGCCCGTTAGATTTTCTTTTACCACGGCTCCCGGTCGTTAACGAATCAACAAAAAAAAAGTTCGGTACAACGACATGACTGACCTCAAAAAAATTGACATGTCTAGGAGAATCTGACAACCCTTCCAACATATAACCCATCTGGTTAAGGCCAAACGAAAATGTTTTCCATATAAATTTTCAAAGCTTTGGGCGTATAACCAAAGCAACCTTGATTATACAAGCCATAATCTAAAAAACGAAGCTTTTATAAGGGAATTAGAAACGAGGAAAAAACCAAACTGTCCATAGTAAAACACATTAAACATATGGGAAATCACTTTTTTTCCTAAGACAAATTTGTAAATGAAAACTTTGCAAATTCTTAATTATGATTTCTGAAATATTTTCATAAATGTTTGAATTTCATCTTATATAAATGTCGTTTAAGTAAATCGTTTTCATTTTCTTGTAATAATTGATTTATTTAAACCAAAATATAAAAAAAAGTTCATAACAACAGCATTCTGGTCAAATTAAAAAGAAAAGCTTACTAGAAATCGGGTGCATTAAGTCAATATACATAGATGGCAGTGGGCAGTAAACATTTTGAAAAATCGTACGAAAAATTGCCACCTGGGGAAATTTGAGTTCAAAAATTGTAGAAAAAGTAAAACAAATTCTCAAAATATTAAGAACGTGTCCTAATTTTGTGATTAAACAATTTTTTTCGTATTTTTCTGTATAAATCTGAGACATCTAACGTACACTAGTAAAACTAAAGATAAATTTAGCAAGTATTATTTTAATTCGTCAGAGCCAACTTTGATGTATTTTTCAAAATGAAAATTCGAAAAATATATTTTAGAAATAATTTAATTTTAATATTTCTGCAATTAATATTTACTTAATACCCATATACCCTTCCTGTATATTGCTGCTAAAGATATGTAGAACACTTTTGTATTAAAATTTTGTAACATTTTTACTTTTTTTATTGCAAAACTTGAAGCTAAAAAACACCATTTTTACTATGGATTCCTATGGAAATCAGTGAAAAGTTATACCACTAAAAAAGCTTCTAAAAAATACGTCATAATGATTATGGCTCTATACTCTAGAAGGCTCTGGTATAACGCAAAGTTTTTCAAAGTGTATGCCGTTGTGCCCTGAACAATTGAGAGGTGCCGTGGAATGTTTCACAATGTCTGTTGTTGCTTCGTTTAAAATATTTACTAACTAAAGAATGTGTAACAGTAGCAAAGAAAGTTTCTGTTTTAAACAATTATCACAGTTAAGCAAATGGTTCAAAACATATTTCTAGGAGGATAACGGGAAGTTTAGTGGAGTTCAAGATGTTTAAAAAAAAAATTATTAAAAATGGAAATATGTAATTGACTTTTGTTGGATATCAATTCAGGATTGTCTCCAATAGCGGTTATAAATACAAAATACAACACATTAATCAATATAGAATTTCGAGAAATTGTGGGGTGATCAATACGTTAAAATGAAATTTTATTTATAACATACATAAATATTTAAATGATACTTTTTATTGTGGTGCCATTAAAAATTGTTTTTAGACCAAAGGTGCCCAAATTTTGAAAACCACTGGTATACCGTGAAGACATATACCAAAAATTATTTTTAGACCAAAGGTGCCCAAATTTTGAAAACCACTGGTATACCGTGAAGACATATACCATTATTTTGACACCTGTAAGAGAAGGTTTAGGTCACTGAAAAGCTTGCCAGGTTATAATTTTCATGATCGTTACCACATAGAAAAAACGATAGCTTAAGTTGCTTTCTTGGTCAAATGACGTTAAAACGACGTTCACTGCACGGTTTAGCTTCTGGCTGTATATGGTTTTATTAATACAAAAATATTTGTAAATGCCATATGGTACAAAAACTCAAGAATTGCGAATTCGTTTTGATCACTGAGAAAATACAACTCGTTGCAAATGCTAAAAAATATAATTTTTTGTTATTTATCCAAATGAAAAATTCATACGCATTTGCTATGTAAATAGTAAGAAGTTTATTAGACTTCATAATTTCATAATCTTTTTAAAATAATTTCAATTATAGATTCTCAGCTGTTGATGCATGGCACACAAATGTGAAAAATAGACGCTGAGATGTAATGTAAACAAAACTGGCCAAAGTGTAATTAAAATTGTAAACAAATAAATGATACTCCTAGGATTTTAAAAAAACAAATTATTATTTTTTAGTTAACTCAAGTCTTTTTTATTTATGCACTCTGAAAAATATAATATGTTTTCATTAGAAAAAGTTTGTTTACAAAAAATAACCCTGAAAAAAAAAAAATCTTGGTATCATCTTTCCTAGCAAAAAATGCAGCGGGGGCGAGCATTTATATGATTGTAATTTTAAGACAAACAACTATAATCATTGCTATGTTCATAATCAAGATGTCAGAACGACCTAAGAAGGAACCATCAGTTACCGTATTTGGTGTAAACATTGTTGTTACACCCAGATTTTGAAAATTTCCAAACAAATAACTCAAAATTATGAAAATCACAATACATTTTCAACAATTTATTAAAGAAGTTTGGTATTATATTTGCGATTGGCTGGATGCCAACAAAATAAAATATTTATACATATTTCTAATAGGTAATTGACAAAATGATAATCGAATCGATATACGATTTTTTTTTAATTTCATTTCTTAGCTTATCAACTTTAGTTGAATAACAAGACCTGCGATTTTTTATTCGCTCCCGATAGCTACTATTATATAAAAAGTGGCACCCGATAGCGCTCTGTATAAATAGGCAGAACCAAATATTTTGTATGTCAAGTTTTCGCTAAACAATTGAATTAAAAATGATAGTTTGAGGTAAAATAAATTTAGTTTACCAATAAATAGCGCATCAAATTTAAATATAGATATAGAAAATGACGGCTCTCGATAGCTGATATCGGGAGCGAATAATAAAACCTAGCTAAGGTTAATAAGTAACCACCAAACGGGTTTCATAAAATTTGGGCAAAGAAAAATTGAGCAACTACTATTTGATCGACAGAACTGTCGACAAAATATTTATAACTAACTGAATTCAAATAAGAAAATTCGTGGAATCCACCAGAAAATTTAATTACAAATTAAACTGAAATGAAATAATTTCGCACATAAGACTCCGAGAAGCGAGTTTGTGCCTTTTTCGAAAGAATAAATTCTTACTTTATTTGATTCGTTCGACGTCGCGACTATAGATATTGTGTTTGTTTGTGAATGAATAATTTTGTGGTGTTAAGCAAAACGTGCTTAATTGCAGACTTGCTTAAATGTAATGACTATCAATTCAACAACGATAAGCTCTATAATACTTTCGATTTTCAAGAACTATCCTTGTTTTTCAAAAAAAAAATTACTTAAAAGGTTATCTTGAGTAAAAAAGGAAAAATATTTAAAATCGAACACAGGCACACAAAAAAAAAAGTCGGGACCCAGAGGGGAGACCCCACTATTCCTACGTTTTCGAGGTCGATGAAACCGAATATGACCATAAAAAATGATTCCAATTGCCCATTTTACCGTACCAACCCACTGGGGGTCGAAATTTCAATTTCCATGCCAAAAAATATAGAAATGTACATCCATCTCAATTTTGCATGAAAATTGAAATTTCAACCCATTTCGGGGGGTAAGGAGCGCTAAGGGTGATGGAAGGGTCGAATTTATTTTGTGTTATTATTTTCGGTTTTAGCAAGCCAAGAAACGTACGAATGTACATCCATTCCAACTTTGCATGAAAATTGAAATTTCGAACCCCAGGGGGGTGGTAACGGGAAAATGGTCAATTGGATTCATTTTTTATGGTCATATTCGTTTCAGCAACCTCGGAAACGTAGGAATAGTGGGGTCTCGGGTCTACCCTCTGAGTCACGATTTTTTGTTTTTTTGTGTGCCTGTGTTATCTTCAGGTCGGGGTGGGAATGATTTAAATAATTTTTTGTCAGATTTAAATCAATCTGTACCTATTTTGTTAAAAAAAAAATCATCGATTAAAATCATTTTTTATTTTTATATGCAATTTAATCTGTTATTTAAGTGGATCTGCCTTTATTGGATTTCCTAATACATAAAACGGATTTAGTCGCATTTTTTTGCATTGAAATAGTCCTATTTGTAGTACAAATGTTCAAAATATGAAGCCAGATTTATGCTTAGTAAAGAAATGCTGCTTTGCTCATTCTACGTTCTTGAGCATAAAAACTAAAGGTATGTTTTCAAATTAAATGAAATAATGTCATAGATTCGAATATTGTTTATCGCTAATGCTCATTGTGATGAAGTTGCTTTTATTGATACTTCTTTTAAAATTAAATTCGTTCAATCTTTCAAATATCGCGGCCTATTCATTGATAACTCGATGTTATGGAAGCAGTTAAAGCATCAGTGTACTGATTCTTCCCGCAACTATCTGGCATTAGTGATCAGTAAAATGTAAATTTTACGACTACTTAATATTTATTACAGGCGAATTTTAAAAAATATTTATTTTGCTATTGCAGATCCGAAATTATCGTATGGACTAGTATGCTGGGTGGAAACTACTATGCTAGAATTAATCCCCCTATCATAGCGCAAAAGCATATTATAAGAATTATGCATAATGTTTCTCGTTTATCTGCATGATGGCCTTTATTTCAGAATTCACAGATATTTCCTTTAAGATATTTATATGTGTTCAAAAGCATATGTTGCATGTCAGTACTGGTTACAATTTGAGCTATTCGGCTTCAAAAGTTACAACAACCAATTTTAAAATTCATTTTTAATTTTGGCTCCTAAAATTTTCAATAACCCACCAGTTCAGTTGAAAATTCGTAGGAAACTCAAACCACTCGCATCTGGATTAAAATCATTTTGTTTAGCGTTTCAAATGTGGATGAATGAATGCATTTTCAAGTGCAGCTAATTTTTAATTTAATTTTTTTATTTTTATCGAGCCTACCTACCTTCATAATATTTTCTTTGTTTTGTTTAACATTTATTACTAATCATCACTGCATTTTAACTATCCATGGATTGTACTTTTTATATAAATAAATAAAATAAAAATAAAATAGACGTAAACAAAACTCCTTACAAATTACACCTTACACATCTAAAATTAAAAAATTGTCAACTTCCTCAGTAAAATTCAATTAAATGGGGTCCGCGAAAATACCTGATTGGAAATGGAATAACCATTAGCAGTGCAAAAGGGCTAAATTAAACTTATATGTATGTAATTATGAAATGGCTGAATAACTGGCTCACAAGGGACAATTTAAAAAAATATGTTAGCTAGTGTTAACTAGGGTTGTCCTAATGACCATTATACCTTAAAACTAATACTAGCCGCGTTCATTGACGTTTGATCTGATCCAGATCAGATCCTGTCTCTTGAAAGGACACCAAATTTTTAGATCAACATTTGGGATCCAAAATCAATGTTGGATCAAATGTTGTTGTTGCTTCACATATAAATTCTGATCTGATCCAGAACACTATATGTCTAGAAATGCAGCTACTTTTATGTCGAATTCTATTCACTGTTTTTGAAAAATCAAGATTTGGTGGTTCAAATAGAACACAAAAAAATATGATCTGTTTTTGTAATTGAATTGGTAAAAAAAGTTGTTTTGGCTGACATTTTCAAAAAGACGATTATTATTTACACTGAAACCTGTAGTTAAAATAAAATTGAATGGTTTGAGCGTGAAAAACAGATGTCATAAAATTTTGCGATTTTAACAGTTTATATAACTAAAATGAATAATTTGTGTCATTATTTATGTAAATCAAACAATCTATTGATTTTTTGTGTCAATAAAACACAAAACCTTGGTCTGGCACCTTTTTTTATTCAGCTTAAACTTTTTCGGTAAATAAAACATCACATTAAATACGTACCTGCGCTGCGTTCTAGCAAAACAAGCAGGCTTTCCAGAGATTCTAGCAGGTTTTGCAATTATGGATCAACATTTGATATTTATCAATATGTATGAGTAAAATTATTCTCATTTCGTATTGGTTGCTAGACGAAAAGAATTTTAATTATGTATTTTGCTGGTTGTTTGTGTTAAATACAGTGAAATTCACTTACATGAAACGATACTGAGAATCCGTTGTTATAAACGAATGTTATATACGGATTTTAGTTATACGAGCAGCATACCATATCAGTTCAAATTTCCGGCGTTATAAATGTAGCGAAATGTTGCTATATCCGAGGGCGTTATAAGTAAATTTCAATATAGTTACTCCTATTTAAAATGATTGATCTTTGTGCTTCTAGCAGTTGACGTAAATGATGATTTTGAATTTAGTGTTACAGCAAGACAGTTCTTACTAATAATTTTATCAATTTTCTTGGATATTGAATTACGACCGATCGTGCTCTTATGTTATTTGACACTTAAAGTATGTATATAGGGTGAAATCATACCTTTTCGTTAGATTTTGGTATGCCGAGATCCCGATTTCTGAATGCGATACGAATTTGTATATGAAAGAAAATTTACAACATATTATAATTTTTGTAGTGTAGGCGAAAGGATTTTTTTTTACACATCGAGAAACACACGAAACTATGGCAAATGCTTGACGTCAATTTAGTTTCTATCTGAATAAAATCGAAAAGTTTGATACATATTTGATATAAAATATTATTTTACAATACATCAAACAAAAATAACTATATTAAATTAAAAGCAAGAAAAAAAATTTAAAATTTTGTAAAAAATTTCAAATCTTATAATTTTAGTGTTTTACCCGGTAAAAAGATGATTAGCTTGAAAGGAAATCCGATAAATTTTATACATGCAGTACGAAATATGACAGGCAAATTGAGACTATAAATTATGTGAAATTTTGCTAAATAAACTAAATTTCCAATTAAAAAACATTATCTTTTTATTTATGTCAATTATATCAAATTATATTTTTCTTCATACATATAACCTAAGAAGCAACGAAAACTCCACCTTCGCTTCTTCTAACCAAAACAAAAAACCTTAAGTCCTCAAACTGAAAAAAGTATTAAAAACTTGTGGCCTAAGGTAACAAGAATAACATTAAATACCAGAAAAATTATGGTCCCAATCCCAAAAAAAAATATTGAATCGATTTACAGGAACCACATTTTCTTCTCATAAATTAAACTTGAGGCTTATAAATATGTATTTGCATTATTGCTGTAGTTATTACATCAAATACAAAAGTAAACAATAAAATATTATTTAATTATATTTCTTTGTTTGTTTAACATTTTGCAATTTTACAAAAATCCAAACTCCATTAAATTCGTTTATTTCGAATTATTTACCAAACCTAACGTCCTATCATACATGATATTCGCATTTTATTCTTTAAACACGAAACCTTTTGGGAGCAAATACGTTTCAATATATTATTAAGAAACAGTTATAAATTTATTTTAAAATAAACAGAACGCTTTAAAAAAAATATACATAATTGGAATTATGTTGAGTTGGTGAAATATTTATTATTAATTGCTGCAGTTGTAGTCAAAACATTCCTCATATTATTTCGTATGGTACAAATCAGTAGCGAAAACGAATTTGTACAAAATAATCTGTAGAGGAGATCTGCGGGTTAACTAACATGTATTACAATGTAAAAGATTTATTGACGTAGTAATGTATCAATATTTGTATGTAATGCAATATTTTTATTTAGTCTACATAAATACATTTATGTAGAAAGTAGAAACCTGATTAATGATTAAATTCTTCATTAATCAATGTTTCAAACGGATAGAACAATTAATATCAAAAGTCAAATTAAGGAAAATCTAAACAATGAAAATTTATTTTTTCACATACATTGTGGATCTAGACGTCAAACCCTTTAAACTCACATGTCACGCTGGAGGTGACGACACAAATTTGCTAGAAATCTCGTAACTCACCAAGAATTACCTAAGTACTTAAAAAAATTATAAGAAATAACATACATTCTGTCAAAAAAGTACCGAGATTTGTTAATTTAAAATGCCTGCGCTGAAGGGATATAATTTTTTTCTGTTTCTAGATTAGTAGGACTGTCTTTCATTATGATGTCAACTTTGAGCGCGATCTGTCAACCGGTCTGTTTACAGCAGTTGGTTAAATTATTAACGAAATTATTGAACACAGAGTTAGCCTTAAATTTTGTGTTGCAAACGAAATTTCTGGTCGGAATTATGGGAAAACAACTCGTGATTTTACACGACGATAACGCACCATTACACCGAGCTGCGATTTTGAACGAATATAAAGCCAAAAACCCAATAAATACTATCGATAAACCACCATATTCGCCTGATTTAGCACCGTGTGACTTTTTCCTGTTTTCCAGACTCAAATTGCCACTCCGTGGAACACGTTTTGACCTCATTGACGACATTAAATAAAATTCGCCGCGCGAACTGAAGCCCCTCCCGGAAAGTGCCTATAAAAAATGTTTCGATGATTGGAAAAAATGCTGGTATATGTGTGTACTCTCGAATGGGGCGACAAAATAATTTTTCAAATCTTACCTATATAAATCAAGTATATTGGAAAAAATCGAGTTCGAAATGATGAAGAAACGAAATGATGATAAACCAGGTAATCTTTAATATAGATTACCTGGTTTATCATCATTTCGTTTGATTGGAATGGATGATAGTGGCAATAAATCGGAAAAAAATAATCAAAACGCAAATTTAAAGTTCTATCATGTAGGGTTTAGTGAATTTTTCAAGTCTAGTTGCAGTACACCAACATCAATTATTGCTAATTTCATTTAATTGCATAGATAGAGTACCTGATAGAGTTAAGCTAAATTCGATTTAATTAATCGCAGCGTGACGAGGGTTAGGTGGATTATTATTTTTTTTATAAAAATTTACTTATATACAGCCTTTCAGAAAAGTGTAAAACTGAATTTGTTCTGGCCCTAGTTTACCCAGCAGAGAGCTTCAAAGTTGAAAAAACGTGTTTTTCTAAAAAAAATCATTTATTTTGGCCGCTAGATGGCACTGCCCCGAAAATCTTAATATAATCGAAACAGTATTTAACAGTTAAAATAACAGCCTTTCAGAAAAGTGTAAAACTGAATTTGTTCTGGCCCTAGTTTACCCAGCAGAGAGCTTCAAAGTTGAAAAAACGTGTTTTTATATAAAAAATCATTTTTATTTTGGCCGATAGATGGCACTGCCCCGAAAATCTTAATATAAACAAAACAGCATTTAACAATTAAAATAACAGCCTTTCAGAAAAGTGTAAAACTGAATTAGTTCTGGCCCTAGTTTATTCAGCAGAGAGCTTCAAAGTTGAAAAACGTGTTTTTATATAAAAATAAAAGATTTCTTGTGAAAAATAATTGAATATTTACAGTTAATGGGAATTTTCCTAATGATTTTTATATACTACAATTAAACGATTAAAAATAGTGTAAATTTTGAAATAATGTAGCTACAGTTTGACCACCAGAGGGCTGCAAATCTAAAATTTATGAATTTTTCGTAATAATAATTGCCAAAATTGGTTAGGTATCATAATTAACGAAAATTTTACAAATAATTGTATAGCTTATACACTAATAATTCAAAAAAATGTAAATCACGAAATGTTCGGTTAGCAGTTTGGCAACCAGAGGGCTGCAAAATTGAAAATATCGTATTTTTCTTCTCAACAACATCGTGGAAGTATTTAATCGCGAGTAAAATACGAAAATCGCGTGTTCCTGCTCTCTGTAATACCTGAGCATTGGTCAGTGTCTACAATAGAATTATGGAAAAGTTCTAGGCAACCAAACACATAGTAATAAAATCAAAGAATTTATAAAAAGAGTCAGGATACGGCAGCTTTACCGGATCAAGAAAAAAGAGGTCGGGAATTTCTTCAGAACTAATTACCTTAATTGAGGAATTCTACAAAAGTATGGATATCAGCCAACAGCTTCCTGGAACAAATGATTACATAAGTGTTCGTGATGCCAATGGAGATCGGATTCAAAAGCAGAAACTACTTGTTCTGTGCAATTTATCTGAGGCATATCAGCATTTTTTGGAAATAAAATCCAACTCTAAAGATTGGATTCTCTAAATTTGCAGAGCTACGACCAAAAGAATGTATATTAGGTCGAAAGGCCGGAACACATAATGAATGTGTGTGTATAATCCATCAAAACAAAAATTTGTTATGTCCAGTTATTACAAAAATTTTACTTTGTTATATTAAGAATGAGAGAAAGCTGTAAAAAAAAGTATCCTGTGAACATTTAACGTGGGACTGCTATGCAGAAAAATGTGAAAACTGCAATATGATTGTCGATAATTTCCTTAACTAAAATCCACTACAGAAGCTAAAGAGGTGGATGATGTAACATACAGCTATTGAAAGCCTAATTATAATACGTACAAATTAGAAAAAATTACGTCTTCAATTGATGAAATTTTCGAAATTTTGTCAAAATCAAAGTTTAGTTTAGCAGCACTCCGTAAACACGATTATATCATTAAGAACAATCGCAATACCTGAAAGATGTAAAAAATAATCTGCAAGTTGGAGAATATGTTGTAATTTTGGATTTTTCGAAGAATTATAAATTTATAACACAAAATGAAATTCAAGCAGCGCATTATTACACACAGCAAGCAACTTTATTTCCAATGGTATCGTACTAAAAATCATGAACAGGTGAAATGAGCATACTTTCCTATGCAGTAATATCGGAAGAGTAGACACATGATTTAGTAGCTGTACACGGATTTCAAACTAAATTTATCAATTTTCTCAGAATTAATGAGTCGAAATATCTAGCTCCAAAGAAAATTTATTACTTTTCGGATGGAGCTATGTATATCGCAATTTAAGAACAGGAAAAACTTTACCAATATTGCCTTCCATCAACAAAATTTCAATATTGACTGTGAATGAAACTTCTTTGCAACAAGCCACGGTAAGGGGCCATCAGATAGTGTTGGAAGCACTATTAAGAGGACTGCTAGGATTTTTTGAATGGTGTAGAGAAAAAAGCAACATGAAATCTTCATTTCGGTTATGTAAACAAAGTAGAATATCCAAAAACCAAAAAGAAACTTAATAAAAGACTATCAAAGGATAACACATTGAAAAATATCCGTCTAATTCATCATTCATCAAGTAATGCCTGGCTCTAATACAAATTCTATTAAAACTAAAATGTTTTCGAGTTCTCTTTCTGTAATTGAAAGATTTTTCTAAAAATGAAAAAAAAAAAAAAAAATTTGTAAAAATTATTCCTAAAATAGAATTTCTTCTTTTATTCTAATTATTGTATAAAGAAAATAACAACTTTTGCGCCTTCAGCTCTTCTTCTGCTAACAGCAATTGTGTAGCCTAAGTGAGGCACAGACTTTTTCGGTTCAAAACTGATTTTAAATATTATTAGTTAACTATAAGCGTATTCTTTCAATTTTTTGATCAGTGATGAATCAGTGATTTATTAGCTATAAGATTGTAAATCAAATTTCATTGTTATATCTACAACTAATTTTGACAACTTTTAGTTGTAAGAAAAATACGCTATTTCCAAATTTTCAGCCCTCTAGTGGCCGAACTACCAACCGAACATTTCGTGATTTACATTTTTTAAATTATTGGTGTATAAGCTATGCAATTATTAGTAAAATTTTCGTTAATTATGATACCTAATCAATTTGGACAATTACACTACCCTGCAAACTTTTGACCCTGGACAATGAATAGTTGTTTCCGAAATAATTTTTCACGCTGAATCCGAATATGGGCTCAGAATTGCTCTATCACGTCAGGTTTATTAGATATTGTAACCTAAAAGTGCAAAAAACACTGTTTTCTGACAAATTTGAGGTTATCACCGCGATTTTTTTTTTTCTTCAAAAGTCCATGTGTGGGATCTTATAATACAAGTCTTCTTCTTTCAAATGCCTTTGAGTTTGCTGAAATATATTTTGTTTTTTTCGCCGAGATATCGCATTTTTTAAATTTTGCAGGGTAGTGTTATTATTACGAAAAATCCATAAATTTCAGATTTGCAGCCCTCTGGTGGTCAAACTGTAGCTACATTATTTCAAAACTTACACTATTTTTAACCGTTTATTTGTAGTCTTTAAAAATAATTAGAAAAATTCTCATTAACTGTAAATATTCAATAACTTTCCACAAGAAATATTTTATTTTTTATATAAAAACACGTTTTTTCAACTTTGAAGCTCTCTGCTGGGTAAACTAGGGTCAGAACAAATTCAGTTTTACACTTTTCTGAAAGGCTATTATTTTATCTGTTAAACGCTGTTTTGATTATATTAAGATTTTCGGGGCAGTGCCATCTAGCGGCAAAATATAAAGACTGATTTATCCGTTCATAACTCCTTAGATAACGGTACTTTTTAAAAATAAATTATTTTATAATTTAGGATGGATTAATACCTTTCCAAAATGGTATCACTTTTGAAAATACTCCCCTTAAAACCGAAGATACAATCTTTTATGTAAGAGTCAAAAATTAGAATTTGAAAATTATCAAAAGTAAAATATCGAATAACGGGACAACCGAAAGTTAAAAAAAAAATTAAAAAATATGTATCCGTTATTTTGCATTGAGGAACACGAAAAAAATAAAAAAATGAAAATCTAAGAGATGAAGTTTGGGAATTGTGAAAAATTAACTGTTTTACCGTGGAACAACTCATATGTATACAGTTGTGGTACTTTAATTAAGCCATTTTTGCTTTATTGAAAAGGAAATCACAATTAAGCAATCGGAACGTAGCCAAAATTGCTTTTACTAGAGAGCATTTAGCAAAACCTAGGGCAGTCTGTAATTTAATAATTTGGAGGGATGAGGGTAAACCCAACGTGGTTGGGGGTGATGAGAGACCATCCGTAAGATGACTCCCACACCTGGAGATTAGCCATCGGTATGTCACAAAAAACATTGGATCATAACAATGCATCACTAATGGTTTGGGGAAGCTTCGCTTCTCGAGGATTTGGCCTGTCATCAAAATCGATGGAATTGTTGATGTCCTTAACTATATCGAAATTCTCGATCAGAATGATTATATACGGACGGTCTTCTGCTATGCTGGCGTTATCAGCACCCTAGAGATAATCTAAAAGTATGAACGGCGCATTTAGAACGGCGAAGAATCGAATAAAACGAACCGAGAATCTATGGGGAAATGTTAAATGGTAAGTCCTACTAAGAAAATGCAAACAGAGAATATTTATGGGAAAAAGTTCTGGAAGAATACAACGCCAGCCCAAAAAGTGTCTCATAAAAATAGTATAGGCAGGAGATGAAGCAAAAGGGTTTCCCAACCAAATAATTATTTTTTTCTAAATTATTTAGTTTTATAAGTAAGTGGCTTAATTAAAATGCCAGTCAAAAGCACTACTACTAATTTTTTTTGTTTGACAAACTGTAATTGTCAACGTATGAATTGATACTTCATTTGATTATATACATATGTATGACAAAATATTATATACAAACAAAAAAACTGAAATAAAAACCTTTCTTGGAACTTTATAGATCAAAATATGTGTTCTACTAATTGTGGCTTAATTATAATACCCCCACTGTATATATAATATTAAGCATATAGTTCAACTGGGAAAAATAATCTCGAGAAAATAAGAGCAATAAACAGAATGTTATTGTTATTGAGTCAAAATTAACCAATCATTTTGACTCAAAAACAAAAACTCAAGAACTGAACAGAGTGTTAAAATAAAGCGTACAGTTAGGTACTGACTTTCATGTTTCTATAAATTCCCCAATGTTTTCTATTGACGATTGGAGCATCACGGATTCCACCTAATGGAACATTTTTAAACTGAGCTACCTGATAATTTGACGTTCGAAATGGTTGTAAATAATTCCAATTTTGAACTGTAAAAACAATTTTTACTTATCGGATTGCTAATAATTGTAAATAATTCCAATTTTGGACTATAAAAACAATTTTTAATTACCGCATTGCTAAATTTTCTTTCGTCGCATTTGTGACAAATGTCATTTTATCAGGTGCATCATTTTAACTATTGTCCTCGAGAGGCGCTTTCTTTACTTTTACAATCGTCAATAGAATACAAACTGGGCCCCTATTTGTGAATACGAATTCGAATAAACGAACGTCGGTTTCGAGTCATCAGTATTTGTGAATTCGAAAACGAATATTTTTGAAACGAAAACGAATTGCCATGAAACGAATATAAATTTCCCTTATCTAGGAATCCGTTTTCGACCAATATTTTTACGTTCATGAACGGATTTCTGTACGTTGATGAAATTGTTGACGAAGCCATATAAAAAGGAAGAATAATTCTGAAGACTTACATATATTTACTACTTTATTTAGGACACCATTTGAGAAGGGGTATTAATTATTGTATGAAATCATTAAATAAATAATTTTTCAGTAAATCATGCTTTTAAATAAAATTAAATCATTTATTATTGTTATTGACAAAACCGAGTAGAAAGACAAGAAACACAATTTCAAAACACGAACATTTTAGCAAGTGCATAGGTAAACATACATTTTGAAATATGGTGTACTAATTAAATAAAAAATATTTATTGAAATAAAACTATTATTTTGTTTAATAAAATAGAAAATATTTTGTTGTATGAAATATTTATAATTTTCCTCAATAACACATTTTAGTCACTTTTAAATTTACATATTGCGTACATACAAAATACGACTGAATGAAGAAATTGGACATCTCCCTCATTTCGTGGGTCATCAACTTTAGCTGCGGGAGTATGGAATAAATAATAAATAACTATTTATTTTTAAAAAAATTGTTTAGAGTAGAAAACATCCAACATTCACATTTCAAATTTTCAAACTGCGAGACATAGACAAAACAATCAAAACGTCAAAATTGGTCAAGGTTTGTATTTTTCGTATAGGTTTACCCAAAAAACAGAATTTCCCTTTTCATTATTTGGCACAGTAGGTTTTTATTTTCGATCGAATTCAAAAATACCAATTCTTATTCGAAACGAATACAACATTCGTTTCGAATGATGAAACGAAACGGATTCACAAATAGGGGCCCTGTTACCACCCTATGTATTTACATCACAAACTCAAACATATTTATCCCAAATCAATTTATTCTTGTTTGAAGTACAATAAATCATAATAATATATGTATAAATAATGTTCGACTGTTTATACTACACACATTTATACATCTTGAAAAAATTAACAAAATTATAAACTAATATAGCAACCATGTGGTAATATTAGCCGAATAGCAATAAATATTATCTTTGAATTATTAAATACAAATTTTGCAAAATAAACGACTTTTTGCCCAATAACGTTGAGTAACATGTTAATACAAACAAATATGAATATTAGTTTATTAATTTGTCGGAATGTTTTCAATCAAAGAATTTACCATTTTCAAGTGTAACTAATCTAAAAAATTCGTTTATTTTATATAAGTATCTAATTTCACCGTCTCTAAATTAAAGCATTTCAATAAGTAAATAAGTGTAGTTTGACTGTGCCAATTTTGCTAAAAATTCAAAGTTAAACGAAACTGGACTAAAGTTGAAACTTTAATAGTTATTCGTAATTCTTTAAAATAATTAATCTTTTGGTGTAAATCATTTGGTGATGAATAAAATTGCCCCGGGTGTCTGGTGTCATATGAATTACGTTTAGTGGCCAATATTTCCTATTTCAAAAACTAAAAAATTCTTGTGATCTGCTGTACTACTTTTTTATTAAGTGCTCCTCTAAAATTTTTCGATATAATAACACTTTTTGTATGATTTGCTTGTCTTATATTCGAGTGACGTGAACAAAAATAGTATTTAGTAGAATTAATAATTTAATTTTCAAATTATTGATTTGTATTACTTGTATAAAGACAAATTTTAAAAAAATAATTACACGAATTGACAATAGTAAATTGTACATACACCTATTGCAATCGCTTGATTTTTTTTACTTATTAGGGAAATAATTTTGACGAAAATTGAGTTTTAAATTACCTGATGATGAACAGAATATGTTCGAAACTAGTCGTTTGTTTGTAAAAATAAAATTTTTTTACAAGTAAAGAAAGTGTATTTTTTAAACTTAAAGTTGTTTAAATTAAATAAAAAAATATCAGAATAGTTTCATTGTTTAAAAAATCAGACTTACATTTACCACTGGCCTCTCAATTTTGTTTTCTCTTGAATTTAACAGTAAGTAAAAATGCAAATATTTTAGTGTTAGATTGAAAATCCTAAACGATAATAAGTCAACAAATTTGAATTTTGAAATTAAAATATTTTTAAATTTGGATTTTTATTGGCATCAAAGTTCCTATTAATAATTTTTCTTATGGTTTTATTTCCAAACTACTATAAAAATATCAGAAAAGAAAGAAAAAAGGAAAACCATAACTTTAGAGACAAAAATTCAAATTTTAGATAGGTTACGTGAAGGAGATGGTCCAACAACAATTGAAAATGATTTTGCGTTAGGAGTGCAAATTTTTAATCATATCAAATCCTGACCAACGACTTCATCCAGTCAGCTAACAGAATTTACTGGAAGCAAAGATTGGCTTGAAAATTTTAAAAAGAGATTTTCGTTACATAATCTAAAATTAACCGGAGAAGCAGCATCTGTTGATGCAGAAGCTGCCAGAATATATCCGCCAAAACTTCAGAAAATCATTGACGACGCATTTCACTATTATTATGCAGTAATGCATCGGGGGATTTAGTAACAAAACCAATGCTCATTTATCGAGCATTAAACCGTCGAGCTTTCAAAAATGTCGATAAAAGTAAATTGCCGGTCTTTTAGCAAGCAAACCGAAAAGCGTGGATGACGTCCAAATATTTAGAGAATGGTATTCCAAAATGTTTGTTCCAGAAGTTGCACAATACCTAAATAAAAAAATTTAGATTCCAAAGTTTTTCTTATCACACAGCTAATCCGACATCGCTGCTGCAACCGTTAGACCAGGGAATTATAGCCACCTTTAAAGCAATATTTTTACGGGTCACATTTGAATTCATCATAGATTAATTAGATAACCGACCAGATGTAACAGTTTCCGAAATATGGAAAGAATACTCTATGCGGAATTGTGTACAATTTATCGCCAAAGCTATTAAGGAATTAAAGCAGAATACACTCCAAGGTTCCTGGAAAAAATTGTGGCCAGCGGGAGTCGAAGGCTTACATATTGTATCGAAGGTAGAAGCTGAATTAAACCAAGTGGCTTTGGCGCATTCGATTGGAGGTGAAGGATTTAATGATATCACATTGAATGATGTGCACGAATACATGCGATTAGAAGAAAACTTAACTGAGGAAGATCTTCTGATTTTATATAACGAAAATCAGAATTTAATGAAAGAGAATGACTCTGGCCAGACACCAACATCGGAATCTGAAGATACACCAACATTTAAACCAAACATATTGCAAGAGGAAATTGACATGTACCATAAATTAAAATCTTTTTTCGAGGAGCATGATCCAGATATAAGAGAGGGCTAAAATTTCATCGCGAAGTAGTCTTAATTATGGCACCATATTACAAAATTAAAAAACAGTTTGACAGTCCTAAAAATCAGACATTAATTACAGATTTCATAAGTTGCAGCACTACATCTGCTCCCACTGAAAGTTTTCCAAGCGATGAAAGTGTTATTATGCCTGTAAAACGGCAAAAGCTTATGACCAGATTTTTTCAAAGAAGCTACTCTACTGTAAAAACCAGCTTAAATACGATTATCTGTATTCGTATTTTAGAATACACTACATAATGCATCAATATTCGTTTTGCTTTACTGGCTTATGTATTGTTTATTAGAATATCAAAAAGAGTAAAGAGATAAAGAAGAGAGTTCCCAATTTTTCCTACTACCGATATTCGTTGGATGAATAAAATGAAATAGAATTGAATAATATATTCCCCTAATAATGTAGCTTCCCATTTTAAGAGAGTATTCGCTCTGCAATATAGAATACATACTTAGTAAAAAAAATTGGAAAAGAACCAATTTTTTGTTATGCTATGCATAATTATTCGATTGAAGCTCTGTTTATAATATTTTTTGAAGTGCAAAGTCATGTTGATGAATACAGAAGCTCATAGACCATCGCAAAATGAAAGTGTACACGGTTTTAAGGCTGCGAATATAGTGGGCTTCGATGTGTGAACGCAAATTTCATTGTAACTGAACACAATTTTTTGTCACTGTTGTCACTGGGAATATTCCGTATTGATGTGGGGGAGTGAAAATTCGAGAATTTCGCTGCCGCAAGCCTTAACGAATGGGATTTTTTCGTCGCTGTAACCACTGTGAGTATTTTACGTCGGGCTATGAAACCGTAGATTGTAAACAATGTACTTAATTTATATAAGTATATAAATCAATTATTTTTATTTGGCAAATCTAAAAAGTTTAATATTATAATTTTGAATAAAACAACACAATTTGAATTTATAATTCATTAAAGATTTATTGAAATCAAAATCAAAAATAAGATTAAAGAAAAATTTCATTTTTCAATTTCGATTTTAATCAAAAGAAATATAATTCATAATAAAAAACACTTGAACTTTGAAATTTAATGAATTTTGTTGGTTGGTTACTCTTCAATTTCTTCAAATCGATAAATCTCATCAATATTATGCAAATTATGATTTACCACCATTAAATCGTTTACGTTTGTTGAACTAAGCTGTGATCGTTTCTCGGTAATTAAATTCCTTGCACCGGAAAAAACACGTTCCGAAGGCGCACTGCTGGCCGGTATTGCAAATATTCTTTTACTGAGGTTATATAACAATGGAAATTGCTGTTTATTCAGTTCCCACCAATTTAAAACATTGAATTCATCAGAAAGCAGTACATTTAGATTTTCATAAACCATGATCTCGCTATCAACCCGATCAGCCATTGTTGTTACTGGTTGATTCACAAAATTTCCGAAAAGCTCAGATAAATCCGTAGAAACTGTTGGGGTATTGGTAATTAGATTTTCCTCTGATGAAACATTTATTAGCTGATTACATTTTTCTTTGATTTCAATTCTTTTTATAGCGTTGAAATAATTCAATTTATTTGTAGGGGGAAATAAAAATGTGGCTATTTCATGAAAATGTGAGATGTTTGTTAACCAGACAGCGTCTATATTGTTGGTTATCTTTAATTTTAAATCTTGTAGGACTTCCGAATCTTGATCATTAAAAGAACAACACTTTTTTAAAAATTCAATACTGGGTATAATATAATGTATAGTTGGATATGATGAACCTTCTAATTTTTTTGATATATTCTCGAAGTGTTTTAAAAAGTGCACTAATTCCTTTATCACGTTGTAGTTGGAATTGATAAATGTGATTCTGTTTATTTCATTTTGTTGTTGTAAAATATTATTTATTTCACTAAAATTATTTAAAATGGATTCTAACATGTAGTATACCGTGTTCCATCTGGTTACACAGAGGCTTTTCAAAGTTGTTACTAAATGATGATTTAAGCTCGCTTTCTTAAAATATTTTACCAACTTTTTGCTTTCTTCTGTTACTGTTGATATGGCAGGTACATCTTTAAAGGATTTTTCTAATACATTATGTAATAGATGATTAGAACATCGAATGTGATTATAATTTTCAAAAGCCTTTACCATATTACTACCTCTATCAGTTACCACTGCTACATTTTCGGATAAATTCATTTTATATTCTGCAAGAATAGCTTTTGTTTTATTTAAGACATTGTCAGCCGTAGTTCTTTCATCTTTCATAGATTTCATTCCCAATAGAATTTCGATTAGTTGCCCGTTTTTTACAAAATGAATTGTAACTGATATATAAGTTTTTCTAATAAAATTGTCAGTCCATAAATCTGTTGTAATGGCGAATCCTTGTTTATTTACATAATCCAAATCTGGGGTTAAGCTACTCATCAAATTAAATTTTATTTTAGATATATTGCGAGAAATTGTAGTTGAATGTGGTAATAATTCGCTTGCATCGATATTTCCATGTCTATTGCCTATTTCTATTAAATGCTTAGCAAACTTTCTAAAACCACTCCCATCAATGGTCTGAAACGGTCGACAATCTTCTACTAACCACATCGTCGCTTTCGAAATAGTTTCACTTTTAATTTTTTTTGTAACTGGTGATGTGGGTTCAGTTTCATTGCGCATGCTATTAACTAGGTAACATCTATGCTTCAATAAATTTGAGGTACTTTTCGAATTATATTTATAAACATTTTTACATTTTCGGCAAACTACATAATCTGTTATAATGTTTCCCTCACCTCTTTCAATTTGGCCAAATAATTCCCACACTTTACTATGTGTTCGTCCTCTCTTATTAGTTATTTTGTATATCCCATTTTTTATCTTCTCAGCTATACCTGTCACTAGTTCTACATCATTATTGACATGACCAACACTATCCTGATTACTGCTACTTTCTTGCATTTTTCAAACCAAATTAAATTACTTCGATACCTGTAAATTATTACCTTTCATGTGAAAGAATAAATCCTATACTAAATGCATAAAACATTTCTCTTGTTGTTTTCATAATTTATAGGTATGTATTCTATATTGTAAAGCGAGTATTCTCTAATAAACGGAGAGTATTATATTAAAATGATGCAGTATTTGTTAACATAAATATTTAGAAAAGGGAAAAGAGTAGAAATAATATATCCACTTTAAAATTGTATTATTTGCTTTAATTCTCTTTCTCTCTATTTACAATACCTTTATATCTATTTCATTTACAATTTCGAGATATTTAGTTTGACTTAACTTGGGATTTATACAACTGATGATAAATATATTTGCGCAGAGGTATACTCTACTGATAGCCCTGATGGCGACGAAATTATGTAATAATATTTTTAAAAAAACAACATTAATTTTTTATGAATTGATAGTGAAAATAAATGAAATAATGCAACTGTGATTATAATTTGTTACGACAGACATCAAAGATGCATCATTTATCAATGAGCAAAAAAAATCATGAATATTTTAAAACGCAAATATGGAGAATTTAAATATTCACGATTCATCGTTTTTCTATGATCTTCGTCAAAAATATAATCGCATCATTTTGTTTCTCTGAGAGGGATCAACAAAACATCACACAAATCAACAAAATAAAAGATTAAAACAAATCTGAGATTTTTTTTTTTGTGTTTTGTTTTAACGTGATGAAAAAAAAATCAGGAGAAATTGAAAATTTAAAAATCATGAATACAAATGCATCACGAAAATTACGATTTCAATTTTTAATGAATATTTCGTATTTCCTTTTAATTTGTATTACAACACAAAAGATTTTTGATGTTTTAAGCCATAAATGAGTTTTTATTATTTAATCAAAAATTACACATTTTAATATTCGTTACATCCTCCTATATAATAACAAAATTGTTTTGTATTTCTTTCTTGAGTCCTTGGTCACACTCGTTTTGAAAAAAATTCCACTCGAAATCCCGTTATTTTTCCAATTACAAACTACAGTGAAACCTCTCTTCAACGGACACCGCACGTCAACGGACAAACTTAAAGTTTTAAAATTATGAATTGACTGTATTAAACTGATGAATTAAACAAAATTCTTTTTATTTTATTTTTATTTCCTCATTTATATAAAATAAAGTAATCTATGAATTTTAATTTTACGCCTATTTGCGTTAAAATAAATGAATTTAAACCATTACCATATAAACGTACCAGTTGCCCATAAAATTACCAGACCTTACTTTAACGGACACCTCGTTTCAACTGACAAACTTTGAGTTCCATTCGATGTCCGTTGTTGTGAGGTTTCACTGTAATTCGTTATGAAAAAAAAATCTATCTAATCTACCGTATTTTCTAGCAACAAATTTTCCACGAAAAAATCCATCCAACATTCCGTTATTTTTTCAAACAAACTAGAGAGAGTAAAAAATATTGAAATTGCGCAAATATAATAATCAATTCCTTCCTATTACAGTTGTAAATAAATGTCCTAAACAAGTCTTTTCTTGATTTTTTTTTTAACCCTTAACCACTTTTATGCGCCGATGCGGCTATTTCGAATGTAAATATTTCTTTTATTCTAAATATTACCACTCAAAGATTTTAAACTCTTCCACTGTAGATTTTCTGATTTTTATTTGAAATAATTGAATTAAACGAGATTTGTTTGTCGGATTTTCTAAAATTACATGAAATAAAAATCAGAACAGTGGTTGAGGGTTAAATATTCATCTTTATTATGATTGGCGAGTCGATCGACAAACGACACGACTTGCTGTTGCCCTTTCGTACAATCATAATAGAGATGACTTTTTGGACATGTCCTAACTGGCCATATTCCGGAACTTTATCGAAAAACCATTTTACAATCCCATTTCCATCGCAGTAGTCGAATTATCATAATCGGTTAAGAAACAACCATGGTCGAAAAGAACCTATACGAAATTAACCCTCTCAAACGCCTTGTACAATATATTGTACATCAAATTTCATCGCTTCGACCAACCGTAATTTTTAATTTTTGTCTCATTTCTCTTGTGCGATCATTCTCTTATGTATTTATGTTCACACTACAGTTTTTTGAGCAATGCCATATCATAGGAGTGCATAATTGTGCTACGTATTTTATTTTTGCAAGAAAGTCAATTTTAAATGGCGTTTGAAAGGGTTAAAAAAAAAAGGTTCCGTCCAACTTATCGGAGCAGTGATTACAGGCTACACGAATTAAAAAAGGCTGAATTAAAAAAGGTTGAATTAAAAATGGTGATTTTGTATGAATTTGTATGAACATCTGTTACCTTTTTTAATTCATTTTTTTCTGAAATAAAAATGGTATTCCTTTTTCATACAAAATTCGCCTTTTTTATTTCATTAATGAACACCTTTTTTAATTCGTGTAGCCGTAATTACACCCAAAAACCAATATTTGAAAATAATGCGAATATATTGCATTCACAAAAATAGAAAATTGATTTTAGAAAGATTTTTTTTAATCTTTATTTCACTGTTTTCATCGATCTGCTGATCAAAATGTATTCAGAGTTTTTGTAATATTCATCAACGTAAAACATAAACCAAGAGAATTTAGTTATTCATGAGAAAATAAAAATCATATTTTGCGATGCGTAAATATTCATGAAATTTCGATTTTGTTTTTTTCGTGAATACTGTTTACTCATATTCATCAATTTTGTAACAAAAGAGCATCTTGTGAAAGATTTTTTTGATGTCTGCTGAACGAACGAATGAAGGAACGACGACAACCATGAAACAAGCATTAACGAAATAGAGAGAAATGAATTCTCTAATAAATTTAGAATCAAATAAACTTTTTATTAATTTTTTTTTTTTTCATTTTTAACATATTTTTTACTTTTTTCGGTACTTAACCTCCAAGTTTCTATTGATTCTAAGTCTCAAGTTACCTGTACTATATTATTAAATTGCAACAATAGTAACTACTTCATCAATGAAACACTAATTTCGCGTCTACGCGAATAAATACATGATACAATTTAATTTTTAATTTATTGTTATTTGATAATCACAATTTATTATGTTAAAAAACGATAAAATGCACCTTTACCTGACTTTCGAGTAACAATTACAATTGGGTGAAATGGAACCGCATGTGTCAACATAATACTTCCAAATGTCTTAAGATCAATGAGTTCATTTGTTTTCATTGAGTTTCTGGGCCAACTATGACGAAATATGAGATTGTGCCGATGCAAGATAAACCCAAATCGAAGAAATGTACTCGTACCCAACATTACTTTAGTAAAACCTTTTATAAGAAATGAAAAATACGTGTTTCATGTACAAAGGTTTCAAACGATCTGAACCACTTAAATTTGACATTCGATAGAAGTGACGTCATTGGACTGTTAAGATGAAGGCAATCTCGATGGAACGCAGACGAAATTTGAAAGGAACGCAAAATTTAATTTAGTAATGTAAAAATACAATTTTTGCTGACAATCTGGACTTTTTTGTCATTAAAATAATTTAAAACTATCTAATATTATCTAAAACTAGTTGATGGCCATAAATTCATATTTTAAAACTATGTACTATTTGATGTTAAAAAACTCTATTTAGTATTCTAATCAATGTGCTAGATGCGCCCATTAGGAACCTTTGATAAGATCCACAATAGACACAGCAAATGAGGGTTAGCCCCTTAATCTTGCATTACAAAATCTTGAATTACAAAATCTTGCGTTCCAAAATCTTGCATTTCAAAATCTTGCATTACAAAATCTTGCATTACAAAATCTTGCGTTGCATTACAAAACCTTGCATAACAGTTTCCCGCACATTTATAGAATCGCGCGCGCTTTGACAAAATTCTACTGCATAATGATAATTATACAGCAGAATTTTGCTTGATATATCAAAAATCATCAAATGTCCAGGATTAAATCTTCCTTATTCAGAATATTTTGTTGAAATATTTTTTGTTGAAATATTCTGGAAAATGGAGATTTCCATTCTCATTCTAATATTAGCCATATTTCTTGATGCAAAGTTATCCGGATCGCTATCTGTACAATTTATTTTATTTTATTTTTATAATTGTATTGAACTTTTATATGAATACGCAATATTATGTTAAATACTAAAGACAGGTACAGATACTGAAACTGCAAAATTTTGTACTTGCAAGATTTTGTACTTGCAAGATTTTGTAATGTAAGATTTCAAGGCGCTCCCAGCAAATGATCCGCTTTAGTGAATTGCATTTTTAAAGTGATCCACAATAAGGACCTTGAAATTAATTTACTTAAGATAAACGTCCATAATGTGGATCGTTGTACCAATTGTAGATCGTTTTAGAAAACATTTAGAAAACATTTTGGTTCGGTATAAATGTATTGAGTATTTAGAAATCATATTATGTTGTTTGTATTAGTTTTTTGGCGGGATAACAGACGTCCAAATACTAATTTTATCGTGCAGTTGCTCGCCGCATCGCATTTTTAGAACACAGATGCGTAACTAATTTTTCCCTAACATATTCTTAAGGAAAGTGTATTACTAAAATAAGATTTTAAACTGTTATAATTTATTCCCCATTGATTTTTAAGTAATTAACAAAAAACTATAATTTTTAACAAAAACTGACAGTATAGCCTAATTTAAGGAGATCCGCTTTATGTACATTTTTCAAATTTGTCCAATTGCGGAACGTGAGAATGCGACCCATTTTAAGCTCATAAAGTAATGCTCATAATTTTATTATTTAATTATTTCAATAAAAGTTCAAAATTTAATTGCAAATTAAAAACGACATATGTACTAACGTTATTTTAAGATGAGCTAATTCGGATCTAGGTGTTCTTAAATACATTTCTTATTATTATTATTATTATTATTTTATTAGATATATATTTCATTACATTGATTGTTACAAAATTTGTATCGTGTTTAATATTATACTATATTGTACATCGATATTTAAAATTTAAAGAAAAAAATACATTTTAGATATGTCAACATAATAATTAATTATACGTTATAAATTATTATAATATGGAAAAATTTTCAAAACAACCATAGTATTAATTGATTTAACCTAACTACACCTAATCTATACTAATTACCTAGCCTAAAGCGGAATTATACTAAAACACTGATTAAAAAATTCAGATTAATTACATATACATTTTAATCAGAAATTAATTAAAGATGATGCACTTATCAATGAGTTATTGATCAAAATTAGTGAATTATTAAATTTAATTCTTCTGGTGTTTATAAAATCAACAATCATGTTAATGTTAGCCTGATAATGGAGATCATCCGTATTGTGCCATTTTGGTAGATTTAAAATAATTTTCAAGCATCTATTCTGGAAAATTTGCATTTGCTTTAAATGTGTTAGAGCACAATTAGCAAATATTGGACAAGCGTATGTCAATACGGGTCTTAAAATGGATTTGTAAATGATGAGCTTATTTCGAATATTCATCTGTGACTTCCTGTTTATCAAAGGGTATAGAATTCTAATTATTTTTTCAGTTTTATTGATGGCACATTCAATATGGTGCTTGAAAGTCAACTTTTTGTCAAGGTACAGTCCGAGGTATTTTAAAGTGTTATCCCATGGGACTTCTTGTCCATTGAGTAGTAGATTTTGACTTTTGTTGTGGTAAATAACGCAGGGCCCGGCGACGAGTGAAATACACACACTGGGTTTTGTTGGTATTGATTTGAATTTTCCATTTAGTATAAAATTTAGTTAATTTGCTAAACGCATTCTGCAATTTAACAATAACTTCATTTGGATTTAAACCAGGGACAAGTATAGCAGTATCATCAGCATAGAATGCAATATGAATATCTTGAATTTTAGGAAAATCAGCAATAAAGATGTTGTATAAAAATGGACTTAGTACAGCACCTTGGGGCACTCCAGCGAGGATATCATGCGTAATGCTAGTTTCATTTAAAATCTTAACGTAAAAGGAACGATTTTTTAGGTAACATTGAATAAGTCGCACTAACGATGTTGGAAAGTCGTACTATAGCAATTTATAGATAAGGGCATTATGCCAGACTGAGTCAAATGCTTTCTCAATGTCCATGGATAACATGCCGACAGATTTTTTTTGATAAAAATTTGACTTAATTACCGATATAATTCTAGCCAGTTGGTGACTAGTGCTGTAACCAGGTCGGAATCCAAATTGTTCATTGGGAATAATTTGCAGATCCCCAGCTTGTTTGATTAAACGCTTTAAAATGACTCTCTCGAAAAGTTTGCCCAGACAACTTAATAACGAAATAGGTCGGTAACTAAGTGGGGAAGACTTAATTTTGTTCGGTTTAGCGACTGGAATAACAACTGCCTTTTTCCATTGATCTGGATAGTAGTTTATCTTGAAACATCCATTGAAAAGAATGGTTAAATATATTAATGCATTCCGCGGAAGATTTTTTAAAAGCTTATTATTAAGTTTATCTATACCTGGAGATTTTGAGTTCTTTAAAGATTTGATTAGGGAGGTTAATTCTTTAGGTTTCGTATATTGAGTAGTGTCAGATATACGATCACAATTATTAAGAGTTGCTATTGCAGCATTAACGGTTGAAATGGTTACTGGGTCTGATAGAGAATCAGTTATATTCTGAGAATTACTAAAGGTATCAGCAATTACGTTGCACTTTTCATGGGCTGTAAGTAATTTAACGTTGTTATAGTGCAGCACTGGTATATATTGTGATTTATTTTTAACCAGTTTTGTAATTTTCCAAAATTTGTTGTCTGACTTGTTGAATGAATTTAATAGTTTATTCCAGCTATTATTCCGTAATACTTTAAGATCTGCACTAATTTGCCGTGTTAAAGAGTTAACAATGGATTTCAGTGCAATGTCTCTAGTTCGTTGCCATTTTCTTCGGATGTAATTTCTGACATAAATCAACTGACGAATATCATTCGTGAGTGTGTGTTGAAATTGATGGGGGTAGACTTTTGGGATTGCTAGGTTTTTCGAATCGTGAATTAAATTGGTTATATAATCTACCATCTCATCAATGCTGCTGTTATCTAAAATTTTGCCAATATTTAAGTTGCCGGTATTGATATTATTTTGGATATGGTGCCTATATAACCACCAATCAGCGCTATTATAATTATAAATTATGTTTGCAGGCGAATTAATAGATGCTGAGCGAAATATATCAAACATTACTGGCAGATGATCAGACGACAGCGCGACAGCAGTTGATAGTTGAGAAATTTGGAGAGCACTGTTAGTTACCACAATATCTAAAGTAGATGGTGATTTTTTTGAAGAAGTAGGACAATATGTATTGGTTGGTGGATGGAGAATTACAAATGACCTTTTTTGCATTTCCGAAAATGAACTTGATTAAAAAAACAATTTTAGTCAAAGTCGGGCAAATTAATTGATACAATATAGATTAAATCAAGCAAAAAGTGTAGATCCAATTTAGGGCAACTAACTTCTGTGGGTACTTGTAATTAAAATTACTTTCTAGAATTTTTAATAACCAAATTTAATGAAGAATTGCATGTTTTACAAATTGCATTCATGCCTCAAATGCAGACTGCACGATCCGAGTTAGGTACCCTTAGGATTTTTTTCTACTTAATGGAGATTATACGCTTAGATTTCCAAATTATATGCTCAACTATTATAACTGAGTAGGCTGAGTGATATACATAGCTAGGTGTTGACCTGTTGACAACAAACTTCGAATAGAAAATGTGTCGGTTTTGATGCTCACCAAAGTACTTAATAATTTTATTTACATATTTATTTATTTAATTATTAGCCAACAGTACCATTGTACATTTGATATTTATAAGAAAGGAAAACATAAAATCAATACAATTTATATAATTCAAATTAGTTCGTTAAATATGACAAAACCATTTTAAAGAAAGAACATCGCACTTGAGTTGTTCCAGTTTCTTTACAAATAAGACATGGTTAATTTTCTCGAATGCCTTACTTAAATCAGTAAGCACTACTTCAACACTGTCACCACCTTCTAATGCTAAAGTAAAAAAATTTGTGAACAAAACAAGATTAGTCACAGTTGATCGTCCCGGGTAAAACCCATGCTGGTTTTCAGAAATGGAATGTTTAATTAAGAAAAAGATGACCATCGATTCAAATAATTTAGCAATAACCGATAAGATAAAAATACCTCGGTAATTTTCAATATCTGATCTCCGTCCACTCTTGAAAATTGTCTTAATGAAACTGGATTTTCAAATTGAAGGAAATACTCCATTAGCCAAACTCATATTGAAGAAGTACGTCAGCGGTTGAACCAAAATATAAGCACACTCTTTTAACATAATAGGGTGAATTTTGTCCGGGCCACCACTCATACTCACATTAACATTCAATAAAGCATGCAGAACGTGATCGGTGGCGACGGAATTTGAATATTACAATTTTTACTAAAATCAAAGTCGAAATCATCATTCGAAGAAGAGACATACACATTTTCAAAAATGCTGCAAACATGTCAGAGATTCTATATGGATCACTAACAGTCACAGAATTGAGAAACATTTGCGAGAGAATACCTCTACAGTTCCGCTTCGAATCAACATAGGCCCAGATACAAGAAACGATTTAAAAGTTTAAATCGAGCTCTAAGAGCACTAAATATTTCATAATTTACGACGGATGGATTCAATATACCTTTTATGAGCTTTTGATTTCCGATTTTTTAAGCCTGACAGGCGACGATTAAACCACGGCTCACGTGCTGACAAAACTACAGGTGACCGAGATTGTAATATTTTTTTATTCCATAACGGCATTTCATTTCTCAAAAAGAGAAAATTGAAGAGAAAAGGAAGAGAAAATTATTTCACTAATGTCAAATTTATCACAGAAAAATTATTTATCACAAAAATCGAACGCGTCCTTAGTACAAATAATAATTCTCTCATTTTCTTTCATTAAATGTTTTAAATTATTTTCTGCTTTCGTGCTAAGGTTAGCATTGAAATTTCTGTAATTGTGTTTTACAACTAATGGCTGATAGGAATAACTGCAAAAATATGATAGTTGTTTGTGCCAAACAGATTCATGCGACACTTGAAGGAGCCAGTTGTAGATTTTGCAAGCTGCATCTTACCGAGATAACGTTAAGATACAACTAACAAATCTGTCTTTTACCTAAAAACCATTTGGTGTAATTTTGGCGGTCCTTAACAGGTAATTATATCCATCCTAGGACGGGCTGTACCCCTAGTTATATATAAGGCAATACAGGGATTCAAGGATTTCGGTATTGACAAAAAAAAGGGATTTGGGGTTTTTGGGAATGGCAAAAGGACCGGGATCCGGGATTTCACAAAAAAATCGGGATCCCAAGATTTCAACGGGATCCCGGGATTTCGGGATTGACAAAAAGACCGGGATCAGGGGATTTGATAAAAATCCCGGGATTGCATTCCCTAATGGAGATCTTGTGAGCTAAAGAGTATTCTAAAAGCAAACAATGCTCTAGACGCTATGAAATTACGACTGTTCACATGGCCAATAAAACCTTTGAAGCAACTAACACTGCATTACGTAACCATTTTGTAAAAAAACCAAATGCTGATAAAGTGAAGAGCAACAAGTATTTTGCCAACAGAAAGCTCTTTGTTCTTGGGTGAGGACCAAAAGGGTTCCTCTTACCAACTGAAATGTTATTTCACTTGGAACATTCAACATGCATTTTACAAAATCGTAAACATCTATCACATGCGACAACAGGGGCCGGATTTTGCACAAAAGGTAAGAAGCGAGTTTGTCTTTTTCCAATATATTTTTTTCACTGTTTCACTAATTTGGGGTGCGATTATGTTGTGGGCTAAATTGGTTGAATAAGTCAATACAGAGTACAATTCGCACAACTTTATCAAAGAATTTAGCGGACCACACTTTCAGCCCTGTATGTAAATCGCCATTCGGAACTGGGGCAGAAACCTCCTCGTAAGCACAGGTGGAACAATAGTTGAATCGTGGAATAATAGTTGAGTTTCATTGGTTTCAAAGCCAAAGAGCCTATTTTTTCATTGAGATTTTTGCATCATGGAGAAGGCACCACAGCCAAGTTGCAACTAAGTTAAGCATTCATGAAGCAAGCTTAATTACTTGTTTATTTCTCATTTTTTGTATGTCGATCAAATTATAACACTAAATACAAACAAAGAGTTTTTCCTCATAAAAATAGTTGCTTTTCAATCGACCAACCGCAAGCACACGCTAGTGAACCGCTAGTATAATTACAGCGTTCCATTTTCGCTAGCAAAGTACTCACAAGTACTTCCCACTGCTTTCAACTACTCTTGCTTTTGTATATGAGTAGTTTGCTGGTTTTGACTTTTTATTTTTGCGTTCCATTTCCTATCTACTTTTTAGTACTTATGAGTACTTTACCAGCGAAAATGGAACGCAGCGAAGACAACAACCATTCTACTAGCGGTTCACTAGCCGGTGCTTGCGGTTGGTCGATTGGAATGCAACTACATAATGGGGCCGATTCAATGCAAATCTTCTATTTTGCTTTTCTTCTATTCTTCTAGTATTTCAAGGAAAACTCGATAGAATTTTCAAAAAAATCCACAAAAATGTTTAGATTGTTTGAAATTCGTATCTAGTTCTCGTAGAAATAATAGCAGAATAGAAGAAAAGACAAATAGAAGATTTACATTGAATCGGGCCGATTATTAATTTTTTTTGTAACTAAGCGCGAATCTACGATTGAGATCCATATTAAGGACAGTAAACGATCCGCTTTAGAGAATTGATTTTTAAAGCCGTCCACAATAAGGACATTGGGATTAATTCACTTACCTATTTATAAAAAAAAAAAATGGGTCAACAAGTAAAAATTATATTTTTTACAAGTTAGGTATATGTATTAAGACTTAAATTAAGAAAAAATTACCCAATCAATCTAGCATACAAAATATTAACTTACCATAATCCTTTAATTAAATATGGTTATCCAAAATATATCCTTGCAATCAATTATACGTTACATAGTAGGTAAGGTAGGTAAACATATAAGATATAATCCACGTAAATAATTTATTTGTTTTTTTTATTATTACTTAATACTAACACGAATATTTTTTTTTTTTGAGATTATGTTTTAAAAATTTATATCACAAATTTATTTAAAAAACACTACTTAGTAAATCCAATAACGCACATTAGCCGCTTTGTTATTGTTATGTTTGTATCTTATGCTGAATCAACTCAGATAAAATTTATAAATATGTATTTAATGTATATTCATTCACTTTTGAACAGCACACACAAGGAATATTTTAGAAGATGAGAAAAAAAATTATTGAACCAATTTTTTCCATACTCTTTTCCAGGATGTACAGGTATCTCGTATGGTACCTTAATGCGAAAACTTAACTTGATTAAAAAACCTAGATATGCTGCAAAGAAACCAAATCGCATTGCATTATTATGTATATTACTTTAGTGATCTCAAGAAATAATTGTTTTTTTATTTAGGTACATAATTTAAAATTAACAAGTTCGAAAAATAAAAAATAAAATAAAAATTCCACGAGAAACTTGAAATGACATTTTCTTTCCCGTTTTTTAACTCTACTGTATGAAAATTGATTCGAATAATTATTTTTTTGCTAATTCCAGTAATATTTAATTTAAATTCATTAATAAAACTACACAACAATAAAAACAAACAATTTTCATTGTATTTTTTCTTTAGGTGTACATTTTTTATAAACTTCTAACCTAATTTTTGGTGTAATCGAGAAGCTAACAAACTTTTCCAATTATTTTAAATCCGTAACTTTTAACAGAATTCTAAATACTTTTACTAAATTGGTTTTGTATTTTTTGATTATTTATTTTATAAAATCAAAACTGTTTTCACTTCAATCGACCGTATTCATCGACTAATTAGATCCAGTTAACTTGAGTGTTTTTTTTTTTTGACATTTTCTTATAGCTCTTTCCCTTCAAACATAGCGTAATAAAAATGTAAAAATGTACAGTATGCGAATACTACCGGCTTCACAATCGTAAAACATAGCATATACGCGATATGAAATACAACTTAAGTAGACGTCTCTGTTGTTAATTTACGGCAAGCATGTCAAAAATAATAAATACATATTTATATGAAAAATTTGAGGGCTTGTTATTAAATAAAACAGCTAATTTAAATTAACTGAGAATTGTAAAAATTGAATGAAATCGAAGATATTACACGAAAATGCTGGAAATAAGTCTAATTGATCATGCAAAAGGTTTAATGGGGTCAAATTTTATCTTCCGGCAAGATAATGAATGCAGCAATTCACACGTCATAGGAGACGAAAAAATAGTTTAGCGAGAAAAATATTGAGGTGATGCACTGGCCAGCTTGCAGCCCGGACCTAAACCCTATTGAAAATTTATGGGACATCCTTTCTCGAAAAGTATATAAGAATGGGAAACAGTTTCAATCAGTGATTGAATTAAAAAATCGGGTACGGGAAGTATGGATCGAAATCCGAGTAGAAGTCCTCCGGAAATTAGTTTCAAGCATGCCCGATAGGTTAATCGAGGCAATTAAGAACCAAGGTGGACACACAAAGTATTAAACAATAAAAGAAAGAAGTCATCAGTCCAGCACCCGAATTCCGGTTCAATGATAAATGAAAATGAGAAATGACTTGATTTTTTGTTTCGCCTACTACTAAACAGCAAGTCATTTCTCATTATCATTTGTCATGGAACCGGAGTTCGGGCCCAGGTTACTTTCTAATAATTCTAATGGCCTTTGAATTGATGCTAATTCAATTTCACACATTTTTATATCTTTTATTTAAATTTTGTAATACTTAAAATAATTAAAGTAAATTTAATATATTTTTTAATTTTAAATAATTTGTGATTTTATTTTAAAAAACGGTATGAGGCTAATTTAATTTCGCTCGCTGTACTACCACAGAATACCCAGAAGCGACTACCAGCAAACATAATACAAAAGACAACATGCAGACATGTTACCAATAACGACCACCAGACATTTCTTTGAAGACTCTTCATCCCAAATACATAGGGTTGTCTTTTAACTGTCTTGGGTTTGCTACGACCCAAAGGCCTACTTAGATTCTGATGAAATGACAATTTTTCGACAGAAAATTTGCGATTCTGACGAAATGAGTTATGACATTAACAGCAGTTTACAGTAGTTGCATTTTTAGTTTACCGCAGTTATATTTTAAGGTTAATTTTAACCCTTTCAGTCCTAAATTAAAGCTCAACGATATAGATTTTTTTTGTAGCGTTTTTTAGATTCTCTATGGCCCATTTAAAGTAAAAATTTGAAGAAAAAAAAGTAAAAAATTCATCAGGGTAGGTTTTTTCTAATGTACATACACATGTACAAATCGAGCCAAAGGTAACTTTTTTAACATATGAAAAAAAATTACATTTTTATTATTTCAAATTCAATGTTTATTTAATTCAAAAATAATTCAAAATACATAGACTATACTTCTAGTAAAACTAACAAATTCTTTAAAAATATAAAAACAAAATAAATAAAATAACAAAAAATAAATAATAATTTGAATACTTCAGTCTCACAGTTTTAAAAATCACATTCATTTTTTATGGAATTTTAAAAAACAATTCCTTTCTTTCACTAAACAAAGATGTGTAGCACATTTTCCACAGTAAACGTGCGTGCGGAAGACACAACCTTCTAACTTGCATCTTGTTGCTTCTTTGTTTTGACTAAATTCAGGAAAATGGTCAAAACAATCATACCGAATATCCGAGATTGGACGTACTTCGCATTTTGTTCTTCTTGAATGGGAACGAAATTCATGACTTGTAACATCAGCTGGAGGACGTCCTCTTTTTCGTGAATTGGTGAAGGCATTCATGAGAAATAGTGATATATGTAGGCGGAATTCTAACAAATCCATTATGTTTTTGGCTGGTTTGTTTTCCTTCTGCATTTGACGTTTATACTCAATCCAGCTTGCGCTGATCGAGAAATCTAAAAAATGTGTCATTAGTCGTAATGGCCACTTTTTTGATCTGATAAAAGTTCTATAATATTGAATGAGTTGATCTAAAAGATCATACATTCATTATATAATTGAACAATTTGGGGTTGTGGAACATCAACGTAGCATTTAAGAGATGCGCTCCATCTTTTTATAATATGTATTCCACCATTCGCCATAAAATTGGATGCAGATAAACAGGCTTGTTATCGAGCCATTTAACCACAATAATTTTATTATCGTTGCTGACGCGTTGCTCTAAATAACCCCGGTCCTTTTTTTTAAATTGACGGTCATTCAAAAAATCTGGCTTATGAAATCGATTAATTCGAGCAGTCCCAATTGCGTTAATCCCTCTATTTTTTAATATTTCAAGTAAATTATAAGTCGTAAAAAAATTATCGAAATATAATTTGTGTCCCGGTACTTCAATCCTTTGAATTAAATGGAGAACGATAGCTGCTCCAAGTCCAAATATTTTTTGTTGGAAATCGGAAATTTCGGTATTTGAGCCTTGATAAATGATAAAATCAAACGGCTGCCCAGATTTTCCGCAAAGAACAAATAATTTCAAGCCCCAGGGTGATGGTTTATTTTTCATGTATTGTTTCGCAGATAAAGTCCCTTTAAATGGTATCATCTGCTCGTCTATGCAAAGACTTTCCTCCAAAGGAATCTGTAAACACCGCTCTCTAACAGATTTAAGTATAGGACGAACCTTATAAAATACATCCTTATTGTCTTTTGGAATGTCCAAATTTTTGACGACATGGAAATTGGTACGTAACTGAAAAAATCGGTCCTTGGTCATGGTTCGCATTACATGTTCGATCCCTATAAGCTTGTTCCAGTACATCCTAATTTGTGGGAATTTTGTGCACCCGATAAATATATGTACACCAATAAATCTTTTAATTTCTTGTAAATCCGTTAATTTAAATGTTTGGGAATTTTGCAGCCCATATATATTTGTAAATTTTACCATACTTTCAAATAATTCCTCAGTAAAATATTTCATGAAATATTGCGCGGGGGTTTCCTCACCACACTCTGTCTCTTCTGGCGGTTGGAACTCGATTTGAGTACATATTTGCAAATTCACTTTTTTTCCATTTTATACGACTTCTATCAGTTATATTTGTAAAATCACCTGAAACACTTTTCATCTAATCTATGCTTTCGAAATCAATATTATCTAAAATTGCCGGCGTTCCCTCATTTGATACATCTGCAGTAACAGTTTTTGTACCGGCGTATTCATTTTCAGCCTCCTCACCACCAATCTGTTCTAGTTCAATTCTTGATAGATGTCTTTTATTGGTATTTTCATTGTGATAAGTTTCCGGAATATTATCGCAATCCCAAAAACAAATTGGGTCTTCTTCTTCCTCCTCACCATAAGGGTGCACTTTCATAGAGCATGGCCAACATTTAATCTTGCGTAAGATATTTACGAGCCATCGTAAGCTATAAGAGAACATAGTGTTTAATAATGATACTCACCGAATAATAAATCAAGACTAAAATAATAATCCGGTAAAAATAGATCTAAAAATCGACATTAAAAGAAAAAATAGTACAGTTTTGAAACTTGACACACTTGTTCTTTAATCTTCACAAATAACATCACGAAAGTTACATAAAAAAACATAGAGCAAGTTTAGCAACCAATCATTGTCCAGGCCCTTTTGAGAGGGTTTTAAATGTGGAACAAAATGTATTTTTTATATAACTAAACAATTAAAATAGCAATCAACAAAATAGTCAAATAAAAGGTATACCTATAGACCTAACTACTGAAATTACAAACAATTTGCTTTTTTATTTATTTATTTATGATTAAAACTATCGATGCTACGACTTTTTCAAATTTCCATATTTTATGCTGGTCATAACAAAAAATGATTATCAACAAATATACGAGTTGTTCGACACTCGCTTATTAAAGAGGGTGTCAGTAAAATCGTAACTGTTTATTTGACTAATATCCCCGATATTTAAAAAAATAAGATTAGATTAAATCATTTCTGTCATCATCCGATTAAGAAATAATTTTCCCTTTAAACTTTTAAACACTTAAAATTAAAAGGATTGAAGTCAAAGTCGAAATAACGAAAATTATTACCAAAAAATGAAGTTCACACTTATTTATGTCAAAAACACGAACATAGATGATGATTTTTTCCAACAGACATGTAGCTCGGGGATTTTGGCAGCAAAATGGTAGAGGACCATAATTTCGTAGCTTTTGTTTATTCCGAAAAATTTTGAATTTTCTATATAAATATCTAATTCTATATATAAAAACCGAAGAGTGGTCTTACGAGTAGTGCGCACCACAAATTTAAAAAATTCATATCTCTGTTAATGTTAAGCGTACAAAAAAAAAACAAAAAAAAAATGCTTTTAATTTTAAAAACTACAACTTTTATTTGAAGACTTCGTTGACAGCTATTTTAGATTTTTAATTATATTAAAAAAAATTGTTTTATCACCTTTACCACCCTACAAAAGGGCCTAGAAAGCGATTGGGCTCCAAACTTAGTTTTGTATGTTCGATTTGAGGAATAAAGAACATAATAAAGCTTTTACTTTTAAACCCCTATTTTTATTAGACTTTAAAAAAAAATCGTTTCTTTGTACTGTACATAGGGATGTACATGACCGTTGGTTCTATTTGTACATCTCCATGTACACAATAACAAATTGGAAAAAATCACATTGAAATGTAGTTTAAATACCGTTTTATTTTTAGCATGTGAATTATTACACATTTAGTAGTAAAAAAAAACATTATTTGACTCACCAGGGAGATTTTTTTGTTCACTAAAAAATGGTTTCAAAAATTTGTGTTTTCAATGATTAAAAACACGTGTGGTTTCACAATAACCTTTTTTGAATACTGATTTCATTCTAGTCTTTTATGGAAAATTTATTTTAACAGAATAATGAGAGGGAGAAAGAAACTAAAACGAATATAAATTAAAAGAGAAAAACAAATTTCGTATACCTATACAGCCTTTTGAAATTTTGTACATACCCATGTACGTCAGGACGGAGAGGGTTAATGACATTTCTCATTTTTCTCAAGTGCTTGTGTTGGTTATTTACAAAAATATAAAATTTAATTAATTAAAATTATTAAAAAAATTGGTTAATTATAAAATTTGATATATTGTTGCTTTTTTTAATATTCTAAATTAATATTCTAAAATAATTACTGATATTTAGCAGTTTCTAGATGATTCTGGAGAAACCCGACCACAAAATCTTTCTGAGCATTTGTCGCATACGAAGAGCTCGATAATACACACTCAGTTACAGCTACACATTATATACATATATAAAAATACGAGTAGATAAAATATTCTGGAGAAACCCGACCACAAAATCTTTCTGAGCATTTGTCGCATACGAAGAGCTCGATGATGCACACTCAGTTATAGCTACACATTATATACATATATAAAAATACGAGTAAATAAAATATTGTTTTATTTTAATTAGGGATTTTCCCAAATAGAATTCCAACTCTTGCTGACTGGCGGCTAAAATATTTCGTATGTAGTTTTATATGGCCAAACATGTGTTTGAATATTTCATTAAATGATTAATTTTGACTAAATTACAACATACTCAATTTTATTAATCATAAAAAACAGTAGATCCACTAATTTAGACAAGAAACTTGTATTTGAAAACATGATTTTACTTATTTTTGCATGTAAAAATAAAAAAATGTAATCAGCGCTGCCCAAGCGTGGGGACAAATGAACTAAAATCGATTTTGGGAAAATCCCTAATTAAAATGTAAACAATTAAAATTTATAACATAAGAATTATAAAAATTAACAAAATACTCACACATATTTTATTTTAAAATGCAGTGAGAAAAGTCACGGAAAACCAAATCAATGACAATTTTGTTTAATTTGTCATTTTTTTTCTTGTGACATTTTGAAAAAGGCACATCATCAAAATCGCATTTTAGAACTCACAACCATATTGTCATTTTATAGCAGTTCAAATTTTAGTACAAAGTCACAAAAAATTGTCATTTGTCATTTGTCACTTGATCAGAATCTAGGCCCAAGCCTTGAGTTTGTCTTCCATGTGTTACTTAAGACACGTTTACTGGTTTGTAAACACTTTCTGTTTTATTTACAAATAATGCTTTATGTCCGATTTAGACGTACCAACATTGTTTTCCCAACAAAAAATGAAGATATTAGTACATTATGATTTTCATTTGTAAGACAAGAACAAAAATATAAACCAACAAAAATTTTGTTGGTTTTTTTTTCAATTGTTACTATAAACTACTTTACCATTTGTTACTATAAAAATAAATTTGACTATAAAATATACTTGACCCGAGTATATTTTTGATATTTTATAGCAACAAAACAAATAAATTATAATACCTATAAAGGTCTTCGCTGTCAAAAAACTGCGATAGATAGATTAAATCTTAAGATGGCACTAGTAGTTTTTTTTTAAATTTTTTTTTTGTTGTATCGAAACAAAAATATAAACAAAAGCAAAAAACACGAATAAAACTTACAACTAGACATGAATTATAAAAAAAATTTATTTTATTTTTGATTTATTTACCAAAAATTAAAAATTGTTAAAGCTGACATCTTTAGAAATTATCCCGAACTATGTTTTCACGTATTAAATAATACTGCATTATCGATAAACCTGCTAATATCATTGACCGCAAGTTTACTATGGAAAAGTGTCATAATGTCCTTTATAGGGTATTATAATTTATTTGCAACAAACACAATAAAAATGGCGATTTGTGAAATTTTTATAGCGCTTTATTATATTTTACTAAAATTTAAATAATAAAATAAAATTTACGTTCGAAATATTTTCATTTTACCCGAAAAAAGCCATAATTTTGATAAATACACAATATCAGCGCCGTATTTATCAAAAATTATATTGTCGATTTTATACCGCCAAAAAATTATGGCACGACCGCCATTGTTGTTTTATACTTTTCTCTTTTTATCGCATGTACATTTTTTTGTGTTGCGTGTAGTACATATATTTTGTTGTGTAAAAAATTGTTGGAAAAAAATGTTGGTACGTCTAAATCGGACATAATGCTTTTTGTGCTTTGGTGTCGAAAACGAAGCGGTTTTTGAAAACTTTTCAAGACAACCAGAAAGCTTGTTACCATTCCTTCTATTTCCCACCGATAGGAGCGCTTTAAATTACATAACGACTGTGTAACATACTGAAGACAACCGTAAGACATGTTGACTAAGTAATTTGTTTCTTTTTAACCAGTGTAATTTCATATTATTTTCTCTATCCCAGGCAAACAAAAGACTTGTTACCAAAGATAAAAAATTTGCTAGGTAGTTTACTCAGACCAATGGAACACAGCAATAGATCATGTTTTTTTTTTGTCTTTTATTATCGTTTACAGACACTTCTCACGGGAAGGGCTGAAACAATGAATTTTATTTCGTTTGCAATATGTGTAGGCTTTTATTTCTAGAATTTCATGGTCAAATGTCAAATTTTCTTTAACCACCAGAGCTACCATCTTCCAGAAAACTCCGTAAGTATAAACAACTTTCACACAATACCACTAGGTATCACTAAATATATGCTGTCAAAAATTGTATGACATTTTTATGTGTGCATTTTGTAAACATAAACAAAAATATTTCCGTGTTATAATACTGATTATTATTAATACGTGATAATTAAATTGATTTTCGCTGTCCCCTTTTGAAATACGTCAGAATATGTTTTTGATTGTGTAGTGATATCTAGTGGCAAACGCTCTGTACTTTTTCTTTGATCGTACTGCCTCTTTCGGTAAACGCTCTGTACTTTTTCAACAATCGTGCTGCCTCTTTCGGAAAACATGATCCATATTCGTATCTTGACATGTAAAACTTAGAAATACAATTCTAAATTTATTTTAAATAAAATAGAAAAATAGTTTCCAATTAAAGTTAAAATGTATTCATTAACACTTTATAAATGAAAACCTCTTACAAAATTCCAATAAATCAAAAAATATCATTCATAAATAAAAATTTATTTACACTTGTGTTACATAGGAATTCCTTTGTAAAGTCAAACATTTACATAGGAATTCCTATGTAACACAAGTGTAAATAAATTGTTATTTATGAATGATATTTCTTGATTTATTGGAATTTTGTAACAGGTTTTTATTTATAAAGTGTTAATGAATACATTTTAACTTTAATTGGAAAATATTTTTCTATTTTATTTACAATAAATTTAGAGTTGTATTTTATGCCCGATTTCAGAACAAAACAGCAATTCGTCAGTTAAATAATATTTCCTCTCTTTCTTCTTTTATGAAATGGCAATTTGTTTCATAATTCAAAATCAATACTATCTGATTATATTTCTTTTTTACATGAACATTTTAAAGGGAGAATTAAATTTTTATTTGAGCAATATTGAAAAGTCAAATATTTAATTCTCCCTTTAAAATTCTCATGTAAAAAAGAATTATGATCCAGATAGCATTGATTTTGAATTATGAAACAAATTGATATTTCATAAAAGAAGAAAGAGAGGAAATATTATTTAACTGACGAATTGTTGTTTTGTTCTGAAATCGAGCATAAGTAAAACATGTCAAAATACGAATATTGTTGTTTTATAAAGATAATTTATTAGTTTTTGTGATGAGACGTTTCTATTTGCATTTTTACAAATTAGTCCTATTAATATTTATTTAATTTGTTTAATACTAATTCCCAGACACACCATCTATATCCGAACTTTCTTACTAATTGAAATATCCTCCTATACTATCGTACTTTATACAGTTGCTTATTATATGTGTGCTGTCTTCTGTTACAGACAATATTCGTTGTCTTCCGTTCCTATTATTGCTTTAAATTTCTTATCAAATTGATGTCCTGTTCTTAATCTCGATATTGTCTTAATTTCAGCTACTTTCAACTTAGTGTTTTCAAACCACAGTTCTTTTGGTATATTGATGGACATAAATTTTTGTAAAAATTGCCTTCATTTTGCATTTGGGTTGAGTACAAAATTTCCCATTCTCTACCTATTATTTCCTTAATTTTTTTTCTATGTCTCTTGTAGTAGGATAATTGTAATATTATTTATGTATAGGATTAATTAATTAGTGCATTTTTGTCAGGTTATCAGCAATAGTATTTCCTTGTATATCTATGTGTCCCGGAATCCATTTTATCTTAATGTATTTACTATCATTGTGGCCAATCAGATCTAAAATTTTGTTTTCATGATGTTTTTCTGTTTGATTCATTTTGGCTGTTAATATAGATCTGCATGCGCTTAACGAGTCTGAAAGAATTATAATTTTATTTGTTTTGCTTAATTGGGCTAATGTAATCGCAATTTCTATACAAATAATTGTCCTTTACTGAGCCATCTGTGTAAATGTGATCCCAATCTTTATATTTTCTTAGCGATTCTTCCGTGATATTTTTAATAATAGATTTACTGTATGTTTATTTTATTTAAGCCTATAATTCTGATTTCTACGTCTATGTTTTGAGGGTCGATTTTCCTCATATGAACTGGTTTTATTTCATTTAAAAATTGATAATTATTATATAAATTATTTAATTTGTCCAGGGAAGTATTGGTTTTGATTTCTGTGCCAATTTTACTGTTTCTAAAAAGATGTTTTGCTATATATTTTAGTGTTTTGTATTTGTTATTCAGCTCATTATCTGTTTCTAATGCTTCAGCCAATAGATCATGTTTAAATGTCAAATTTTCAACAATCGCAAGAGCTACCATCTTTCGGAAAACTCCTAAAACACAAGCAACTTTCACATAATGCCACTAGGTGTCACTAAATATTTGCTGTCAAAAATTGTATGACATTTTTACGTATGCATATTTTGTAAATATAAACAAAAATATTTTCGTGTAATAAAAATGACTATTATTAGTACGTGATAAATAAATTGCGCTATTTACGCTCTGTACTTTTTCAACAATCGTGCTGCCTCTTTTGGAAAACGATCTGTACTTTTTCAACAATCGTGCTGCCTCTTTCGGAAAACATGATCTATTCCACTTTTGGTTTAATTAAGGATTTATAGAGTCTAATTAGTATTTCTGGGTGAGTACCCCCATCTTTGTGAGATAGAGATTTAATTATGTTGATCGTTTTTTGTATTTCATTTTTTGTTTTGTTATAATGATTTGTTAGATTCATCCTATTAGATATAGTGATTCCTAGAATGTTAGATGAGGTTCTTTCTTCTATTAAAATGTTATCGAGTGTTATAGTTAATTTATTTTTATTATTTTTATTTGTAAATAACCTCATAAAGTGGGTTTTATCTTTATTTATTTTTAATTTTGCATTATTTAATAGTATCTGTAAGTTTTTAATCGCGTTATTTGTATTTGTTTGTAATTCTTCAAAATTTCCTCCACTTATGACCACACACATGTCATCCGCGAATTGGAATAATTTCGTATTTTCGTTGCTGAGTCTATGTATACCATGGCCCATGGGTATACGTATATGTTAAACAGTGTTGGACTCAAGCAACTACCCAGTTTATCAAAATATTGGGAATTTCATGATTACTATACTTTTTATTTTACACGTAAAAAGAAGTAAAACTATTCAAAGGGCAAGAAAAACAACTAAGATTTTACTTGTGTCACTCAATCTCTCATTCCAATGGGTATAATATACTCACAAGTACTTCCAAGTAGCAAATTTTTCCCATTGGAAGCCGGCTATTGTTATTGTAAAATAACCAAAGTCTCTTTCGTTTCAGCCCGTTACGTTTTCGTTTATTGGCGATTTTCAATGTAGTTAGCGTTGGTTTCTATGTAAGTAAAGGGGACGAGTATTGTCAAATTCAACTGTTTGACAGTTCTGATCACCCTTGCTCTATGGTTAAATTTTGTTCACATTGTTTTCACCAGATGTCAGCTACTTTGTTGGAAATCGCGAATATAACTAGCCCATGGCCATATTCCAAAAACGAAGTATGTATAGTACAAATTTTAAGTCTTACTAAAACCAATAATTTAATCAAATTTCAATACCAATAGCAAATATTTAAATTATTTATTTTTACCAATTAAAATTTTACCAAACATAATTATTACGATCCAAATTATTAATAAGTAATGTGATTAATAAGTAACTTTTCTTCTTTGAATTTGTTGTAGTTTCTTCATCAAAATCTATTGGAAATTAGAAATAAATGAGTAGCTATTTAATTTTTCTTTAACCAAACTCAAAATTTATTATACCTGATTTTCATGATCAATTTTTTTCTGATCCCTTTTCCTATTTATTGCGGCACTAGATGCACGGTTGTTAGAAACTGTTGATGCTATACTAGTATTTGAGCTACCTCTACTTATTTGGCTTTGACTTGCACTTTTGGTCAAGATTTTTTTCAACAAAATTTTATTGTGTCGGTCTATTTCTCGCGTACGATCGCTGGTAAACGACAAATTTTTTTTTAAACCCGTTTGAAATGCCGGTGTACCTTTTCGAGCCAATGGCGTTACAGTTTTAACAGCTTGTACGAAGTTAAAATGAAACAGAACATCTTCTTTTGAACTGTTAATATTTGAAACCATGTCATCATCAAAATCATCCTGAGTGTATTCGGCATCTTCGTTGGCGTTAAGAATTTCCTGATTTATTTCTTCATCGTTGTCGGTGAAATCTTCCTACAAAAAACAAATTAAAAATTATTAGTTTTTCTTAATTTGAATATTATACCCACATAACTATAGTTGTCCTCTTCGTCTTCTATTTCTTCAGTTTCTGATTTTTCTTTGATATATTCGATTCTAAAATATTTTATAAATTAGAAATCTGTAAATACATAATAGTTTTAAATTTATATAAATAACTTACTGATCAGATCTAAATGACTGAATATTCGAATTTATCTCTTCAATTGTTGAATCATTATCATCATGATCTTCAAGGTTCCTTTCCATTGCGATTAATTTGCAAACACACTTGTAGAAAAATAAATTACAATTAAATATTTTAGGAAGGATTAGAAATCTAATAACAAAATAAATTTTCCGGTTTACTTGATTTGGCGACTTACAAAAAATTGAAATTAAAGGTACAAATATTACTTTTTAAACGCCACAAATTTAAAAATTTCACTATTTGCTATGTAGCTATATTAAATAGATAAACTTGAATAGTTAATTATGTATCCATATAATAATAAATAAATCGTAATCACTAATGTTTAATTGTGGAGTATGTAAAAGGTAAAATAAGTTACATACGTAAATAAATAACTTTTTAGTTTGGGTTGGTTTCCGTGGATACCAAAATTAATTACAATGACTTGTTCTACATTGTGCGTATTCATACGAGTCAACACAACACATTGTTTCCTCGTTCTTACCTTACCTCTTTGCCTATAAACTATAGCCCTCGTCACGAGCTTGCGTATTTGCGTATTTCGTAACTTCGTAAATTTGACGTTTCTTCTGATTGGTTGAAATTGTTTCCCCTTAATAAGCAAGAAACGTCAAAAATAAACACGCTCACAGGCAGATATCACGAAAGATTTAAAAATTATTTTTTTATTTAAATAGTTGTCTATATTACAAATTTTAACTAATGTAATACCACTGACAGACTAGGGATTAGCTAAGCGCGATTAGTGAAACGAGATTAGCTAATCCACCACAAATCCATATGCGTTGACAGACTAGGGATTAGTTTCTTGCAGAGAAATAAAATATTATTATGGTGATTCGCTGAAATATAGCGAGTAAATCAGCGGGACTCATTTTTTAATTCAATATTTTTAAGATTTATACATTAAAACACACTAGATTTTCTTTTTCCTCGAAATTTATTCAGCACAAATTTTTTAAGATGTCATTGATTTTATAACTTCTATCGTAAATTCACGCCACATACATTTTCAGCAATGTTTAAATAATTATTTCACATTGTAGTGCCACTTGTACCAACACTAAACCCAATACAACGAGATAATCTCGAAAATTTTCAAGGATTAGTGCACTAATCTCGATTAGTGACTAATCCTCAAATAAAACGAGATTAGCTAATCTTCAACTTGACACACTACAGCTAATCTCGAAAAAATCACTAATCGCGCTTAGCTAATCCCTAGTCTGTCAAGGGTATAAAGGGACGATGAATCATTTGTGGGAGGAATATGAAGTATTCGCATGTTTGTTTGCTGAATCCTTGAATTAGAATTCAAAAATTTTATTTTATATATTTATAAAAAATAATTAAATTAAAATTAAAAACAAATTTCATTCGTTAAATTAATAATTATAAAAAATAATCTGCTTGCGGTGTTTTTGATGATATACCACGACTTTCCTGAGCAGCCGCTTCGAATATTGTAAAATCACGATTCAAATATTCGTTTAATTCAAGTATTGCAGCTACATTTCCACAGCGGTAACAATAATTTGGTTTTTGACACAGTCAAAACAGTCTCATTAAAATGCCATTTATAACCTTCCATTACTAATTGATGGGCCCGACAAATCATATCAATATCGTTGGATGTGTTAAATTGTAGTACTAAATCGGAACCAAATAAATAGCCGGCACCCCTTGGTGATACACCCCAACCTTGAGTGTCTTCGGGATCACTCCATAACAAATCGCACATTGGGCCGTCATGTTGCATCTCCTGTTTACGATCGATGGAACGGATTTGGTCTAAATACTGTATTGATGGACTTAAACCACCGTGCACACAAAATATTTTGCCATCGATTATGGCCGATAGGCTAAGATAGTCGAAAATCTCAGTGCAATGACGCCATATCGTGTTCGAGCCGTATTTTCTTACACATTCATCATAAAATCCTTATACCTGTGTTATTTGACGTGATTCTTGATTACCACGTATCAGGGTTATTCGATCGAGATAACGTACCTAAACAAGAAAATTATAAATATTAGTAAAAGGTTTGAATCGGAATCAATAAAATCACCTTTAGCGCCAAAAGCAGCAAGAATGTTTCAACACTGTAGTAGCCGCGATCAACAAAATCGCCCATAAATAAATAATTTGTCTCGGAACATCACCGCCCACCTTGAATAACTCTTTCAAATCATAAAATTGCCCATGAATATCGCCACAAACTGTACCAGGTGAATCAACTCTTTGCACATTGCTTTCTTCCACCAAAATCTCTCGTGCCTTAGCACATAACGCCTTCACTTTATTTTCTTTAATAATTTCACATCGTTTTCAGGCTACTTTTCTTCAGCGTATTTTGACAATTGTGATTACTTGTGATTTTTAATAAATAATAGTAGATCAAAATATTAAAAAACGGGCAAGCATGTCTACCCAAAAATGGGAAGAAGAGGAAGAGATGAATATTTATTGAATTATTTTAAAAAAATAATTGAAAATAATTTAGAAATAGAGGTTTGTTTTATTAGTAGTGCCTACATTTATATGTAAATATTTATGTGATTTTTACTTTGATCCATATTATTTATTTTCACTTATTAAAATTCACAAGTAACCACAATTGTCAAAATACGCTGAAGAAAAGTAGCCTGTGAGCGTGTTTATTTTTGACGTTTCTTGCTTATTAAGGGGAAACAATTTCAACCAATCAGAAGAAACGTCAAATTTACGAAGTTTCGAAATACGCAAATACGCAAGCTCGTGACGAGGGCTTATGTTTCAGGCAGGGGAAAATATTTTTATTGTACGTTGTGCCTGTTCTCACGAGTCAACATTGCAACACTTATGACATAACATATGTTCACGTTGGAATTATCAATCCAGGAGGACATTTTCTACCTTCACTATTTTCGATGTTGGATAGGCCTTTTGTATCTCTTTTTTCAAGAACAAAATTGTAGGTACATTTTCTCGCTTATTTAATCAAATTTTTTCTATTATGCACTCAACTTGTTCGATTTATCATGCAATTTTTTCTCCACTTTATCATCAAAAAATTGTTTTCGATACATTACCGATTACTGATAGATGGAGATCGCAACAGACAAACCCTAATTGAGGAAACGAAATTATATACAATTTTATTCTTGAAAAACGGGATATAAAGCCTATCGAACATCGAAAATAGTGACGGTGGAACATGTCACCCCATGTTCGAGAAAAATTCACATAGATACATGCGAAGTAACATGCGACTCGTACATGCGAAGTAAGAAAATTTAAAATGTGAAATGCCGAGTTATTACGCATGAGGTACTATTTGACCATCTGTCATTCGTCAACTTACTAGCTTCTTCCTGAAGCAACAGTTTACTTACCGCAATAGGCATTTCAATATCCTTTCTGCTTTTTGAAATGTGGTCCTTTGTACCACGTCGAGCCAGTTCATCGGTTTTTATATTCCCTGTACTAATGAAATATCCTGGCACCCATATAATAAAAATGTTGAACTGATCTGTCATCTCCTTAAGAGGTGAGAGACAGTTCTGGACTACTTTCGACGTGGGCAGGTGTGATTGAAGCGCTTTAATGGCAGCCTGACTGTCCGAATATATGCGAATATCACAAGTCAATATTATACCCTTGACAGACTAGGGATTAGCTAAGCGCGATTAGTGATTTTTTCGAGATTAGCTGTAGTGTGTCAAGTTGAAGATTAGCTAATCTCGTTTTATTTGAGGATTAGTCACTAATCGAGATTAGTGCACTAATCCTTGAAAATTTTCGAACTTATCTCGTTGTATTGGGTTTAGTGATGGTACAAGTGGCACTACAATGTGAAATAATTATTTAAACATTGCTGAAAATGCAAGTGGGGTGAATTTACGATAGAAGTTATCAAATCAATGACATCTTAAAAAATTTGTGCTGAATAAATTTCGAGGAAAAAGAAAATCTAGTGTATTTTAATGTATAAATCTTAGAAATATTGAATTAAAAAATGAGTCCAGCTGATTTACTAGCTATATTTCAGCGAATCACCATAATAATATTTTATTTCTCTGCAAGAAACTAATCCCTAGTCTGTCAACGCATATGGATTTGTGGTGGATTACCTAATCTCGTTTCACTAATCGCGCTTAGCTAATCCCTAGTCTGTCAGTGGTATTACACTATTATACCTCAACCAGCCCACGACTTCCTTATCGCAGTTACTTCAACTTGAAAAATGCTACAGTAGTCGGGGAGACTGAAGGAGAGGTTTAACACAAGTTCCTCGCAGAACACCACAGCCCCGACTTTTCCATCCATATAATAAAATAAATACTTAATGGAAAACTAAATTTAAAGTATTTTATTTATTTATAATCATAATACAGAGACAGCTTCAACAAAAAACGACGAAATGATCTGTGTCGTCGAAGCAATGCGATCAGCACTATCCGTCCAAATTCAACCAAAAAGTTTGTCATTGCAACTGTTGACGGAACGAAAGTTAAACTTCAGCATGACAGTGGGTCAGGCTTGACAATCATATCTCAAGAGAACTGCGCGTAAATGCTTCCGACAAACCTATAAGAATCCTTGGATGTTTTGACGCAACTTTGAAGATAGGGCAACCCGTTGTTACTACTGGATCATAGTCACCGTTCCAATTGATGACCGGCCGAAAGATGCGCACCAAGTTAGACTTGGTTGAGCCACCATCATTTTACAATGGCGGAAGAAATGTGAAAATGGAGAAGCGCTTCAACACTTACCACGAGGCGAGTTACAAAATGTTTGAGGTTGGCAATGCGATTTTCTTCAAGCTCACGTAAAATAAGAATAACGACTGGAGCTGATAGCCCGGCAGGGTAGCTTAACGCTGTGACAAAGTCGACTACCTGGTCTTGGTACACGCTAAGACTTGCGAAAGGAAGGTTAGATGCCTCGCCAATCAATTGCGAGTGCAGTTCGCCGATACGTTCGATAAGCCACCATTAGACGACGACAATATCTTAATGAACACTTTCGATTATTGTTCCGCAATACCCACAGCCACCACAGTTAGCCGAACCGGAGGTAGAACTCGAACCGAAGAGGAAACTCGAACTACCATCAGAACTCGAAACAGCAACAGAAGCGGGGCCGCCAGAACTCCGCCGATCCGGGCGGGCAACAGCTGGAAAGATGCCGCCGCGGCACGCGAACTATAAGTTAACGCCGGCCTCTTCCCTAAATGGAGAGAATTGTGAGCCACCACAACTCCACCGATCCGAGCGCGCAACAGCTGGAAAGAGGCCTTCGCGGTTTGCAGATTATGAGTTGACGCCGGCGTCCATTCTAAACGGGTCGAACTGTGAGGAATAGTAGATCATGAAAACAAAAAGGTCAAGAGGAGTTGACATGTAAAAGGACATGTAAGCATAATCACGAAAGGAATAATAAGGCTGTGGTTAAATCGGGTAAAAAGTTAAATTTTTTAACTGTGATAAAAAATATTAAATTTTCCTCACTTTTTAATCGTTTTGGTGTTTCAAATGAAACTGGTTAAAACTGTAACGTTTACGTTTTTTATTTTTGTTTTGCGTAGAGAAAAGCAAAATACAAGTTTTAACTAGTCCACGACCAGTTAAAATTTTTGTGGTGAATAAAATGCCAAAAATTTAACTTTTTAACTTTTTATGCGGTTTCTTATTCGTTTGAAACACAGCTAAAATATTAAATTATATATAAATATGTATATAGTGTTTACTTCCGTATCCGTACCCTAACAACAGAAGTATCCACAGTGTTGGTTTTCCTAGTATGCATTCAATAAAATATGTTAAACATCCCGTGCGGTCAAGAATTCAGCCGCTGCGCAGTTTATGCAGCAAGTCGGTCAAAAATTAAAATTTGCAGCCAAAGCTGCGCATTCCGTCGGATTAAAATGCAGCAAAAAAGTTAGGCTGCGCAGTTTACGCAGTCACATTAAAGCGGATGTAAAATCTGAAAATGTCAATTTTTTTTTAAAAAATTTAATTTTATGCATTTTTGTTGGTGAAATAAAATAAAAAAACACGATTTCTCTCAATTATGCGTATTCATGAGAAATTATAAAAGTAGCTAAATGACAAATGTCTTACAAACTTGCAGTCAGGCTGCCGGTCGTATAAAAATGCAGCCAATTTTTTTTGCATTTCGCCTGCTTTTCAATTTTTTTGTACAGCTTAAACTGCGCAGCGGCTGAGTGTAAACGAGAAGTGTTGCAGTAACGTACGGGAAGCAAAAAAAACAACCAATCAAAATAGTCCGTTGTAAAAATAACAACGAAGTTTACTGTTGAAACGTACCGAAAATGCGGAAGTAATGAAGTGAAAGGTAATGGTTAGAACATTTCAGCACAGAAGTGTCTTTCATAAACACCAATCATTATTTGAATTTTGTAAGGTTTTGTCAGAAGATTTATGTTGGTTGATGTTCCAGAATTTAAATTTTTGTTGCATATTTTTATAATGTGTTTACCATTGATCATTGGTATGTATTGTGAAATTTGACATTACAAGCCACTACAACGGTTCTTTCAAAATATAATTTACTGCACAAAATTTCAAAAGTTGTTGTTCTTTTTACGCCGTTTTCTAGCAAACCTAACGGTTGGATTATTTTTATTTTATGTGAAAAATATACAAATAATTCTTTTGTTAAAAAATATCATTTAATTACACTTCGCATTTGAATCACAATAGCGAATCAAAAATGAATTTTGTCAGACTTAATTTTTGACTCATAGGGGAACTGCAACAAGGGGCCCAGTCTGTCGAAAGCAGAGATAGAAACCAAAGAATGTTTTGAGCTGGTTCGATTTTGGTTCAAATTTAAATTAAACTTTTGGTTAAGGTTTTGGTTTTTAAAATTTTCAATTTATGGTTTTGGTTTAAAGCTAAATGATGTTGGTTCTAGTTGTGGTTCGAAAAAAATAAAAATTCTGTACATCCATGAAAATCAGTTTAAAAATCCTAAATCTATACCGAATTTACTGATACCATGTACTACGTCGCATACGCTAGCAAAATTGTCTTTTGTCTAATAAGTAAAATAAGAAGAATAACAAATTGAAAAGTAATAAACCTGAAACGTTATAAACCTGAACTCATTCGGTTTTGGTTTGTTTTTTTGAGGAAATGGTTTGGCTTTGGTTTGGTTAACAATCTCGATTAAAAAATGGTTCGGTTTTTAGTTTGGTTTTGGTTCATCAAAATTTCATTGGGTTCATGATTTTTCTGGTTCGGTTCAAACCCGGTTGTACTTCACTACTACTTTCAGATCTCTCGAACTAATATATTCCGCTTTTTTAATACAAAATGTTGAAATCTGCACGTTTAATAAGAATTGAATAATCGAATTTGATATCGAAATCGTAGGCGAAGACGATGAGAGCATAGCGTTGCAGACGATATTGGCAGAGTAGACAGGGACTGCTTTTTTCAATACAAACACAATACAATTTGTGCCGCAGTATCGCCCTCATTTAGTAACTCGAAGCATCGGCAGCGACAATGGCTCGAAATACGCGATACATATTAAAAAAACGAACTAAAAGAGTAAAAAAAGCCAAAAAGTAATTAAAAAGAAATTAACTAATTAGAAAGAAATTACTTTTCATTAAAATTGTTAAATATATAAAATGAGTTATTTATTTAATTAACATAATTCTAAATATACGCCTGTAATTATCTCTTATATTACAAACTAGTTTATAGCCAAATAGAACAAAACTATCTAGCTTACACGAAGGAAGGATTTGATCAATTATATTGTTCGAATATATTTAAAATTTAGCGATGCTAAGTTCATTAAATATTGTCTCGCAGAAATGAGCAAGCAAACGTAAAAGTGAGATGTTGATGTTCCGAAATGTCCTCGTAAATAGGTATAAATTATGTGTGTTTAGTAGTTGGAGGAAATGGAGTACAATGCAAAGCATGTAGCACTATTATTCAGCTTGTAACATTTGTAGTGTACAGTACTGGTTAGTAGTTAAAGAAATTGTTTTAAGTGTTCAATCTTAAAATGTATAATTTTTGGGGAAATTGTTAGAAAGAATTTCACTAACTAGCCGCTTACAAACATGGCATCAACCATCGTTTTTGTATTTTGCACAATTTTTATAATTCTCAGTTAATTTAAATTTGTTTTTTTGTATTTAATAAACAAGCGTTCAATTTTCCATTATAAATATGTACATATAGTAGTATTCAAATCTCGCTGGAATTCTGACAGTTCTCGCGCAGAAAAAACATGGCGGATACACAGTGATGTACTATTTCGGCTTAATTGTTTACATTTTTATGTTGTATTTGTACTTCAGTTTTTAGGTTAGGTTTTTATTTATATCATTTTATTTTATTATTTATATGTTATTACGTTTTGAATCACAAAATGTTTTTATAATTTTATTTGAAAAGAATCGTTTGAAATCGATAATCGAAGAATTAATGCAATTTAACAATTTTTTTACGTTATTGTGGTTTTGATCGATATGACTGGCATTTAGTTATTTATTTTCCTTAGTCCGTCCGAAAATTAAATGTTGACGTTGTTTCCATAGGCGTGCAATATTTTTTTACACCTATTAATTTTCACATGAAATTTGATTGTAATAACATAAAATCATAAACATTTTGAATGTTTTGTGTATTAAAACTGAAATATAATACATTTGAATGATTATTTATTATTTTAATTAGGTTTACTATCTAAGATAAATGCGACTCATCGAAATTTTTATAAATTTTTTTTCTACATCACTGGAAGCTGCGCAGAACAATTAAAAATTTTTTTTTTTTAAGATCTGAATAGGACTATACATATATTTATTATTTTGACATACTTGCCGTAAACCAACAACAGAGACATCTACTTAAGTTGTGTTTTATATCGCGTATTCTATAGTCAAATTTGACAGTGTAAACACAGGAATCTCACTTACAAATAAATCTTTGCTATGAAATTTGTGAACAAAAACAAACATAACATACATATTATGAATTATGGCAAATTATGAATGAAAACTAAATTTTTACATTCAAAATATGTAATCTTAAAATAGATTTTATATATTGTGGTTACCGATTATATTAATAATTTTCTATATGTATCAGATTTTAATCAATTCTCCCACGAAACAATATTTCACCATGAATTTTTGACTTTCGCAAATCTTAATTCTGTTTTAATAGAATTTAGAAATTTGTTTTATTATATAATTTTTAGTTTTTTAAAATTATTGTAACAGAACGCACAATTGTGATAAATTCAATTAGTACCTCTATTTATTTAGTAATTAAATCGATTTCTGTGAATATTCGCACCTCAGTAACTTTATTTTCTAAATACTTTATCAACACAAAATTTTCTGTGATTTTATTATTATTGAATTTTTAAGATATTCACAATGTTCTTTTAGCCTGATTCCATAGTACGTACATATGTATATAATTAATATTATCATCTTAATGGATTGTTGAAGCATTGCAGACAGTGGCTTAATGTTAATAAAGTTTAATAAATAGGCAAAAATGAGGTGGATTATCAAACAAATAAATTTTTTTAAACAATCCGAAAGTGTATCAGTAACTGTCAGAATAATGAAACCGATATTTGGCAAATACTTATTAATAACGAATACGATTACTTCCGGTGTGCTTATGGGATTTGGCGATTATGGATCACAAAAGATTGAAAATCGTAATAAAAAGGGAAATGTGGAAATAGATTGGCGCAGATTACGTAATATGGTAATTGTTGGCACAGTATGTGGGCCAGTGCATCATTTCGGATATAAATGGATGGACCACTTTCTTCCCGGAAACTCTATGAAAACTGTATTTCAAAAAATTGCTATAGATCAATTTATAATGGGACCATTATGCATCTTTCAATTTTTCTACTTTGCCAATTTGCTGGAGGGTAAACCTTTTGCTGTATTTTATGAAGAAGCTTTTAGTAAATTCCTCACAGTTTATGCCGTAAGTTGCTTTTATCTATTGCAAATTTCCACTAACAAAAAATTAACAGGCTGTTTTGTTTTAGGCCGATTGGGTGGTTTGGCCGCCAACACAATTCATCAACTTTTATTTTTTATCACCAAAATATCGTGTAACCTATGTTAATTTAATAACTACGGCCTACAATATATTTTTGTCCTATATAAAACATGAGAACTTGGAAGAATTTAAAAAATAATAAATTAAGATTTAGTTGAACAATTTTAGAGTATGTATAACTAAATTAGCCAAATAAAAATAAAACATTTTAAATAAAATATCAAAAGTTAGTGTAATTAATTTTCTCGTTCACATGCATCAACCCAATCATTATACACATCTATTGGTTCTGATAGAAAATTTATGTTATTCGTCTGATAGTCCTCCAAACAAACTCGACATGTTATAATAGCCGTATTCCTTCCCTTATCCCTGAAATTTATAAATAATTAATTATTATACTGTACATTACCTTATTTTAAATAATTAACATTTTAACTTCACAAGACTTTTCATGATTACAAAATGGGCAGTTGAACTGTTGATCCAGTGGCATAATAGCTTTCCTCTTTGGCGGTGGCTTACGCTTCGATTTACGTCGCCCCATTTTTCAGCAACTAATAAAATATCTTTAGCAATGGATTTCTATTTGAAATCTAAAACCTTTTTCACTTTATTTATTCCTATAACTTTTTATATTAATAATATGATATGTATGAATAAAACTTATTTATTGAAGATTTTGTTATGAATTTATGACCATGAACATAAGCGTCAACTCAAAATCTTGACAACTTATTTCTTATATGAATGTTGAATGTTTATACATAGCCATAAAAACAGGAGACCTGAAACAAATAAAAACAACAACAAATTCCCATATAAAATTTGCCGTTTCATGTGTAAGTAGTTGGAGAGGGATGATTATATATCTATCTATAGGGTTTTCCAATAGGAATGATACAATTTAAAAATTAAAAAAAAACACAAATTATTCAGTAAACCCAAAATTTTTTTTATTTGAAAGGTTACACTATGCCATTATGTATGGAAAATAACATCATACAAATGATCGCCACGACTTCTTGGTACGTACTGCATTGCTGTCAGCCCAATTTATCATCACTTTTTCATATAAGTTTGGCTATATTTCATCAATGTTGATTTTTAATTGCTGAATTGTTGTTGGGTTATCAACATAAACAAGTGACTTAACATATCCCCAAAGAAAGAAATCACACGACCTGGGAGGATAATTAACTGGACCAAATCTTGAGATGATTTCATTACCAAATTTTGTTTTCAATAAATCGATTGTTAAGGTGGCAGGTGGCACCGTCTTGTTGAAACCACATATCTTCCAGATTATTCTCAACAACAGCAGGAAAAAAAAATCATCTAACATTGTTCTGTATCGTTCTCCATTGACTGTTACTCTTCGACCATTTTCTTCAAAGACATATGGATCAATAACTCCACCAGCATGAATTGCACACCACACAGTGACTTTATCTGGATGTAAATGGTGTCTGAACAGTTTCGTGTAGATTTTCATCACTCCAAATTATGCAATTCTGTTTGTTTGCATAACCATTTAACAAAAATGAGCTTCATCACTGAATAAAATTTGTCGATAAAAATGTTCATCATTTTGATTCACTGATTTTGCTAACAAAGCATCAAACAGATAAGCGGCGCTAACAGCGGCGCTAATTTAGAATACATGGATTTCCATAAGAGCGAACAGATAGAGCGGCGCTAAACTCGCAAAGTTTCTATTTTTTGAGGCGTTCAATGACATTTAGATTTGTTGTTATTGCTTTTATAGTAAATACTTGGAAACACGTAATTTTAGCTGAAATGTATATCCAAATTGGGCATAAGAGAAAGACAATTGTAAAACAAATTTAAATTTGAACATAAATTTGGTCATAATAAATCATTAAACAAATATTTTTTATGAAAATATTTTGTTTACAAAACCCAAAAAACATTTTTCATATAAGTAAATGTCAGATTAGCGGCGTCTATGTGGTTGCAAAAATTAAAAAGACGAATGGAAGCGAAGAGAAGCGCAGGAGCGCCGCTTATCTGTTTGATTATTAAACGTTGTTGAACTTGAAGCATGTATCTTTCCACGATTAAATGGCATAACCTACTGAGCACAAATGACATAAGAAATGTCAAAAAATAATACGCAGATTTGCCAATATAACCATTTTAAATTGTATCATTCCTATTGGAAAACCCTATATTATGTTTTGCTACCCTCTAAACAAAAAAAGCGATTCGTGAATAACGATACGATTAGATGCGTAAATTATATTGTATATGCTGCGAGTCGAGTCGAGTACCATGTACTCTGCCTCCGTTGTAGGAAGAGCAACCGTTGGTTGTCTCTTGCTGTTCCAAAAAATAGCTCCTCCCTGAAGCTTAAAAATGTAGCCAGTAAATGATCGTCTATGGTCTATGTCGTTGGCCCAATCCGAATCAGAATAACTAATTACCTTTGTATTACCGTCTTTTGAAAATTTCAGTTTGGCTGATGCAGTACCGCGAAGGTATCTCAGGATTCTTTTAACCGTGTTTCAGTGCGGCAGACCAGGGTTGTTATTGAATTTGCTAACGGTGCTGATTGCATAGCATATATCCGGACAAGAAACATGAGCAGCGAACATGATACTCCTAACTACTTCCTGATAAGGAACATTTTTCATTTGAACGGCTTTATTATCAGATTTAGGTGACATACTTCTCGTTAGTTTTTTATTTGCATCAATCGGTGTCAACGCTGGATTACAATCGGCCATCAACTGCATCCATTTGATCAATTTCTAAATCATACTTAACTGCAAGTGCAATTAAGTATCGAATGGACGAGTAACGAACAACTGGCGAATATGTCTCTTTATAGTCGATACCTTCTCGTTGAAAATAACCTTTACCTACAAGACACGCTTTATAGCGGTTGATACTTCCATTAACATCGCATTTGGTCAAATTATCGGCTGCAGCAGCTTCTATGAATGTCAGTGTTTCCTTCACTTCTTCTATATTGCAATAAAGAGGTGTGCTTGATGATTCCCTCACTTCATGACTATCGTTTGTAGTTATTGGTACCGACGATTTAATGAAGATTACATCACGCTTCTTAAATATGTCACCATTTTGTTTACTGTATAATCGGTAAGCTTTTGAATTCTCACAGTAGCCAACAAAAATGCATTCCTCAGATTTGAAATCCCATTTTTTACGTTTCTGTATCGGTATGTGGGACGTAGCTTTTGCTTCAAAAACTCTAAATGGCGTAGATCCGGTTTTACTCCAGACCAAATTTCTTCGGGTGTCTTGTCAAGACCTTCGTCGGTGAACGGTTGACGAGATAAGCAGCTGTAGCTACTACTTATGACCAGAATAATTTTTGTAACTTTGAATCAGGCAACATACAGCGCGCTTTCTCCACGAGAGAACCATTCCATTTTGTTCAGGGGAATACGATACTGTCGTCTGATGTCGTATACCTTCTTTTTGCATAAAAGTGATCATGCATTTATTAACATACTCCGAACCATTTGTCCTTAGTCTCCAAAAAATAAATGAAAACCTTCTTCGAATAATCATCCACAAATGTCAGGAAATAGCTACTTTCGCCAAGAGATTTTGTTTCCATTGGACCGCACAGATCCAAATGTACGAGCTCCAGAAAATTCTGTGCTCTTTTTCCGGAATTTCCAAATGGTTGCCGATGCTGTTTGCCTTTGGCGCAATCTATGCAAGTTCCGTTCGGACAATTTTTAAAATTAACGCCATTGGCATATTTGTTCCGTAAAAGTTTCATGCTATTGGATTTAGGTGACCCAATCGGCGGTGCCACAAATCAAATGGTTTAGATACCACATGTGAGTAAAATGCACTATTGCTTTTATCGTCCTGTTTATCCAGCTGATACATATCGTTTACTCGGCTACTCATTGCCAATAATAATCCATTTTGATCAATAATTTTTACGCCAGTTTTGTCAAAAATAACTTTATTATTATGATTGGTTATTTGACTAACCGAAAGCAAATTTGCTGACAATTTTGGTACAAGGACATCTCTAACTTCGATTGTGTGCTTCTCATTGTTTTTTTTAGCATGCAAATCAACAATGCCAATTTGTACTTCAAGTTTCGAATTATTTGTTAACACAATTTCTTTGCTCGACGAATCGTTTACGTCACGCATCCAGCACCATAGTCAATGTACCACTCATTGACTTTCACATTACCAGTGGCACAGGCTGTGATGAAAGCAGATTTTCCAGTTGGCTTGGACTTGTTTTCTTTTTCAGGTGACTTTCCAATATTCTTGTTGTTACAGCATGCCGCAATGTGACCAAACTCATTGCGTCGATAGCACCGTGGTCCCCTCTTCTTTGAATTAAAAGAATTTACCTTTCTACCATAAAAGACTGATCTGTGTATTTCCCAGGGGATATGGGTAATTTAACAACCTACAAAAGTTTCGTTTTAACAAAATCTTCTGTGATTTTCCTCCCTGAGCTCTCAAGTTCCATTAGCATTAGCAAGCAGCAATGCACCAATCCACTCTTCGCTCACATTAAATCCAATTCCTTTCAATTTATGAGCAGTTGTCATGATTGTATTTACATATTCTTCGAACGATTTGCTATTTTCAAGCCTCGTTGTTATTAACTTTTTTAATAAACCCACTTTTCGTGTAAGACCGGAGTTTTCAAAGGCAGTTTTCAAACTATCCCAGACATCTTTAGCCGAATTTGCGGATTGAATGTGAACATCGTTCACCGGATTAATTGACAAAATTAATCTGGCCTTTAGTCTTCACATCTTTTTTCTTTGCATCCACATTTTCGCCGACTTTAATGTCACCAGACACATATTCCCACAATTCGTGTAATTGGAGTAACGCCTGCATCGCAAACTTCCAATCGTTGAAGTTCTCGCGACCCTTTAGTTTCTCGATATGCGTTAAGGCGACGATTCATGTATAAATTTTGTCTGCCAGACATAAATTATAATCGCTCTGATTGGTTGAAGGTCGGCCATATTTTTTTATCTTACGACAAAAATTAAAAATTGAACATTGCTCAATTTTGTATAAGATAAATACATAACCTTAAAAACTTTGACAGCAGTGAGAACAAAATAATATAAAAGACTGATATTTATTACATATGTGCTTTTTGTTAATTGTCGAATTATACATTATTCACTTCCACTAAAATGTATGTTATGTTTATTCAAATCAATATGGTTCAAATTTCAAAAAGAACAAAAATTAAAACACTTTTTAGGTTATGCTTTATTAAAATGTCAACAAATATGCATCCGACAAAATTTTATAGATGTATCGCCTAAGTATGAATTTCGTTTTTATCGTATAAGACAAAAAAATATTAATCAATCAGAGCGATTATTATTTATGTATGGCAGACAAAATTTGTACATGAATCATCGCCTTACATACACAAGTGACTTAACATATCCCCAAAGAAAGAAATCACAAGGTGTTAAATCACACGACCTGGGAGGATAATTAACTGGACCAAATCTTAAGATGATTTCATTATACCAAATTTTGTTTTCAATAAATCGATTGTTAAGGTGGCAGGTGGCACCGTCTTGTTGAAACCACATATCTTCCAGATTATTCTCAACAACAGCAGGAAAAAAAAATCATCTAACATTGTTCTGTATCGTTCTCCATTGACTGTTACTCTTCGACCATTTTCTTCAAAGACATATGGATCAATAACTCCACCAGCATGAATTGCACACCACACAGTGACTTTATCTGGATGTAAATGGTGTCTGAACAGTTTCGTGTGGATTTTCATCACTCCAAATTCTGCAATTCTGTTTGTTTGCATAACCATTTAACAAAAATGAGCTTCATCACTGAATAAAATTTGTCGATAAAAATGTTCATCATTTTGATTCACTGATTTTGATAAAAAAATTTAACAATTTCTAAAGCATCAAACAGATAAGCGGCGCTAACAGCGGCGCTAATTTAGAATACATGGATTTCCATAAGAGCGAACAGATAGAGCGGCGCTAAACTCGCAAAGTTTCTATTTTTTGAGGCGTTCAATGACATTTAGATTTGTTGTTATTGCTTTTATAGTAAATACTTGGAAACACGTAATTTTAGCTGAAATGTATATCCAAATTGGGCATAAGAGAAAGACAATTGTAAAACAAATCTAAATTTGAACATAAATTTGGTCATAATAAATCATTAAACAAATATTTTTTATGAAAATATTTTGTTTACAAAACCCAAAAATCATTTTTCATATAAGTAAATGTCAGATTAGCGGCGTCTATGTGGTTGCAAAAATTAAAAAGACGAATGGAAGCGAAGAGAAGCGCAGGAGCGCCGCTTATCTGTTTGATGATTAAACGTTGTTGAAGCATGTATCTTTCCATGATTAAATGGCATAACCTACTGAGCACAAATGACATAAGAAATGTCAAAAAATAATACGCAGATTTGCCAATATAACCATTTTAAATTGTATCATTCCTATTGGAAATATAGGGATATTATATTTTGCTACCCTCTAAACAAAAAAAGCGATTCGTGAATAACGATACGATTAGATGCGTAAATTTTATTGTATATGCTGCGAGTCGAGTCGAGTACCATGTACTCTGCCTCCGTTGTAGAAAGAGCAACCGTTGGTTGTCTCTTGCTGTTCCAAAAAATAGCTCCTCCCTGAAGCTTAAAAATGTAGCCAGTAACTGATCGTCTATGGTCTATGTCGTTGGCCCAATCCGAATCAGAATAACTAATTACCTTTGAATTACCGTCTTTTGAAAATTTCAGTTTGGCTGATGCAGTACCGCGAAGGTATCTCAGGATTCTTTTAACCGTGTTTCAGTGCAGCAGACCAGGGTTGCTATTGAATTTGCTAACGGTGCTGATTGCATAGCATATATCCGGACAAGAAACATGAGCAGCGAACATGATACTTCTAACTACTTCCTGATAAGGAACATTTTTCATTTGAACGGCTTTATTATCAGATTTAGGTGACATACTTCTCGTTAGTTTTTTATTTGCATCAATCGGTGTCAACGCTGGATTACAATCGGCAACACGGTTGGCACATACAAATTTCTTCCCGTAATTCACCCTGCAAAAATGCCGCAACTGCATCCATTTGATCAATTTCTAAATCATACTTAACTGCAAGTGCAATTAAGTATCGAATGGACGAGTAACGAACAACTGGCGAATATGTCTCTTCATAGTCGATACCTTCTCGTTGAGAATAACCTTTAACTACAAGACACGCTTTATAGCGGTTGATACTTCCATTAACATCGCATTTGGTCAAATTATCGGCTGCAGCAGCTTCTATGAATGCCAGTGTTTCCTTCACTTCTTCTATATTGCAATAAAGAGGTGTGCTTGATGATTCCCTCACTTCATGATTATCGTTTGTAGTTATTGGTACAGACGATTTAATGAAGATTACATCACGCTGCTTAAATATGTCACCATTTTGTTTACTGTATAATCGGTAAGCTTTTGAATTCTCACAGTAGCCAACAAAAATGCATTCCTCAGATTTGAAATCCCATTTTTTACGTTTCTGTATCGGTATGTGGGACGTAGCTTTTGCTTCAAAAACTCTCAAATGGCGTAGATCCGGTTTTACTCCAGGCCAAATTTCTTCGGGTGTCTCGTCAAGACCTTCGTCGGTAAACGGTTGACGAGATAAGCAGCTGTAGCTACTACTTACGACCAGAATAATTTTTGTAACTTTGAATCAGGCAACATACAGCGCGCTTTCTCCACGAGAGAACCATTCCATTTTGTTCAGGGGAATACGATACTGTCGTCTGATGTCGTATACCTTCTTTTTGCATAAAAGTGATCATGCATTTATTAACATACTCCGAACCATTTGTCCTTAGTCTCCAAAAAATAAATGAAAACCTTCTTCGAATAATCATCCACAAATGTCAGGAAATAGCTACTTTCGCCAAGAGATTTTGTGTCCATTGGACCGCACAGATCCAAATGTACGAGCTCCAGAAAATTCTGTGCTCTTTTTTCCGGAATTTCCAAATGGTTGCCGATGCTGTTTGCCTTTGGCGCAATCTATGCAAGTTCCGTTCGGACAATTTTTAAAATTAACGCCATTGGCATATTTGTTCCGTAAAAGTTTCATGCTATTTGGATTTAGGTGACCCAATCGGCGGTGCCACAAATCAAATGGTTTATATACCACATGTGAGTAAAATGCATTATTGCTTTTATCATCCTGTTTATCCAGCTGATACATATCGTTTACTCGGCTACTCGTTGCCAATAATAATCCATTTTGATCAATTATTTTTACGCCAGTTTTGTCAAAAATAACTTTATTATTATGATTGGTTATGACTAACCGAAAGCAAATTTGCTGATAATTTTGGTACAAGAAGGACATCTCTAACTTCGATTGTGTGCTTCTCATTGTTTTTTTTAGCATGCAAATCAACAATGCCAATTCCTTGTACTTAAAGTTTCGAATTATTTGTTAACACAATTTCTTTGCTCGACCAATCGTTTACGTCACGCATCCAGCACCAGAGTCAATGTACCACTCATTGACTTTCACATCACCAGCGGCACAGGCTGTGATGAAAGCAGATTTTCCAGTTGGCTTGGACTTGTTTTCTTTTTCAGGTGACTTTCCAATATTCTTGTTGTTACTGCATGCCGCAATGTGACCAAACTCATTGCGTCGATAGCACCGTGGTCCCCTCTTCTTTGAATTAAAAGAATTTACCTTTCTACCATAAAAGGCTGATCTGTGTGTTTCTCAGGGGATATGGGTAATTTAACAACCTGCAAAAGTTTCGTTTTGACAAAATCTTCTGTGATTTTCGTCCCTGAGCTCTCAAGTTCCATTAGCATTAGCGAGCATTATCAAGCAGCAATGCAGCAATGCACCAATCCACTCTTCGCTCACATTAAATCCAATTCCTTTCAATTTATGAGCAGTTGTCATTATTGTATTTACATGTTCTTCGACCGATTTGCTATTTTCAAGCCTCGTTGTTATTAACTTTTATAATAAACCCACTTTTCGTGTAAGACCGGAGTCTTCAAAGGCAGTTTTCAAACTATCCCAGACATCTTTAGCTGAATTTGCGGATTGAATGTGAACATCGTTCACCGGATTAATTGACAAAATTTATCTGGCCTTTAGCCTTCCCATCTTTTTTCTTTGCATCCACATTCTCACCGACTTTAATGTCACCAGACACATATTCCCACAATTCGTCTAATTGGAGTAACGCCTGCATCGCAAACTTCTAATCGTTGAAGTTCTCGCGACCCTTTAGTTTCTCGATATGCGTTAAGGCGACGATTCATGTATAAATTTTGTCTGCCAGACATAAATTATAATCGCTCTGATTGGTTGAAGGTCGGCCATATTTTTTTATCTTACGACAAAAATTAAAAATTGAACATTGCTCAATTTTGTATAAGATAAATACATAACCTTAAAAACTTTGACAGCAGTGAGAACAAAATAATATAAAAGACTGATATTTATTACATATGTGCTTTTTGTTAATTGTCGAATTATACATTATTCACTTCCACTAAAATGTATGTTATGTTTATTCAAATCAATATGGTTCAAATTTCAAAAAGAACAAAAATTAAAACACTTTTTAGGTTATGCTTTATTAAAATGTCAACAAATATGCATCCGACAAAATTTTATAGATGTATCGCCTAAGTATGAATTTCGTTTTTATCGTATAAGACAAAAAAATATTAATCAATCAGAGCGATTATTATTTATGTATGGCAGACAAAATTTGTACATGAATCATCGCCTTACATACACAAGTGACTTAACATATCCCCAAAGAAAGAAATCACAAGGTGTTAAATCACACGACCTGGGAGGATAATTAACTGGACCAAATCTTAAGATGATTTCATTATACCAAATTTTGTTTTCAATAAATCGATTGTTAAGGTGGCAGGTGGCACCGTCTTGTTGAAACCACATATCTTCCAGATTATTCTCAACAACAGCAGGAAAAAAAAATCATCTAACATTGTTCTGTATCGTTCTCCATTGACTGTTACTCTTCGACCATTTTCTTCAAAGACATATGGATCAATAACTCCACCAGCATGAATTGCACACCACACAGTGACTTTATCTGGATGTAAATGGTGTCTGAACAGTTTCGTGTGGATTTTCATCACTCCAAATTCTGCAATTCTGTTTGTTTGCATAACCATTTAACAAAAATGAGCTTCATCACTGAATAAAATTTGTCGATAAAAATGTTCATCATTTTGATTCACTGATTTTGATAAAAAAATTTAACAATTTCTAAAGCATCAAACAGATAAGCGGCGCTAACAGCGGCGCTAATTTAGAATACATGGATTTCCATAAGAGCGAACAGATAGAGCGGCGCTAAACTCGCAAAGTTTCTATTTTTTGAGGCGTTCAATGACATTTAGATTTGTTGTTATTGCTTTTATAGTAAATACTTGGAAACACGTAATTTTAGCTGAAATGTATATCCAAATTGGGCATAAGAGAAAGACAATTGTAAAACAAATCTAAATTTGAACATAAATTTGGTCATAATAAATCATTAAACAAATATTTTTTATGAAAATATTTTGTTTACAAAACCCAAAAATCATTTTTCATATAAGTAAATGTCAGATTAGCGGCGTCTATGTGGTTGCAAAAATTAAAAAGACGAATGGAAGCGAAGAGAAGCGCAGGAGCGCCGCTTATCTGTTTGATGATTAAACGTTGTTGAAGCATGTATCTTTCCATGATTAAATGGCATAACCTACTGAGCACAAATGACATAAGAAATGTCAAAAAATAATACGCAGATTTGCCAATATAACCATTTTAAATTGTATCATTCCTATTGGAAATATAGGGATATTATATTTTGCTACCCTCTAAACAAAAAAAGCGATTCGTGAATAACGATACGATTAGATGCGTAAATTTTATTGTATATGCTGCGAGTCGAGTCGAGTACCATGTACTCTGCCTCCGTTGTAGAAAGAGCAACCGTTGGTTGTCTCTTGCTGTTCCAAAAAATAGCTCCTCCCTGAAGCTTAAAAATGTAGCCAGTAACTGATCGTCTATGGTCTATGTCGTTGGCCCAATCCGAATCAGAATAACTAATTACCTTTGAATTACCGTCTTTTGAAAATTTCAGTTTGGCTGATGCAGTACCGCGAAGGTATCTCAGGATTCTTTTAACCGTGTTTCAGTGCAGCAGACCAGGGTTGCTATTGAATTTGCTAACGGTGCTGATTGCATAGCATATATCCGGACAAGAAACATGAGCAGCGAACATGATACTTCTAACTACTTCCTGATAAGGAACATTTTTCATTTGAACGGCTTTATTATCAGATTTAGGTGACATACTTCTCGTTAGTTTTTTATTTGCATCAATCGGTGTCAACGCTGGATTACAATCGGCAACACGGTTGGCACATACAAATTTCTTCCCGTAATTCACCCTGCAAAAATGCCGCAACTGCATCCATTTGATCAATTTCTAAATCATACTTAACTGCAAGTGCAATTAAGTATCGAATGGACGAGTAACGAACAACTGGCGAATATGTCTCTTCATAGTCGATACCTTCTCGTTGAGAATAACCTTTAACTACAAGACACGCTTTATAGCGGTTGATACTTCCATTAACATCGCATTTGGTCAAATTATCGGCTGCAGCAGCTTCTATGAATGCCAGTGTTTCCTTCACTTCTTCTATATTGCAATAAAGAGGTGTGCTTGATGATTCCCTCACTTCATGATTATCGTTTGTAGTTATTGGTACAGACGATTTAATGAAGATTACATCACGCTGCTTAAATATGTCACCATTTTGTTTACTGTATAATCGGTAAGCTTTTGAATTCTCACAGTAGCCAACAAAAATGCATTCCTCAGATTTGAAATCCCATTTTTTACGTTTCTGTATCGGTATGTGGGACGTAGCTTTTGCTTCAAAAACTCTCAAATGGCGTAGATCCGGTTTTACTCCAGGCCAAATTTCTTCGGGTGTCTCGTCAAGACCTTCGTCGGTAAACGGTTGACGAGATAAGCAGCTGTAGCTACTACTTACGACCAGAATAATTTTTGTAACTTTGAATCAGGCAACATACAGCGCGCTTTCTCCACGAGAGAACCATTCCATTTTGTTCAGGGGAATACGATACTGTCGTCTGATGTCGTATACCTTCTTTTTGCATAAAAGTGATCATGCATTTATTAACATACTCCGAACCATTTGTCCTTAGTCTCCAAAAAATAAATGAAAACCTTCTTCGAATAATCATCCACAAATGTCAGGAAATAGCTACTTTCGCCAAGAGATTTTGTGTCCATTGGACCGCACAGATCCAAATGTACGAGCTCCAGAAAATTCTGTGCTCTTTTTTCCGGAATTTCCAAATGGTTGCCGATGCTGTTTGCCTTTGGCGCAATCTATGCAAGTTCCGTTCGGACAATTTTTAAAATTAACGCCATTGGCATATTTGTTCCGTAAAAGTTTCATGCTATTTGGATTTAGGTGACCCAATCGGCGGTGCCACAAATCAAATGGTTTATATACCACATGTGAGTAAAATGCATTATTGCTTTTATCATCCTGTTTATCCAGCTGATACATATCGTTTACTCGGCTACTCGTTGCCAATAATAATCCATTTTGATCAATTATTTTTACGCCAGTTTTGTCAAAAATAACTTTATTATTATGATTGGTTATGACTAACCGAAAGCAAATTTGCTGATAATTTTGGTACAAGAAGGACATCTCTAACTTCGATTGTGTGCTTCTCATTGTTTTTTTTAGCATGCAAATCAACAATGCCAATTCCTTGTACTTAAAGTTTCGAATTATTTGTTAACACAATTTCTTTGCTCGACCAATCGTTTACGTCACGCATCCAGCACCAGAGTCAATGTACCACTCATTGACTTTCACATCACCAGCGGCACAGGCTGTGATGAAAGCAGATTTTCCAGTTGGCTTAAAAGGCTGATCTGTGTGTTTCTCAGGGGATATGGGTAATTTAACAACCTGCAAAAGTTTCGTTTTGACAAAATCTTCTGTGATTTTCGTCCCTGAGCTCTCAAGTTCCATTAGCATTAGCGAGCATTATCAAGCAGCAATGCAGCAATGCACCAATCCACTCTTCGCTCACATTAAATCCAATTCCTTTCAATTTATGAGCAGTTGTCATTATTGTATTTACATGTTCTTCGACCGATTTGCTATTTTCAAGCCTCGTTGTTATTAACTTTTATAATAAACCCACTTTTTGTGTAAGACCGGAGTCTTCAAAGGCAGTTTTCAAACTATCCCAGACATCTTTAGCTGAATTTGCGGATTGAATGTGAACATCGTTCACCGGATTAATTGACAAAATTTATCTGGCCTTTAGCCTTCCCATCTTTTTTCTTTGCATCCACATTCTCACCGACTTTAATGTCACCAGACACATATTCCCACAATTCGTCTAATTGGAGTAACGCCTGCATCGCAAACTTCTAATCGTTGAAGTTCTCGCGACCCTTTAGTTTCTCGATATGCGTTAAGGCGACGATTCATGTATAAATTTTGTCTGCCAGACATAAATTATAATCGCTCTGATTGGTTGAAGGTCGGCCATATTTTTTTATCTTACGACAAAAATTAAAAATTGAACATTGCTCAATTTTGTATAAGATAAATACATAACCTTAAAAACTTTGACAGCAGTGAGAACAAAATAATATAAAAGACTGATATTTATTACATATGTGCTTTTTGTTAATTGTCGAATTATACATTATTCACTTCCACTAAAATGTATGTTATGTTTATTCAAATCAATATGGTTCAAATTTCAAAAAGAACAAAAATTAAAACACTTTTTAGGTTATGCTTTATTAAAATGTCAACAAATATGCATCCGACAAAATTTTATAGATGTATCGCCTAAGTATGAATTTCGTTTTTATCGTATAAGACAAAAAAATATTAACCAATCAGAGCGATTATTATTTATGTATGGCAGACAAAATTTGTACATGAATCATCGCCTTTACGCTTGCAGAATTTCCGGAAGCCATTTTCTTTTTTTTAAATTGTATCGTTCTAAAAAACGACACTAATATATCGTATGTTTTGATTCTACACAGCTTTTAGGGCGTAAGGCTGGGCTCATAACTTATTCTAATATTATGGAGTATATATTAATAAAAATACAAGTGATGTTCACACAACGTTCCAGAAACGAGAGAGCGTTTTATTTCCAAACAATGTATACAAAACATAAACATGGGTGCTATATGTTCTTTAATTTACGTTCTACTTTCTAACAATTTCGAATCGTAAAAACGATTCGTAAACGATGCTTTGTATGAACATCAAACCAAGGTACTTTAACTATAAGAGGTATGATGGATAGCGATTTAAATTTCGTATTAATTCTACGCTGGTGTCAACAGCAATGTTGCCATAACAATAAAACCAAAAACATATACATACATATGTAAATTTTCCATATCAAGAAATAATATATGGCAACATTGCTTTTGTCACCAGCATGGAATAAACACAATAAATTAAATCACTTAAATGATCTACATTTGAATTAATTGTATCATTCTATGGTGATGTTGGGTTGTCAAGTAATCCAACTGTGAGCCTTATAATGCCAAAAACCATTCCAATACGTCCAGATTTCACCAAATGCAAATAGTAAAAAATGTTTTATTTTGATTAGTGCGACATTTCGTATTCCATTTTTTTTATAATTTTGATTATTGGAATGTTCTACACACAACACCAGGTTAATACATAATTATATGTTACTTATTCATTTTTTTTTCATTATTTAAATTATTTAAATAAATAAAATCGCATTTTATCACCAGATTACGTCATTTTTTAAAGAAAGAGAAGGCGATAGAGATTTAAATTGCTTCCATCATACCTTTTCAAATGCCGTGCATCACACAATCAAACATCATTTTCGTGTATGTAAAACCATTTAGTGTTAATTTATTCTTGTTAATAAGTGGTTGTGCGTAGTTTCGTGAAAATTCAAAATTTTCAAATAAAACAAAACAATTAAAAAGAATAATATTTAATTAATTATTATTTGTGAAAAACTATGAAAAATAAAGTGCTTAATTAGAAAATGTCGTCATAATGCTCGCAACAAATTACCGGAAATTTAATTTCATCGGGAATTTTTATTCTGGTGTACAGAAAACGAAATTAAAACTGTAATGTAAATATTGTAATTTGAGATAAAACAAGTCCACTTTTTATTTAAATTTATTACATAATTATCAAAGAAAAAAAACAAATTTTAATGTTGTTGGGCGCTTAGGAATCTTACGATTTGTTTACAACTATTTTTACCAGATCCGCACTAAAAGTGTAAAATAATGACGCGTTTTTAGAAAAGTTATTTTTAATAATAAAATTAATTTTATTAAAAAATTGAAATAAAATATAATTATCCGTGTATTTGCAACTAAAATAAAAATATTTTTTAAACTTTGTTTTATTTTAAGCAACCCACTCCATTTCAATGCATTGAATAAAATTCTAAATATGGCCCTAATACCGTAGTCAAACACAAAGTTAATCGCGATTTTTATTTATACCGATTGTTAAAAATGGAAACGAAATATCCCGGTTTTTGTGACAGACGACTGTCATTACACAATTTTCACAGAAAAACAGATTATTTCGTTTTCAAGACGATTTTTGACAACCGGGATAAATGAAAATCGCGATTAACTTAACCCTTGTGTGTATACCCAAAAAAAATTTACGTTAGTACACACCCGACCCACCCGGGTAGCCAAGTGTATTTTTTCAGTTTTTTCAAGAGATTTTTGCCGGTTCCGCTAGGTTGTTGCATTTATTTTATAAATTTTGTATTTTGGTGAATAAAAACGAGAAAAATATTTATGTACATATATAGGGAATTCTCCATAATGAAAGTGGAAAACGAGAAACGAAAAAACATAAATGAGGAAAAAATTATTAATATACTGTTCGTCATACTAATAGGTTGTGGTTGTTCAAATATATAAAACATTCATAAAAAGCAGTGATCGCAAATACGTGACACGCATGCCAAACCTTGCACGTTTAAAAATTGGCCTGGCACGTCAAAAAATTGTAGAGTAGGTACTCAAAAATCGTAGTAATTTTTCCAAAAAAGAGAGAAAGCTTTTAGAATTTTGATAAAGCTTGACTATTAAAATGCTGGAGAACGAGGAAAACATGAAATCAATTTGGTCATACAACCACCTTTGAAATGAATGTCAAGTATTTTCGACAAATACGGAAAGTTCGAAAGTAAATTACTAGATAAGTGATAACATATTTGCAACATTTGAAACTATTTTTGTTAGGGACCGATATGCAAATGGGTGAGTTTAGCGATGTTTTATTCGTAAGCTTGTAATTTTAGTTCAGAGTTTATTTAGTACTACAAATTACGAGAATTAAAAAGCACTTTTGCGATAGTATTATTGAATGAAAAAATGTTATTAATTCGAATTTAAATATCAATTAATTAAAAGGCATTAAACCAAAAGTTTTAAACAAAATTCCAGAGAAATACGATTAGCAGAAAGGTTAACTTTCACGCGTAAAGATTTGAAACTGGAAATTCGTAAGAAGATCTAAAATTCTGAATCGTTTTCTTCATCTACTTAAACCTACTTGACTATTTAGTTAACGATGCCAGATCATCGCGTAATGGCTGTATGACACTGGCTAGTTTCTCGCATTGTTTAAGTGATTAAAAATAAAACTAGAGCAGGCCAAATAATGCATATATAAAATATTCATAAGAGTGAGTGAATACAATATAGGCAAAAAATAAAAATAAATTCATGAAAAATTGATCTAAAATTTCATTGCCCACTTTTGTAGCAATTTAAATGGAGCAATTCTAGCAAAAAATAATTCAATTTTAATTATTTTTTTTGACATAGACAGCTTGTTTTTGACATTTCGTCATATTTTTAAAATAAATATTTTAGTGTGGTGTTTCTGTTTATCATATTTCGTCATATTCTTAAAATAAATATTTTAGTGTGGTGTTTATCATATGTCGGACGCGGACCTATTAGAAATTTTAGTAGCAACTAACGTTCATATGCTACGAACAGCTGCTTATTTAAATATAAGGAAAGCCGAAAAAAAAGAAATTGAAAAAATATTCTTCGAAATAGCTGTTACATCGAGAAAGTGAAGGATTCAGCCATAAATTGTTAAAAGAAATAGAAGACGAGGATGTACCCCTATACAGGAAGGTTCTGAGGATGATTATTTTAAACGAATAGAAACAAGAGTTAAACTTAGATTTTTATTGATTCATTTTGATATAAAAATCATTAAAATATAAATTATAAATATATGTATATTGAATTAAAAAATTACATTAATTATTTCTGTTTTGTTTTTCGTCATTTCTTTTATCTTGAATCGTATTTATTTCATATGGTATTTATTTTATTTTTGGCGAGTGTTCGGAGATCGTTGTCGAAATTTGCTATTTCTTGGCCAATATAATTTGAAAAAGCTTGTTGACTGTTTTTTAAAATGTCAAAATAAGTACATATAGTGTTGTCTCACTTTATTTAGATTCGTTCTCTTTTTCGCTTTTTTGTTTTTACAGCAATTTATAGCACTTGAAAACTAGCCAGTGTCATACAGCCATAACAGAATTTTAGCACACCATTTCATAATACATAGTTGAAATAGATAGATCAAAAATGTTTGCTCCAAATATCCTTGTGGGTTCATATTTTTATAGGTGAACATGTTGAAAAGAATTAGGAATAGAACGGCCTAGGGCAATTGTTTTGGGTTAAGACTTATAGCCCGATTTTTGGGATAATTAAATGCATCTTAAAATAGAACTTTGGTGATCCTTAATATTATATTTAAATATCATATTTTGATTTGGCACGCAGAAAATCAGTCATTTAAAAAAATAATTGTATTGGCACGGTAATAACCAACTATTTGCGAATACTGGTATAAAATAATATATTTTTGAATTTTTATACAAAATTACAATTATATTGTATATGCTGCGAGTCGAGTCGAGTTTAATCCTAGTTTAACTCTCACTATATACAGAGTCGAGTTATTTTCTAACCAACTCTTGGTGTATATACTGCAGAGTTAGAAATATGCAGAGTTCAAATAGGATTGAAACCGAGTTAAAATAATCGAAAAAAAAAATTTAAAAAAATCATTTCAAATGATCATCAGATTGATTATTCTTTTTGTTGATCACCATATATGTGTAATTTTAATTTTTCCAGCGATATTTTGTCTAAAAAATTGTAATTTTCAAATCCTTGAAAATTAAAGGATATAGACCACCGATATTTCTGAATAATCTTTTTCGAAAAAAAAAATATGCAAATTTATTAATTAAAATCTTATTGTTTAATATATTTAAATATATTATTTGTATATCGCTTTCATTCTTCAATAACATAGCTAATTTAAAATAAAAATGGCGAATTGCTGTGTATGAATTTTTCTTTAATTTTGTTGTTGTTTTTTCAACTCTACTCTACTCTGCGTATATAGTGCATTTTTAGAGTAGAGTTTAACTCGACTCGACAAATTATTAGGTCGAGTCGAGTTTAACTCGACTCCGTATATAGTGAGAGTTAAACTAGGATTAAACTCGACTCGACTCGCAGCATATACAATATAAATGGCGGATCACAATAGGGATATACAATTTAAAATAAATTAAAATAAAACTAAGTCTTTTCCTTATATTTTGTTCTGGCTACCCGGGTGGCCGGGTGTGCGTTAGAAGGGTAAAGAAAATTATTCACACATAACTCCATCAAAAAATAATTTTTATCCAATTTCTATACAAAAATCGAAAACTAATAGTCAATTCTTGGATGTCATGAAGCTAGAAACGTTTTACTTCAAAATTGCAGTCCCCACAAATATTTAAAGTTAGAATGGCTACCCGGGTAGCCGAGTGCGTACACAAGTGTTAAGTTACACACAAATTTGTGTCTGTCTACGGAATAAACTATTTTAGTTTTTCTCTTTTTCGCAACGGTTTTCTTACACTTGGAGTTTATTTATTTCTTCTCTATAGTTTTTACCTCTATATGCTTGCAACAAAAACCAGGGGTGAGAGTTGTAACCATCACGTTTCTCGCTTCGATGCATTTTCGATAGAATAACGGTATTTTAGAACTAAATTGGTTGCCGTCTTACTTTGGTAAAAGTTATTCCTATCCGGATAGGAATGAAATTTTGCCCAAAGTAAGAGCAATTCTTCTTCAGAATAATTTTTTGTTTTACTTTCAACAGTTGGTACCAAGCTCTAAAATATAATTGATTATTTAGAATTTTAACAAATATAAAATAGTGATGACAAATTATTGAATAAAGTATAATAATTCTAAATGATAATTAACAAAATTTAAAATTCTGATTTATCGAAAAATTGAAAATTTTTATTTAATTTTATTTAATTATGATTTTAATTTAAATAGTGATGAAAAATTATTGCATAAAGTATAATAATTCTAAATGATAATTATCAAAATTTAAAATTCTGATTTATCGAAAAATTGAAAATGGGTATTTAATATATACCAACTCATAAAACTAAATATATGTAATAGTTTTACTCTAGTGGTAAACACTACAACTACGAGAAGAAGAGAATTTTGCTATTCCAACTTCTCAGCGGAATGAATCTCTTCATTCCGGAATGAAAATACACGGCATTGTTGTTGTAAAATTGCCAAAGTAAGACTACAAGTAAACACTACAACTACGAGAAGAAGAGAATTTTGCTATTCCTACTTCTCAGCGGAATGAATCTCTTCATTCCGGAATGAAAATACACGGCATTGTTGTTGTAAAATTGCCAAAGTAAGACTACACAGGTTTAAAATTTTATATTTTTAACAAAAGAGTACAGTTATTCTATCGAAAATGCGTCGAAGCGAAAAACGTGATAGTTACAACATCTCACGTCCCCCTCCCCAGACTCGGTGTCGAACGAGCGAAAAATGACGGTTTTTTGACAAAAATGCCAAGCTTCAGCTCGTTTTCGACTCGGATTGTATTTTTTATTGCAACTGGAAAACCATAATAGGTAACTATTTTCGTTCGTGTAAGCATAGGTTTACAAATGTCATTTTCTGCCAACTGCATACAATACATATATTTTTTGAGATTATAGAAATATATTCAATTATTCATACAAACCTATTTAAATTACGATGAAAAATGATGTTTGTGAAAATATTGAAAACGATGGTAAATAATCAAACCAATATAAACCGCTAGTAGTTTTTATCTGTAATTTTTGTTCATTAGAATTCTTTCGACAATTTCTGACGGAACAAAAATCAAGTGACTCACTTAATTCCTCAGTTGCGTATACAGTACAAATTTCTAAATTAACGGAAGGATTGGAGCTTATTTCTTCGGAGCTACATTCACAAGTCAGAGAGCAACATGGGGCTTTATTATCACAAGCGAGTCATGCACGAAAGCTAGAAAATGCTATTGACGTGGTATATGAGCAAGTTCATACAATTCAGAAGGCTGGCGAGAAGATAAAAAATCAAATAATTATACCATATTCAATACTGAAATCACAGATTCAAGTACTCGAGCGATTACAAGAAGCTTCACATGTTTTGCGGCAAACCGGACGTTTTCTCAATTTATATCGGAAACTTCAATCAACCAAAGATTTAATTGATCAGGCTTCTATTATACATGATTTGGAACCATTTGTAACTTCAGGGGAATTGGATAATATTGATTTTATTAAAGATGAAATTGCCCTTACACTATCGACAAAACAGAAGCTTATTAGTTCGGCGACCATTGACTTAAATAATGGGCTCAAAAATAATAAAGAAGCAAAAATTGCGAATGGAATACAGATCCTGGCAAAACTTCATAAGCTATCTAGTTCCATCGATGATTGGCTGAAAACTTTTATTGAAGATATTAAGCTTGCTTTAAAGGAAATTTTTGCTGGTACTGATGTATCTTCCCAAAAAACGAGTACTTCAAATAATAAATCCGGATCCAGAGGTCCAGGGAAATTACCTACATTGACCACATCGCAGAACTTTAGGCAAAAATTATGGCAATCAATTGAGTGGTTATTTAACGAGGAGATACATTCCTTCTGTGAACAAGTCATTTTATTACAAAAATGTGTCGAGAACATTGAACTAAGTAATACGGATTGGAATTTTAAGCATTCAATACAATCAACCTTTTGGCATGAGCTAGAGATTTTATTAGAATCATCATTTCGCGATTGTCCACCACATGTAGGACAATGTTTGCAACAGAGCTTGCCGAAACTTCTTGCTGCAGCAAAGAGTTTAGAGCAAAAATTGAATGTCAATCTAAAATTTGGTGAAACTACATTTAAATCGTTGGAAAATGGTTATTTAGAAAAATGTGGCGTGACATTTAAACAAACATTACCCAATGTTGATTATCCAACCCAAGATTCGGTTGACAATTTAATCCGTGCTGCTTCAATAGAATTAAGTGCCGCTTTAGTTGACGAACATTTATGTTTACTTGTTGCTGGCGTGTTTTCAGCAGTAAACAATGATTTTTGGAATAAAATAGAAGCTTACATAAAGCTGGGCGCAGAATCACAACAAGTGTTGGATGTTCCAAATGCATCACAAGTTCAAAATACTACTTTGGCAAATACTATTTTCTATCATACAAATTCTGTGAAAAGAATGATTGTCAATTTAGGAACGAATTTCTCGGCCAAAGCATACGATAAAATTTTAGGTGATTTGAAAAAGGGTGAAATACTAATTTTCACTATTTTGCAGCAGTTGATAGAATCAATGAAAGCAACTTTGAGCATCATTATGTTGAGTATGCATCGGGAGCCGGGTTTAAATTCGGCAATGATTACAACAAATACACCATCGCTTTTTATGAAAGAATTTCAAGACGTTTTACAACGATCATGGACATCTCATATTGCTCTGTTTAATGACCATAATTCTGTCGATCAATGCGGTAAAGAACTGGCAAAAGATTGTATTGAATTGTTTATACAAAATATTGCTATACTTCGTCCAATATCGAATGCGGGGCGAAATCGAATAAAATCAGATTGCTTGCATTTAGAATCGGCTTTACAATTGATTTGTAGTGATTTATCTACGTTAGGGAAACAATATAGAATGTTACGGGCTGTCTCTAGTATTATTGTATTAACACCTGAAAAAATTATCGAATCATATGAATTAGATGGAACAATACCACCATATATTATCCTAATGTTATTATTTAGTTTTGCTGGTAGCGATTTGATTAGCCCACATACGGCTGCTGGATGGTCGAATGAAAAGTTGTTGCAGTGGTTGGATGGACATTCCTCAGAACGTGAAAGGTATATAAAGCAGAACATATTTTTTTAATTTACGATAATTGAATATTATATTTTAATCGAATTGAATTTGTTTTTAGATTAGAGATCATATCGGGAGCAATACAGAAATATCGGTTGACGGTGAGACAAAAAAATATTGTGCAATATGATCCTGTGTATCCACTTATATCTTCTTATTTAGAGAAAGTTCTTGTTTATTTTAGTAAATAAATATAAGTTACATAATAATTCGTATGTATGTATTTTAATTTTTGATTCCTTAATTAAAAAAATTATTGTCCATTGGGCAAAATGGACTATCATTCCGATTTTAGTGCAGTTCATACAAATTTTTTTTTATTTTCTAACGAATCTAAATTTTTTTTTAAACGACTGACAATAAATTTTATTTTAATTTAATAGATATGTAACATCCAAATTTTCAATAAATAACTTGCTTTTTTAAAAAAAAAAACCGTTGTGGAATGATATTTTGGTACTAATGTTTAGTACATACATATTTGTTAAGAAATACCCTGTTTGTTAAATTAACGGTCATTTTGAATTGTTTAATCATTTATTACCCCTTAAAAATCCATTAATTTCATAACCTACATACTACATCCATCCTCCTTTTCCAATAGAACACGTGGAATAATCATAGGTGTAAGAGCGAAACCGGCATATACTACTGACAAATTGTTTCATTCTCTTGTATAGTAGCTTCTCTTTTTCGCCGGCTTAATATGTACAATTGTACTAAATTTTTTCTTTTAAATTTATTTTTATTCTTGTTTGAGAGTTGTGTTAATAAAGTTTAGAAATTTGAAAGTGTTTTGTGTTCCGAAATTTTCTATATTTAATTTTAATAGTTTTATTGAAGCATTTTTTTTTATTCTAAATTTGAAGTAAGTATAATTTATAAAATATCATTTAGAAAAAATTTATATTACATGGAAATAATAGTAAAAAATAGAAAAACTAATTTTTGTCTATTACAAGCGTGCCGCGTAAAAATTATCTTTGAAAATGGCGATTTTTTTATTTGTTAATTTTATCCAATAAATTCCTATTGGTAATAAATAGGCTAAATTTTGTTAAAATTTTTATATATTTTTAATAAATAGCTAGCTAGTTATTTTTTCTTAAAGTATTTTTCTAAATACTAAATAAATTTTAGAAATGATTAAAATAATATGAAAAACCGAAAAAAATACGATGTTTGGCATTACAAAACTGTTAGGTTATGTTTGTAGAAAATGGCGCTTAAAGCCAAATCGAAAGAAATCATCTTTATCCCTGTGTTGCCCCAAATCCTAATTAACCTTTTTCCAATTTTTAAACAATTTCCGCGATTTTTTTTATAATGCTAAATATCTGATTAAAAATAAGCATTTGCAATTATAGCACTTAGCTAGTTAAATTTTTATTGGTAAGCGTCATTTATACTGTGTTGTCATGATGATTATAATTGGGCGGTAAAATTTTAGTTACGCCAGTAGATCTTTTTAGAAAAAAAAAAACACATTTATATTTAGAAGAAATATTTTGATTACGCAAAACTGTTTACGTTGTTTTTTTTGGGGTGTTTTGCGATAGCATTATTTTGGGAAAATGCTTGTTTCATTCATTCAATAGTACAATCATTGCTATTGGTTGTTTGCAATTAATAAATGCATTAAGCATTCAGAAAAGCCACTCCAAATAAATTAAAAAAAAAAAAAAAATTTTAAGTACAAAATTGAGGCGCCAAAAATTTCTGTAAAAATGTGCATAACTAATAATATAATGTATTTCAATGCTAAAATAATTCTGTGTTATAATTATAAGATGGCTGATGGAGAACCAAAAAAGGGTCGTGGACGACCAGGAAAGAAAGTTGCAGAAGCTGATTCCAAAAAAGAAGAAGAACCTGTAGTAAAGGAACCAACAGAGGTAAGCTTAATATTAGAAAAACTGTTATTTTTCATGTATTTAATTATATACTTTTTTAGGCCAAAAAACGCGGACGTCCAGCTGCAGTAGAAAAGTCACCCGAAAAACCCGTCTCAGCCGATGAAGAAGATGAAGATGAGGAAGAAAAGAACGGTGAAAGTCCACCAAAAAAAGGTCGTGGACGACAACCAGCAGCATCAAAACCAGCGGCTGCACCACCAAAAGTTGCTGTTAAAAAAGGACGCGGTAGACCTCCAAAAAAAAGTGCTGCATAAAACAATAATTAATTTTTAATTAGCGCTTATATTTTTATTATATAAAAACAAAAAATTTCCATAATTTCTTTTTAATTTCTACACAAAATGTCAAAGTTAAATATATTTTTTTTTCTTATGGATAATTTCATAAAGTTAAGTTTTGTATTTAATAACACCGATACAAATAGAATTTTTTTATCAATAATCAATTATATTTAAATACATAGGTATATAGTTTTCTTTTCGTTTTCTGTTGGACTATTAGTTCTAGAGTTCATTTTTAAAATATGCATTTTTTAAATATAAGATTCCAAAATACAAATGCCATTTGAAATTTTGTTTTTTATCTAATTTTTTGTGGAAGAGTAATATTATAATTGTAACTTAAAAATCACCAATAAACTTATAACTCAAAACAATTAGTTTTAAAAGCAAATTTTAACAAAAAAAAATATATATTTTGATAATTCATTTTTAAAATGTTACATTTTTCATGGCAGGATTGGAAATAAATCAATTTTCTTTTTGTATTATAGAATAATTTTTATTGTTTAATACTTATAAAAAAATATGTTAGGCATGTTCCACAAAACCGTTAAAATTTAAAATGTACACCGACACCGTAACCAAATTTTTATTTGAACATTTTTTAATTTGATTACGGCGGCAAAATAAATAAATTTATTATTATTTTTTTTTATTTTACTGATGTCGTAATATAAAAGTCGAAATTATTAAGTATTGAAGTTACTAAAATATAATATACATAAATTTAGCATAAATAATATGAATCGAATAATTGTTTCATTCTGAAAATGTAAATCCAAATACATGAGTGTGATGTTATCATTGGAGAAGGCTTGTTATTTTTGTTGAGATTTCATTATAAAGCCCAATTTTATTATTTTGCTACATTTCCACAGTTTCGCATTAAATTTGGCTTTAGTTTTTATTTATTTTTGAGGAAAAAATACGTCGCATTTACATGCACCACAAAACTACCACCGAAGAGTAGAATAGAAGTGATTCTGAGTACTTGGACATGTATGCGCTACATGTGATTCACTCGCTTCTTACTCGTTCGTTGCCTATGAAAATATCCCCACTTCAATATACACTGATCCGCAAAATTAACGCACTAAAGTTGGGTTCACTAACTTTTAAAATAGAAAGAAATCATCAATTCTAATTACATTTTTAGGTAGGTGTTATGTTAAATCAACACCGATAAACACCCCTCCCTATAGTACGACGGAGCGCTCCAAGAGCGATCAATCATCGATCATGGTGATGCTCTCTTATACCTCACCATATATTATAGAGTATATACAGTGGTGGCCATATTATTAAGGACACATCAATTCTGTTGGGGAAATGTTTGCTTTTGGCGACTTATATATTTTACTAAACATTTTTATAGCCTATCCATACGAAACTATTATTTGTTAAGGTGCATTCAAAATGCAAAGTTTTACTTTGTACTAAATAATATTTGTACTAAAAGTAGAAATACATTTTTTTAACTAAATTAGAAATATTTCAAAAAACACATTTCTAGCTGAGCTACCTCAAAATATTGAGTGGATGCACATTCAGCATTATTGACTCTACATTTCTTTCATTTGGAGTTTTGTGCTATCTAGGCTAGAAACAGCTCTCAGGGCATTAAATAAATTTAGATTATATGAATAAAATTAGTACTAATTACAACAAGTAATTTTAGCCTTTATCATTTTTAATATACAAGTAAAAATTACATTTTAAGTACAGTTAATGAATTTTCCACTTAATATAACTTTTGCTCTTCTACTAAATACGATAAGTACTAATTAATACATATACCAACAAGTACTAATTTTATTCATATTAATCTAAATTTATTTAATGCCCTGAGAGCTGTTTCTAGCCTAGATAGCACAAAACTCCAAATGAAAGAAATGTAGAGTCGATAATGCTGAACGTGCATCCATTCAATATTTTGAGGTAGCTCAGCTAGAAATGTGTTTTTTTGAAATATTTCTAATTTAGTTAAAAAAATGTATTTCTACTTTTAGTACAAATATTATTTAGTACAAAGTAAAACTTTGCATTTTGAATGCACCTTAGCAAATAATAGTTTCGTATGGCTAGGCTATAACAATGTTTAGTAAAATACATAAGTCGCCAAAAGCAAACATTTCCCCAACAGAATTGATGTGTCCTTAATAATATGACCACCACAGTATATACCACGTAATGGCGTATATATGTATATACTCTATAATATATGACCTCACCGTGATCATCATTTGTCCGCATAATTCGTAAAAAAATGCGAACTGTAATTTCCCTGTTGTACGACTGAGTGCTCCAAGAGTGATCAATGATCAATCATGGTGATGATCTCTTATTCCTCACCGTGATGATCACATGTCCCCATATTTCGTAAAAAAAGAAAGAACAAAATGCGATCATTGTAATTTACTCCCATGAAAAACCCATTTAAAAAGCCGAAGATTTCTTTTTTTTGCTTTATACTTCTGTTTCATGTTCTTAACGTGCCATCTCAAACAAAATTTCTCGATTGCTCACGCAAAGTACAACTGGGCTATTATGATTGTCGAGTCGATCGACATGACTCGGTAACAGAGCATTCACAATGAAAAAACTTTACTTCCCAAGTATCACTACTTCAAATATATTTTGATTTGTTTTTGGAACTGATTTCCAAGTTTAAGCTCCATTTTATTATAAAATTTCCTATGGAAGTGATACCAAAATTCTAAAAACCTATGCAAGTTGATACAGTGGTAGACATTCGTATAAACGCACTATGTTTTTTGAATATACATAGTTCTAAGAGTAAAGTGTTTTGATTTTTTTCAAGTAGTCTAAATTATGTCTATCATCTGTTGATAAGATAAACCATTAGTAAAAATTTTAATATTTTACTTTAATAAATTGAAAAATCTAAATTTCAGGTGGACATTCGTATAAACGCACTTCTGATATTGTACTAAAATAAAAACCAAAATTAGCAATTTTTCTTATATTATTTTATTTAATATTTGGTCTGGCCCCGACCTTTCTGAATAACTTCGAAAATTCGAGAAGGCATTGAATTTGTTAAATTTTTGAGGGTTTTCAGATCAATTGTGGCCCAACATTCACGGATGGCACTTTTCAAATCTTTAATTGAATTATATTGCTGTTCATTTCCATAAACTTTTCGGGGAAGGCCCTCTAAAGGTTTTCGATAGGATTGCAATCAGGACTGCAAGCTGGCCATTCAAGAAGGGGAATGTTTTTCTCGAGAAACCACGGTGTGGTCTCCTTCGAAGCATGGATCGAGGCATTGTCTTGTTGAAAATTATAATTTTTGTTGATCTTATTATCCAGATAATTTATCAAAACGTCTTCCAAAAGGTACACGTACATACGGAAGTTCATTCGTGTCGTTATAAAGCAGATGGGAAGCTCCTCGTTATAAGAAAATGCTCCGCATACCACAACACACCGCCACAAAATTACGCTTCGACCTAACGACGCCATGTTCCTCCAAATTATGCCAGTAGCAACTGTAGCAGTCGGGAAAATCCAGATTAATTTTTTTTCCGTAAGAAAAAATCACACTGCCAATCCGTTATCGACGAAGGATTATTCGTATGCATGGCCGTTAAAAGTGGTTTGATCCAAAATTTTGTCCATTTTATGTTCGGTGAACTATTAAAAATACGGGCAATGTGTCGGGTCGTCACAGGAAGATCCAATGGCCTGCATGAAAGACGGTTTCGTGTATAGCTTCTTTGCGGATTAGACCTTTCTGGCGAGCTGAGATCTTGGATAGGCAATAGTCCTGATTGCAATCCTACCGAAAATCTTTAGAGGGCCTTCCCCGAAAAGTTTATGGAAATGAACAGCAATATAATTCAATTAAAGATTTGAAAAGTGCCATCCGTGAATGTTGGGCCACAATTGATCCGAAAACCCTCAAAAATTTAACAAATTCAATGCCTACTCGAATTTTCGAAGTTATTCAGAAATGTCGGGGTCAGACCAAATATTAAATAAAATAATATAAGAAAAATTGCTAATTTTGGTTTTTATTTTAGTACAATATCAGAAGTGCGTTTATACGAATGTCCACCTGAAATTTAGATTTTTCAATTTATTAAAGTAAAACATTAAAATTTTTACTAATGGTTTATCTTATCAACAGATTTAAGATGATAGACATAATTTAGACTACTTGAAAAAAATCAAAACACTTTACTCTTAGAACTATATTCAAAAAACATAGTGCGTTTATACGAATGTCTACCACTGTAGTGTGGGTTACCCAAGTTCCAACGATAATGTTGATAAATGGAAAAAAATTTGGAACTTATGAATAAGTTCAATTTTGTTATACTTGGGTTTTGACTTATAGGTTTGTATGAATTTCTAACAAAACGAGCAAAAATTTGTGTTCAGCAAGTTGGAAATTCATACAAACCTGTAAGTAAAATCTTTTCATTGTGAATGCTCTGTCTATTACCTTTCCTTTTTCGTATTGTTTTTGTCAAATGAATTAACGAAAACGCAATACAGAATCGTGTCGATTGTAGTGAGCGAGAAATATCGATAGTCTGCACTATCGATAGTTTTGAATTCGCGGAATTCTGTTATCATAGTTGTACGTACAATACATATTAAAAACACTTTAAATACTATAAAAAATGACACCCTGTCCGGTGCAAATAAAAACTAAAATATTTAAATTGATAAATATCTAGAAAGTGGACACTTAAGGCATGGCCACATGGCAAGTGATACGAAAATTTCGTTAAAACGTGTTTTTAATTTTTTTGATAAATAGAAATTATCGAATAATTGAAGTGAGCTACTTTACAATTTTTGAGTTTTAATTTATAAAATAACAAAATGTTTAATTAGAAAATGGGTTTTTATTTTTTCGTATACGGTGGGACGACAATCGTCAAATCGTACATTGAACCAACATACAATTATGTATTTTTTAGTGAAGATATACATATTTGGTTGTAAATGTTACTACCAAGGTAATGTAAGTGGTCCACCACAACTATTCGGTAATTTCTGTAAGGCTTGTCTCATGAAAATTAGTGGGCAACCCATGTGCAACATAACAAAGTTAAAAATGCTTGATTTTATGACAGTAATATCACAGAATAATAAACAACCAGAACCGACATTAAGTGGACCAACAAATTTTTGCTCTTACCTTATATTTTACATGTAAATTTTGAATTTTTAGCCACTGAACGATAATTTAACACCGAAAATCTTACCTTCGATAAACCAAGGTCAAAAAAATGAGTTCAATTTTCTCCATATAAAAACCGCGTTATGTCGTTTCTGGGTATTCTGTGGTAATATCAATTCTACTTCGACAAAAAACAAATAAATATTTAAAGCAAAGAAAAAGGAATTGGTTTTCTGTCATGAGAGCACACATTTTAAACTTTTTTAATTTTGTTAGGTCGTACACTAAAACCTCGATCTGCGTCGTTTCGATTTGCGTCGTTTTCGAAGTTGCGTCGTTCTTGAATTTTCAAAAATCGTCAAAAAAATAAAAACATATGTCAATATGTATTAATTTTATAATTTCTGTACAATGTAAATTTTTTTTTATTTTTATGCAAGGAAATGTTTCATTTTAGTACTAATTAACAGATTGGTTAAACAAACATAAAAGTATGAATGTATAGGAAATTTTATTTCGATTTGCGTCCTCTTTATCGGGGCTCAATTAACGACGCAAATCGAGGTTTTAGTGTACATGGGTCGCCCACCAATTTTTATGAGACAAGCTTAAGGCCCTTTTCCAATCACTCTATAGTCGCCGATAGTCAAAACTATCGATATTATTCGATAGTGCTATCGATTTTTCTCCACCACTAGTCGATTGTCGATACAGGTTTTGCAATTCAAATGATATTTAATTTTTGTACTTCATTCGTGTTTTTTCAAAGTATTTTCAATTAAATGTAGAATAAATTCAACTATTTAAAAAGAAAATTTAAATTTTAACATTTCAAGTTTGTAAATTTTTACAATTCCAAATCAATTTCCAAATCCGATTTACGTTATTATGCTCGTTCGTAAGTAGATAATTTCTAAATTTCGAATGTATCTTTTGCTTAATAGCACAGGTGTTCGTTTTCTGATAACCGTTATTACATTTTATCAAGCGTCTTCCATTGGCGAAAGTAAACTATTAGGTTGTTCAGAAATTAATGCAGGTTTTATGACTTTATTTGTTTCAACAATTTTTCAATAATAAAGAATTACGCAAAGAGTTTAACATTATAAGCCATTTTAAAGCTTATTTTATGCTCTTTCTTATCACATAATCTATTTGTAATCTAAATTGTAGTTTTGTCTATTTTTAGACTTTTGAAGTTAAGATGTCAAAACAAGAATTTCGCCAAATTTACTTGTATGAATTTAAACTCGGCCGCAGTGCAGCACAAACGGCTCGAAACATCAATGAAGTTTGGGGCCAAGGAAATGTTAACGAATGCACAATACAACGTTGGTTTCAAAAATTTCGTCGTGGTGAACTCAGTCTTGAAGATGAGAAAGGTCGCGGACGTCCCTCTGCCATTGACGACGATGAATTGAAGGCTTTGGTGGAAGCAAACCCACGCACGACTGTTCGAGAGCTTGCAGGGGACCTAGGCGTAAGTATTGGATTAATTTCGGAACATTTGAGCCGAATTGGAAAGTCGAAGAAGCTCGACAAATGGGTCGCCGTTATGAAGTTTGCTCTTCACTTGTTTTGCGCAACAAAGACGAATCATTTCTCGATCGCATTGTGACGTGCGATGAAAAGTGGATTCTATACGACAACCGACGACGTTCAGCGCAGTGGTTGGACCGTGGCAAAGCTGAGCTGCATCAAAAAAGACTATGGTGACTGTTTGGTGGTCGTCAGCCGGAATTATCCACTACAGCTTCTTGAATCCTGGCGAAAATATCACAGCAGAGAAATATTGTCAACAAATTGACAAAATGCACAAAGAACTAAAACGTCTGCGTCCAGCATTAGTCAATAGGAAAGGCCCAATTCTTCTGTACGATAATGCTCGACCACATGTTGCACAACCGACGCTGCAGAAGTTGAACCAACTTGGCTACGAAGCTCTGCCTCATCCACCATACTCACCAGACCTCTCGCCAACCGACTACCACTTTTTTAAGCATCTCGACCACTTCTTACAAGGAAAAGTATTCAACGACCAAACAGCCGCAAAAAATGCCTTCGAAGAATTCGTCGCTTCCAGAACTTCAGAATTCTATGCAACTGAAATTAATAAACTCGTATCTTGTTGGCAACAATGTATAGATTCTAATGGTTCTTATTTCGATTAATAAAATTTATTCTAAACTGAGATATATCGTTTTAAATAAAATGGTTGAAAACCTGCATTAATTTCTGAACAACTTAATATTAGCTAAATAAATGATAAGATTAAAAGCAATTGTTTTCGTCATTACCTGTCAAAATATAACATAAATTATAAAAATAACCAAATTATTTTTGAAACTTAACTAAATTATTATTTGTAGGCTTTTCTTAATAAATTGTTCACGGACAATATCGCTCAGTCTGAAATTTTAGTTTCTACAATCAACACGTGTTGAAAATGGGGGAAAAACGCCAAATCAGCACCGAAACGCGATCTGTCATCATTATTCTACATAATGAAACCGTGAGATTTGTTACAAATCAAAGGAATTATGAAAAGAGAGCAGAATAAACTGTTTCTAAAGCAACATGCTATTCCTTCGGGTGCTGATTCTCTAAAAAATAAGATAATGGGTAAACGTGTATACTCGTAAAAAGCATAGCTTCCTTTTATTAGTTTACAATTTTTCGGTTTTATTTGAATTTAATTTGAACCGAAAAATTGCCAATTCACTATAGTAGGCTTCGTTTTTTGCAAGTTTACACGTTTACCCATTATCTTATTTTTTAGAGAATCAGGGTGCTGGGCTAAGATTACTTGGCAATGGATTCATTTTCCAACAAAATAATGACCCAAAACAATAAATAGATGGAAGGTGTATTAAAGAACATGGTATGGTCACCTCAGAGTCCTGATCTCAACCCTATTGAACTTATGTAAGTGAGAAGACCTCGATAGAAATGTTCGTGACCGGTGCCCCTCTTCACATGTAGATATGCTTTATACGAAAGCTGGAACCCAAGAAACTATGAAATTGTTCGCTCGGATGCCGAGACTACAGTAAAATATTGTTGGAATCCAAAGTAGGATTTTTTGCCGAAAAATCTGTTTGGAGTGTTTTAAGATTTAAAATGTTATTAGAAAAAATCTATTTATGAATTTGATGATTATTTTAATTTGTGTAATTTGGGAGTTTATATATTTTATGATAAATAAACCTTTTGCCGTATAATTCAAGTTTTTGAGTTTTATTTAATTTTCCTACTTTTATTAGAGTGGTCTTAAACTTTTGGTTGGGGTGTATGTATATCTAAGCTTCTAAATATAGCAAGCAAAGACGTTAAAATATGTAGACTTAAAAAAGCAAAAACAAACCATCTAAAGTATCAAACTTTACGATAGAGACGTTAAACCAGATGGTATCACTAGGGTTGCTTAATCCAAATTTATAAAAGGCAACCCTCGTATAGTCAAAATAATATCTCGTTGAAAATTCCTATCCTTTCATTCCCGAGTAAATGCAACAACAAATTCATTTTTTGTTGTTGTTTTACTCGAGAATGAAGGAATAGGAATTTTCAACGAGATATTATTTTAACTATACTACATAGTAATTAATAGAATTGTATATAAATACAATAGAAGAAACGTAGGCATGTATTCACAACATTGGTCTTTCTTTTATGTAAAAAACACGTTTAGTTTTCATTGTTAAAAAATAGTTGTGCGTGGTTTCCTGAAAATTAAAAATTATCAAATAAAAAAAATAAAGATAATAAAGTATTATTTGTTAAATTTAAAAAAAAAAAAAAATTTGAAAAATGAGATGTTTAATCCAAAAAGGGACAATTTAAACGGGCATACAAGAAAAAAATTTTGGCGACAAACATTAGCATCAAAAATAATATTTTGGCACCACATATGAAAAAACAAACAAATATTTTTGAAGGACATTATTAAATACTGTAGCGACAAACATTGACATCAAAATTAATAAATTGGCAACAAATATAATATTTTGGAACAGAAAAAAATAATTTTTAGAGTAAAAAAAAAAAAAAAAAAATCGAGACAAAAAATTAAATTTAATCGATACAAATTATTTAATATTTGATGGGGGATCGATATAAAATATTGCAGTGTCATTAATAGATTCTATATAATCCGCTCCTACATGCGGCACGCAGTGCGACATGTTTGCCTATCCTGGCTCTACGTCCCTCGAAGTTTAAATCTAAGGCCCGTGAGAGTTACCGAAGCCGTTAGCCTCTACAATTCTAAGTTAAATTAGGGATCTCCATTTTCCAGAATATTTTAAAACTAATTTAATTTTTTTAATTTTTAATTTATTTATTTATAACTTTGTTGCCAGTTAATTATTTTTGTCGCCCAAAATATTTATTTCGATGCCAAAAAATAATTTTTGTGTACTCTTCCAATAGTGCCAAAAAATTATAAATGTTGCCAAATTATTTTTATGATGCCAAGAAATTTTTGTTTGTTGCTCATTAATTTGTGCCGTTTTATTATTTTTTTGTATCTCAAATATTAATTTTTTGTGTGCCGGTTTATTGCCAGCCAAATAAAAATAACTATCAGATCAAATATTAAATAATTTGTACGATTAAATTTGATGGTTTGTCTCAATTTTTTGTTTGTTTTATTATTAAAAATGATATTTTTCTATTTACTATTTTTTTTCAATGTTCAGTCTAAATGCGTTCACTGTGGAGAAAACCATCTGGCTAACTACAGAGGATGCAGCGTTGCTATTGAACTGCAAAACATCAAAAATATAGGAATGTGATTGCTAAAAATCCAAGATTATTCAGGCAGCAATCATTTAAGAACCCGAAGTAAATCGTAGAGTGTCGGGAACTACTCATGGACAATTGGGTAAAATGACTTATGCTTAAGTAATGGTGAGTAATGGAAATCCAGGAAAAACTGGTCAAAATGACGATACGGCAAAAACTTAAATCAATTTTAAGCAGACTCAATACATTTGATGAGCGACCAGAGTACAGTACTAAGCGAGCAATCCCTAAACAGAAAAATTGCCAATGATATAGAATTTTATGTTGGAATGCCAATGGATTTATGCAACATCAACAAGAATTGCAGGTGGTCCAGGACCCAGAAAAAATCGATGTATGCTTTATCACGGAAACACACTTCACTAGACAAACAATCATTACATTTAAAAATGATCAAATATATCACAATATTCACCCGAAAAACACTGCTTAAGTAGATATTGCAGTTATAATTAGAAATAGTATTCATCACTATGTAGAGCTAAAATATGAAACAGAAGAAATACAAAGCAACTGCTGTTAATGTCAAAATCAAAAATAGTTCTATTTGTATTGCTGGTGTTTACTGCCCACTGAAGCACTCATTGAAAGAAAAAGATTATCTCGAATTCCTCAGTAAACTAGGAAAACGGTTTGTACTTGGAGGAGATTTTAATGCAAAAAATTTCCACTGGGGCTCCAGATTAACAACGACTAAGGGTACAGAACGCATAAAAGCTATTAGGAAATATAGTTGTGAAGCCCTCATCTGGAAAACCAACCTACTGGCCGACTGATCCAAACAAAATACCAGACCTGATTGATTTCTTCATAATAAAGAACGGCTGGCAATAAACCGGCACACAAAAAATTAATATTTGCGATACAAAAAAATAATAAAACGGCACAAATTAATGAGCAACAAAAAAAATTTCTTGGCATCATAAAATTAATTTTTGGAACAAAATATAATAATTTTGCAACATTTATAATTTTTTGGCACTATTGGAAGGGAAGGGTACACAGAAAATTGTTTTTTGGCATTGAAATAAACATTTTGTGCGACAAAAATAATTAACTGGCAACAAATTTATAAATAAATAAATTAAAAAATTGAAATTAATTTTAAAATATTCTGGAAAAAGGAGATCCCTAATTTAACTTAGAATTGTAGAGGCTAACGGCTTCGGTAACTCTCACAGGCACGCGGGAGGTCGCTTCGCTCCCACCCGCTTAGCTCTCCGAGGGGCTTTAGATTTGAACTTCGGGGAACGTAGGAGCCAGGATCAGTAAACATATCGCACTGCGTACCGCCGCATGTAGGAGCGGATTATATAGAATCTATTAATAACACTAATATTTTATATCGATCCTCTATCAAATATTAAATATGTAATTTGTATTGATTAAATTTAATTTTTTGTCTCGAATTTTTTTTTTGTTATTACTAAAAAATATTTTATTCTGTTCCAAAATATTATATTTGTTGCCAATTTATAAATTTTGATGCCAATTTTTGTCGCCACAGTATTTAATAATGTCCTTCAAAAATATTTGTTTGTATTCTCATATGTGGTTCCAAAATATTATTTGTGATGCCAATTTATTATTTTTGATGCTAATGTTTATCGCCAAATTTTTTTTCTTGTATGCCCGTATTGCCCCATAAAGAACATATCTGTAAATTATGTACAAGTAGATAAAAACCACTACTTAAACTTTGATCATTCACCGATAGTTTTAACGTTAAGTGAAAAAATTATTCAGAAATAAAGAAACCCATTTCTAGTAAATAATCACACTAATTGGGATTGCTTTAGACTATCGCTAAGACCGAGGAGCAATTAGACAAGGAAGTTCACAAATTTGTAAACGATATGCAGCAATCAGCTTGAGAAAATACCCCTGAAATTAAAAAGAAAATCAAGGGAAACAACTACTGGAAATTAGGGAATTCCTAGCAGATAAAAGAAGAGCGAGAAGAGTATGGCAACAAACATGGGCCCCCAAGATAAAATTAATTTGAATAATCTCACTCAACAATTAAGAAAAGAGATCAAAGAAGTGAAAAATGAATCAATCAGCAACTATTTAAGAAAATTAAATAATGATAGAAATACTGATTACTCTCTTTGGAAAGCAACCAAAAGAATTAAAAGGTCAATATGCAGAATCCTCCAATAATAATAGCAGGTGAGAGATGGGTCAGGAATAATGAAGACTCGAGAATTTGCAGAACATCTCGAAAAAAATTCCAGCCACATCAAAACCAAACGTTAGAAGCCGAGATAATAACTGAACAAGCTGTGCAAGAAAGTAAAGAAATCCTACCGACAATACCAAAAGAAGTCGTGTGTGAGATAAAAGCCAATATTATATGAATATGAAAAAAGCTCCTGGCTACGATCTTATTACTGTACAAATCTTAAAAGAACTGCCAAGGAAAGCTCTGGTGAAGCTCACCAATCTTATAAATGCAGCATTTAGAATCAAATATGTACCAAGCTTGTGGAAAATTGCAGAAGTAATCATGATCCCAAAACCTGGGAAACCACCACATTGTGGTGTATAACCTATTTAGCTATTCGGTGTTTAGCCCTGTTAACACATATAGATTATATTCACCACTTTCTTCCATTATTGTTAGATGAAGATTTTTTTGATTAAAATAAAGAATTAAAAAATTTGGTATTTAGTCTGGTAAAAACGCCAAAGTGAAATTATATTAAATAAATAAGTGAATACAATTTAATAAATAAACGGTGGAATTTTTTCCTAATAATAATAAAAGTAGTGAATGCTAGCCGCTCGGCTTCACTACAACACATAACCTCATCTTACAGGCCAATTTTGATACTGCCAGTTATATTCAAACACTTTGAAAAGTAGTTTGATAGAGTGTGGCATGAAGGACTTTACCATAAATTAAGAAATCTTCTACTAATCCAATTTGCAAAAATACTGGAATCTCACTTGAAAAATAGACTCTTTAGGATTAAGTTAGATAATACCTTCTTTGAATTAAAAGAAATGCAGGAGTTCCACAGGGCAGGGTATTAGGGCCGGTTTTATACCTACTGTACACTTATGATCTTCCTGCATTAGAAAACAATACAGTAGCGACTTTTGAACATATCCCGATTACCATAAATCGAAAAATAGTACCGTATGCGAACACAGCTAAGTACCTCGGCATGACCCTGGATGTTAACCCTTTAATGCATACTGTAGCATATCTGCATCATGTTATTCTAATTTAAACTGCATCTACATTTGAGCATATTTTTTCTGTTTTGTTTCGTATATCTGTTGTTCATTTGTTTTTCTATCTCGTTTCACACATTTTTTTGTTTTTTTCTGCGTTTTGAAAATAAAATCGCCATTTAGAATTAGTTAGTCGATGTTTTGCATACAGTTAGTAGTAAACCTACATTTACATAATTAATTTTTTATAAATAAGAATATTGTTTTTGAATATTTATTTTAATTTTGAACGAATTGTCTTTTTATAAAGAAGCGTTATAAATGGAAAAATATTTAAATTTTATACCACAACTGCATAATGATGCAAATAGGCATCATGTCATAAAATCAATTTTCCGGGAAAACTAGCTGCTTCCAACCATTTTTACTTTGAAATTCGTTTCAACCAAATACATCTTTATAAGAAAAAAACAATTACAATTAAAAAGAAAAAATCATGCATTAAAGGGTTAAACTGCGATGGAAAGCACATGTCAAGAAGAAAAGTGAAGAACTAATACTTAAATACAGAAAGATGATTGGCTGATGGGAAGGAACTCTTCTTTATCAACATACAACAAGCGTTTACTTTATAAGCAAATATTGAAACCGGTTTGGACTTATGGTATTCAACTTTGGGGTTGTACCAAACAAAGCAACGTAAATATCATCCAAAGATTTCAGAATATGATATTAAGGAACATCGTTGATGCTCCTTGGTATGTCAGGAAAAACGATCTCCATAGGGACCTTAAACTGAACCTCATCGTAAATGAAATTCAGGAAAAAGCGTGGAGACATGAAGAAAGGTTCCGGCAACATGTGAACATTGAGTCAACTCAGCTTCTAAAGCCGCGTACACATTGAGCGAACGAACAGCGAACCAACACCAAACAGCGAATATTTGTTGTTCCTTCATTGACGATTTGGAGTGTGGTATACATCAAACGAACGGAAAGCGAATTTCCCGTATCTGTCATGTTCGCTGTTCGTTTGCAAAACTAATTGGTGAACAAGAGCGTGGATGTATTTTAAAAAAAAAAATTATTTAAAAAAAATTGTACTATTTTTTAATGAAAAATTATAGTAAAAAAAAATTAAATTATAAGATATTGAATTTTAAAAATGGTTCTTGACTTTTGCCTCACTCTGTACAATAAAAAACTTATTTCTGTTCATCGTTCGTTGTATTGTTTTTGCGTTTTTTTTTGTCCATACTAAACATCAATTTCCTTTGATGTTCCGCTCTTGGAGCGAACCCAAGCGTATGCGAATCGAACATTCGGTTCGTGGTTACGTCATAGTACACATTAAGCGAATTTGCGTTCGGTGTTCGCTGTTCGCTTGAAATTCGGTGTTCGTTCGCTCAATGTGTACGCGGTTTTAGCAACACGAATTTAGTAAGCAGACTTAAAAGAACCAAATCCGAGCTGGTGTGTGTGTGTGGTATGTGGTTTACTTCAATTTGCCAGACACTATGGAATGCCAATTGGAAGAAACCATAAATTAATATAAGTTAGTAAATTAAGTCAGAAACAAATTGCTCATTAGTCCAGGAGACTAGATTGTATAATTACATAAAATTTATTTTAAATAAAAAAAAAAAAATTTTCTTTCAAAATATTATATTTGTTGCTTATGTTATTATTTTTGATGCTAATATCTGTCGTCACAAAAATTTTGTTAGTTGCTTGTGCCGATACTTGGGTAGCAATGTAAATATAGCTATAGATAGCCAAAAATGTTCACGACAAAAATGTAGAGACGCCACACTTTTGGTGAAAGAGGTGAAATATAATTTGTTTTGCCAATGGACTTGAACGTTCTTTTGTTTATAAGTTAAATTTGTTCAAACGGATATTTCAACATTTATAAGTGAAAGAGTACCCAGCAAATGGAAATTTATGTATTGTTCAACGTTGTTGGTTGTTCCCGTTGGAAAGAATTCAGCTTTAAGAAAATATGTTTTGTTTCATAAACACAATGTTTTTTGACGCTGACAAATTTTTTTTGCACATTAGGTCAAATTTTGTTTCTAAATGAAAAACATATATATAGTAGATAACGTTAATGGTTTCATATAAATGTATTTTGTTCTGCGCATACCTAAATGTATACAATTTTGTGAATACTTTGTGTATTTTAGAAGTGTTTTTGTTTTGTTCTTCCTGTTCTGACAACATTCTTAAATAATATTATTATAAAACAAAAAAAAAAAAAATGTCGTTTTAATTTGTTTATTGTTTGAAATATTAATCAGAGTGTGTTAAACTTTAAAAAAATTCCGTCTCCTGTAATTCCAATTTATTATTTTTGGTGTATCCAAATTGCTTTTTATTGACATTAAACAAGAGACTTTTTAAGATGAAATTTATATAAAAAAAAAAAAAAAAAATATTGTATAAAATTATAAAGAAAATCTGAAGGGAGAATAGCTATTTCGCTCTCCGCTTTACCTACATATTTTTTGTTGTTTGATTTTTTATTTTTTTTTTTTGCTTTTCGATTGATTCATACAAAACACTCAGAGTAGATAGAGGTACATTCATCGTTTTTGGTAAACTAAACTTGTTGGTTCTCAGTTTTATTTTTTTTGTACCACATATTTAAATAACAAAAGCGTCTTAGTTTAAGCAGTACGAAAATTATAAATAATTTGAAAATAAAATAAAATAAAAATAGTTTAAAAAACATAAAATTAAATTCTTACTAATTAGCGTAAGTAAAAAATATTTGTTATTATTATGTGTTAGTTATTAAAATACCTCTATTGTTTTTTGTATTAATCAATAATAAAAAAAGATAATAATTTAAAAATGTATTTAAATATTAAATTAACGAAATTTTATTACTTTTGGAGAAAAGAGAGCGGTGCTATTGTATTATTTAATAAAAAATAATAGCAACAAAAAAAGCGAGAAACATAACAATGATAACTTGAATAGAGAAGAGAGTGAGATGGAGAGAAACTAAAAGAATTGTTTTTATGTACACATAATTGTACATTTGTACAACACAAAAAAGTTATTATTTTTTTTATATTAAGACTTATTTCATTCACTATGGCGTCTGACGCGCTCATTTTATTTTATTTCATTAAAAGTATACACGCATACGAAGTCATCTGTAATACTCTTAATCAGTGTTTTTAAAAATAAAAAAGTCGTTAATTTTTTGCATTGAAAAATGTTTAAATTTCAAAAATGTTGCTCGTATTTTAAAATAAATTGTTGAAAATTGTATTTTTGTTATTTAAATAGCTACATACAATAGAAAAATAATTTGAACGGTTTCTGTTTATGGCAAATTTCTCCACAGTGGATTTTATTGTTTGTTGTGTACATTGTACATGTATACTCATCATAGTTGATGTTAAAAAAATTATTAATATTTACATGCATCATATGTATTATTCTTAATTATTTTTTTATCTTTACAGCTTTAAATAATTGATCCCACTTATATAAGTATAAAATGTCTGATACTGAGGTAATTGAGAAAAAAAGAGGACGACCATCAACGGCCAAAAATGAAGATGCCTCCGAAAAAGTATGTAACACATATACGATATTTAAATATTATTATAATGAATAGTTTTTTAATAACTAAAATATATTTTAGAAACATTTTTTCGGTAATATTTTTTGTCTTTTATATGCAAGATATCTGATATTTGTGCCAATTATGTAACAAAATATTTTCAAAAATACTTACAAAATAATCTTTTATGAATTTTATATTTTTCCGAGTATCATGTAAAAATATGTTTTTTGAAATTTCGTATGAATTATGCCCGTATTCACGATAGTTAATTGGAGTTTAAATAGAAATTGAAAGTTGTTTTATACGGAAAACGGTGATACAATTATATACTTGACGCCAGAATCCCATTTTAGAAAACCCAAGTTTTCTATACATACAGTACGTGGCCAAATGTATCACGCCTATTACAGAACTCATTCCTACAGGAAAAATTACTATAGGAGAATTTGATATTACAGAGCTCGTTTTGTCGGAAAAAATCCTATGCGTAGGAATTTTAATTCCGAAATCAAATTTCTACATGAATTTGCTATTACAAAGGATGTAGCAAAGGAAAATATGTAGGAATTTTATACAAATATCTCCGATAAAAAAAATGTGACGGAATTTTTCAGAAAAATAATTTTTAAATGAATAAACTCATTTTTATTGAAAACAAAATAATTCTAATTCAGTTTAATCCCGAGTAACCACGCGTCACAAAAAAGCGACAAAAATTTCACATAAAATGGTGATTGGCGGAAAAAAATGTGACAAAAAGTTGTCACAATATGGATGAAAAATGGTGGATGGAGTTGACGCCGATTGTCACGCGTAAACGAACATTTTGTAAATCAAATTTGTCGGTTTTTGGTGGAATATTTTTGAAATATTTATTGAAAATTTAGTCACAAATTCGACAGTTTTTTTATGGTAATAAAGTCAAATATTTGTCTATATTTTCTGAATAATTGGTGGTTTAACTGTGAAACTAATTATGAACTATTTGATGAAATTATAACCACAAATTCGATAGTTTTTTTTATAAGATCACGTAAGACAATTTTTTATGACCCTACTTAAATAATTTTGTAAAAAATACTCCATTGTATGGTTTATTTGAAATTTTTATTATTATTTATTTAAAAAAAAATATCTACCAAAAATGTAGAAATAACAAAATCCCCCCCGTACTTTAACCCGAGCCGATAGTCAATACAAAATGTCTCGACTCTAAAAAATGAAAACTTAACTTGAGTTTTCTATGTGGTAGTTTGGTTTCGTACAGATAAGCTCGCACAAACAAAAAGTTCGGTCTACTCATCAGGTACTCAGGTTCAGGTAGCTACGAGCTACGACCAAACACAAACTACGAAAATACAATTCCAACTTCATACATTAAGTATGAGGCAAAAACGTAGTGACTTAGCGAATTATAAATTCACCAAATCGAAAAAACTCAAGGAAAACTGTCATTTCTGTGGGTTTTATGCCCACACAAATAATAGAAAGAGAAGTTTGTTGTCTGTATTAAATCAATAAGATTCTTTCGGCTTTTTATAGACACAATATATTAAGAATGTCATTAGTCATTACTCATTAGTGAATGCCATTATTTGATTCAATTATGATTCAAGAGTCGATCGACAATCGACACGACTCTTTATTGCGTTTTCGTTTTTTCATTTGATAAAAACAATACGAAAAAGGAAAAGGCAACATAGAGTCGTGTCGATTGTCGATCGACTCGACAATCATAATAGGGGTGATTGTTAATATATTGTGTCTATAAAAAGCCGAAAGAATCTTATTGATTTAATACAGACAACAAACTTCTCTTTCGATAAATTGGTGATCAAAATCTTTTTTTTTTTTTGGGGAGAGTAAAATGAATATATATTTTGTCACAAAATACCAGCATAAATATCTGTGGTTTTTTTGAGAAACTAGTTAACTGCAAATAGACCGTTTTTGGGAAATTGCATTTGAAACAAAAATGATTATAATTCAAATAATTTTGAATAATTTATTTATTTTGTTTGTATTATCAAATTAACAAGATGGCAGAAATCATTTGATTAAAATATATTTTGTAAAACCAGTTTTGTTATGCTGTAAAATGGAAATATATCAGATATCCTGTTTTGAGTTATCTGAATTTAAATTCATATAAAGTCGATATCTGCAGATAACTAGTTTTATTAACAAACAAGAGGCTCTTTATAAACATTTAAGTAAAGATAACTAGTTTTAAAAAAACGAAATTTTTTCCATAAATTAAAAAGTTTGGATGAAAATCAAAAATTATTGTGTAAATTTTAGTATTTGGTGATGAACATAATGGAACGATCAACATAATAATCATCTTCGTCTGATGATCTAAATAATTCATCAATAGTATCCATAATATTATTACCGACATTGCTACATTTACAAAAATTACGAACGTGTTTTATTAACAATATAAAACAATATTTAATAATGGGGTTATGAAGAACACAATATTTTTTTAAATCACAAGAATTTTAATATATTATGTGCAACTTACGGTTTACTAAAGAATAAGATTATGTTTATTATAATTATGATTATACGAACAATAAATACTCAGAAAAGTAGAAAAATATAAAGACATCCGATGCGAAATGGCAAATTAACTACATTTAAAAATGCTAAAATCATTTAGGCGTTTTTTTTATTTCACAAGAAGTAGGTAATTGAAGTTATTTATATTTAATAAAATGGAATAGTTCCAAAAACACATTTTTTGTTTTATAGCAACTATATAACTTATTATAACAAGTTCATTGAAAAAAAAAAAAATTATTTAAATTTAACTAATATAGGAATAACTTCACTTATCTTGTTATTTAATAAAAATATTTATTTTTTTGAAGCAGTTATTCACTTTCAATAATTTTTTTTTGGGGAAATTAAGGGAAATTTGGAAAATTTGGCAAAGTTATCTGAAAATTTTCACAATTTTAGGATGATTTTCATTCATAACTCAAAATCGATAAAAATGCAGTTAACTAGTTTCTCAAAAAAACCACAGATATGTTCCAAATTATCAACTTTTTTTGTGACAAAAAGGAACTTACATTTTGTGACAAATTAGTGACTAAATTTTTTTTTTTTTGGGTAGAAAAATCAACGTACATTTTGCCACAAAATACCCGCAAAATATGTTCCAAATTGTCAACTTTTTTTGTGACAAAAAGGAACAGAGACGATTTTTTAATTCCGAAAAAAGTCGATCTGACAATACTATTTCGTGAAAAAAAAAAATTACTGTATGAATTTCGGATTCCTACATAGGTAACAGCAATTTCCTATCTGTAGGAATTAAAATTCCTACAGGAATTAAATTCCTATCGAGTTCTGTAATAGGCATGATTATGAACTTTTTAAAATTGAAGTATTCAACGGAAATTTGTTTAAAAAAACACGGCTTTTTTAACTTAATTGGTTAAAATCAATTTATTAACCTTTGTAATATTATAAACAAGCAAAAAAAAAAATAACAAATGCAACCGGATTAATATTTCATCCAACTTCCATTATTTTTAAGCAAAACTGAAACACAACGCGGCATAGTGTTAATCGAGTTTGTGTTGGTGTCCTTGATTAAGGGGTCAGTAATTCAGTATACCAAGTATTTTTAATTACCTCAATCAACATTGACCTTGGTTGTGATGATGTTTTTAACAATTGCTGTTTTAATACAACCCAATCTGGTGAATTACTCGCACAATTCAGAATGGCTATTTTTTTTGTGCTAGAAAATCCAGAACCCATTTTGCGATGTAGTATGGGGCTCCATATTGTTGAAAGATGGCAGTTTTGATTTCGGCGGAGGATTTCTGGAAGTTCTGCTACCAGCACTGTATCTTGGGGCTGAATATATATTTTTAGAACGTTCATCGTTCCCTCGATGAAGAGCAGAGGTGCTAAGCCTTTTATGGTGATACAACCCCAAACCATTACTGAAGTTAGATGTTTTACCCGTTGAGTAATGCAGGCCTCATGAAACCGTTCATTTGAGTGACGTTTAAGAAATAAATTTCGCTCTGCTGTAATTTTAATCTGAGATTTGTCCGAGAAATAAACCCATTAAAAACAGTAACATTAAAAAATGATTTAAATAATCGATAAACCTTAAATTGTTGATCACATTTTCCCAATCTACTGTTGAAAACTGTTTATAAAGCTTAAACATGCCACACGTTTGGCCATCATGGCACTATTTAATTTTTGTTGAGTCGTTGGGCGACATCTTTTTATGGCGAATTCTTCAATGGACGCCATAGCGTTCTGGCAGACATTTTGCCACTTTCTTCATTAAGAACATTATTTATTGCATTTGCCTATTTTCTGGGATGCTTCAGAACGGTTTTCAGAATGATTCTGCCTTCTCTTTTGGTCATACTTCGCTTTCAACCACAATGGTGTGTGCGCTGGTTAACCAAAGAAGCACCGTTTTCCTTCTGCCTCTTAATGTTTTACACTGAGAACATCATAATCTCAGCCAATTCGGCAATTTTACATTGTGTAAAGGCGGCTTCTTTCAACTATCGTGTTACATACCGTTTTGTATTCTCAGAAATATCTTGTTTTTGTTCCATGCAACGATGATTCAATAAACGCAAAACTAAATTATGTAAACGGAATTAAGTACATACATATTAAGTACACTTCTTAAAAATAATAATTTTATTTTAAATATTGTGTGGTTTATACTAATTATAAATTACAATGTATCACAAATGATTGCACCTTAGACCATTATATAATGGACCGCCACCAATAGCTTTTAACTGTCTCCAACATCTGCAGCACAAAGTAGCCAGGTGACCGATAGGGTAACTATAGCAAGTATAATCAAAATTAGTACTCACAGATGTCACTACCAAATGCAGTAGATTTATTTATACCAACAGATGTCACTGCAACTTCATCCATCGTAAATCTTATAAATCTAAATAATAAATCTTATGTTAGAACAAAGTTAAATAAAATTATCCATTTTATGGGTCAATAAAATATTTTTTTTGAATTTTCGTTTTCTATTTTATTTATACGTAAATTTAAACTTGCAGTGACTTCTGTTGGTACTAATTGTATCTACTGAATTTTGTAGTGACATCTGTGGGTACTAATTTTGATTATACTTGCTATAGTTACCCTATCGGTTACAAGGCTACTTTGCGCTGCAGATGTTGGAGACAGGTGACAGGCTACTTTATAATTTTATATGGAAACGTCACTTCGCTAGCGGTCCATTCTATTGTATGGTCTAAGGATTGCACAATTGAAATGCCAAAAAATTAAAAATATTGAATATCGGCAAAAACGATAATAACAAATTTACAGTAATTAAAATATATTTAAAAAAATGAAAGTTCATATTAATTTGGTCATGTTGTATATTTCGCACCTTTGTGATTGTGCAATTTTATGCCTGTAATTAGAAAATTTGTACATAGCAACATGATGGGATATGTCACGTGATTATCACACAGGAAATCCTGTATATTCCGATTACGTAATAAAACATAATTTTCGGTTTATAATGATTGTGAAAACCTTACCTTAAAAATAGTTTAAATTGGCCAAAATCGGCATAGAACTACCACAATTTATCAAAAGCACGGTTTTTCGAACATGTTATAGGCCGATTTCCAGAAATCATACAAAAATGTAGTTAGTTTACTGGCCAAGATCAGTATTTGTGCATATTACTTTTTAGCTAGAATTGGCCATAGAATCTTGACAATTTATCAAAATCGCTTAAATGTACACTACTCCATAAAATTAAAGGAACAAACATTTTTTCAATTTTTTTAGTGTTTTTTGAAGAGCTGTATCTTTGACTTTGTAAAAAACGATCATACAGAGATGATAAGAAAAGCATTTTAAAGCTTCAAATCTCTAGTTTCGAGATTTTTGAGCAGAACATTTTTGTGAGATACCGTTATCACGTAAGGAAGAGCGCGATAAAAAAATTCGATTTTTTATTTTTGTTTGTAAGGATCCACGGGCTCGGGATTTTTTTTTTAAGGTAAACCAATACATAGGTCGGTTAGCCTGTTAATTATGCGCTAATTTAATTTCTTTCTGGTCTCTCTATGTCAACTTTTTGCTGAGATATCTGACTTTGAATTAAAAAAGATCCCTTTGTCTTTGATCATCACTATCGATTACCAATGATTGACCAGTAAATTTTAGGGCAGCCTTAAAAACTTGAGTAAATTTCCTACAAGATCCTTTAATGATGATTATTATTATTATTATTACTTGAGGGCCATGTGGGCATTCAAGCCACCTCGCACTGCAACCTAAAAGATCTTTTGTGCATTAAGCCCTACTTAATTATCCGTCCAGTCAATATTCAGGCTCTTAATGAACCTGATAATACTGCCGACCGGTACGTGATACTTACTATCTGGGCTCATTGCTCTCCCTCCTAGATGTAATAACATTTACTTCTGCTAGAAAAGCGGTAGCATTGGGACTCAAGGACTTCGAGAGGGCAGACCCACTCCCGTGTATTCCTACCCGTGCCTCGTCTACCGTTTTTATTTTACTCTTGCGAGTTGCTGGGAATAAAAAATCGCTTGTAGGTCACCCAACTTTCCTACAGGAAGGCTAAATAAAACTGGAGGGTGCCTGATATCCAGAGTCCGCATATATGAACTGATAACCTATCAGCCATTCATCTTTCGGCATATGCTGTTCCACCTTAGATTAGGAATTTTTTGTCAAGGTTTTCTCCTTTAGCGCCGTACTTTAGCCTGTCACAAAAGGCCATATTCTTCCTAATGGCTACAGTTACCGGTGGTTGCCGCGAGGAGGCAGTACGTACACTTGCGTCTACTAGAAGGTTACGGCTAGTAGATAATCTACAAACTTTGGCCCTCTTCTAATTGGCCATATTCCAGAACTTTATCCAAAGATCATTTTAGCATCCCATTTCCATCGCGCGTAACAACTTTCACTAAAACCGGTTCAGGAATAGCGACGTTCCATCCTAGTAGGACATATTCCAGAACTTTATCCAAAAATCATGTTAAATCCCTTTTCGATCGTACTTGCTGAATTTCATCAAAATCGGATAAGAAATGGCCAAGTTCCTTCCTAATAGGCCATTTTCCAGAACTTTATTTAATTTTCTGTCGTCTCTTATGGGCGAGTATTACAAAAAAATCTTACGACCGTTAAGAGTTGACAAGTAACTAATGCAAAATGTGAAAAAAGTGTTTTTTATTTTGATGATCAATGGATGGATCAATTTGAAAATAACACAGGGCTATTCGGGTACATTAAACTGTGCAACATTAATCTATTCATTAATATTTGTAAAGTAACGATAGATTTACTAAAACAACCTAAAAAGTCATTTTTTTGTACTTTTTTTAAATCAATATTGAGTGTGATATTTTTTCTTTTCTCAAATAATCATTAAAGGATTTTGTCCTAAAATTTACTCTGCAATTATTGGTTGCTGAGATATCGATGATCAAAGACAAAAGGATCTTTTTTGATTAAAAGTCAAAGATACTTTTTTGATACGGCTGGTCTTCAAATGTTTACCACAGTAAGTGGACATCATGTCGAGTCGAAAACATACTAGACATTTATAGGCACTCAATGTTGTATCAAATGAAAAATTATCAGAAATATTCATTTTGGGCTACAAACATACAGGGTGAGGAAAAAGTATGGAATCCCCTAAAAATCTCGCGGATTTCGGTAAAAAATAATGAGCAAGGGTTATTCTTAGGTAATTTTCAACAAGGAATCTAATGGTGATCTTGGTTGTGACCTTGACCTTCATTTTCAAGGTCATTTATAGGTCAAGGCCATTTTTTTAAAATTGGGAACACTATTTTTGATGACAGAATCGAAAAGAGCGATCAATTGTGCGTCCGAATATGTATTTTCCATGACCTCCAAGGTCATATGTAGAAACTTACATTGCGAGGGAAAGTATGGAACCTCTAAAAATCTTGCGGAGTATGTCAAAAGGAAAATAAGCAAGGTTTATTCTTAGGTAATTTTCAACAAGGAATTTAATGGTGAGCTTGGTTGTGACCTTGGCCGTCATCTTCAAGGTCATTTTGAGGTCAAGGTCATTTTTTTATATGAAAACTCCTGTTTTTGACATAGGATTCGAAAAGATCTATCAATTGTACGTCCGAATATGTATTTTCCATGACCTCCCAAGGTCACCTGAAGGAATAATGATTTGCTATGAAAATTTTAAATAAAATTTAAAAAAATCATAAAAACAGAACATTGTAATAATGCTTGTGTTGCTAATAAAAAAACAAAAAAAATAAATTTTAAAATGAAGAATTAATTTTTTTAATTTTAATTTTTTTTTAATTTTCATAGAAAATCATTATTTCTGCAGCTGCAAAAAAATGACCTTGACCTCAAAATGACCTTTAACATGAAGGTCAAGGTTACAACCAAGCTCACCATTAAATTCCTTGTTGAAAATTACCTAAGAATAAACCTTGCCCATTTTTCTTTTTGACATACTCCGCGAGATTTTTAGAGGTTTCTATACTTTTCCTCGCAATGTAAATTCCTTCATATGACTTTGGGAGGTCATGGAAAATACATATTCGGACGTACAATTGATCGCTCTTTTCGACTCTGTGATCAAAAAGAGGGGTTCTAATTTTAAAAAAATAACCTTGACTAGAAATGACCTTGAAGATGAAGGTCAAGATCACCATTAAATTCCTTGTTGAAAATTACCTAAGAATAACCCTTGCTCATTTTTTTTGACCGAAATCCGCGAGATTTTAAGGGGTTTTCATACTTTTTCCTCACCCTGTATACACACAATACACTTGTAGATAACAAAATCCAATTACAAGTAAATAGATTTATTCAAATTAAATATAAAAAAAAAGCATACAAATATTCCTGTTCTATGTATCAATATGCAGGACTATATGTACATATTTGTGTCGATTGTACATAAAGCAAAATACGAAAATACGTACAAGTATGCGTAAAAATAAAATAAGATATGAAAATTAACTGCGTATATCAAATTGAGTAAATTTTTAATTTTAATTCGATCTAAATATGATATTTTTGTGTTAATATTTTATGTACAACCACACAAACATTTAAATCATGCAATTAATCAAGAAATTTGATTTGTTTTACCAGAGACAACGTAATACCGTTGATCTCTCATTTTACTAAAAACATGAAACAAACTTATATTAGATATTTCCTTTGTTATCGTTGTATTGGTGTTGTAATCGCGTTGCGATGCAATACACCGATAAAAATTGAATGGAACATTTTTATATTTTTTTCATTTTTTTAGTAAAATGAGAAACCTATGATAAATACGTTGTCTCTGGTTTTACTATAAATTTAAAACATTGCCTAATAAATGCATCCCGGTGGATTACATTTTCCATATTCACATAAAACTTCACTAATTTATTCACAAACACAAAAATGAAAATAAAAATTCATTTAATTTAAAATTACACTTAAATTAAAAAAAACTCAATTAAATAATTTAAATTAATCAAAAATAAAAATAAATTAAACCAAGAAATTTTTATTTTACAGAGCAGAACAAAAACACGTCTGTCTCCTTTTGAACGTTTATCGTCCTCCCTAAAGTGTAATTGTCAAATATATAGCTAAAATTCTTTTAAATTATTAAATGTAAATTAAATTGTATTTGTTATTGTTTTCTTATGCAAATTGCTTACAACTGCCAAATACACAGTGAAATCTTAAAATGATCTCTTGTTGCAATTTGGAAGTCTCGCTATTTAATTTATGAAAAAGAGAAATCAGTTCTTGTCCAAGCCCCACGGTGTAAGCACTAATATAACCAGAGGGAACTTTGAGGCTTTGCTGATAATATTACAAACACAAGAACTTTTTTTGAATTTAAATTGTTTTTAATAGTTATTTATACTTTACTATTGTATCACTATATGAATGAGCTTATGCTCAAAATAGGATGTCCAAAAATTTTAAAAATAAAAATAAATAAAAAATAATTACAAATGTAATAACCTGTGCAGAAAGTGACTTATCAATTATTGTTGCAAAGAATATTTGCATACATGGATACATTTGCATACATGGATACATTTTCTTGTAGCAAAGACTCCGTACATTAGAACACAACCTATATTTTACCAAGCGGTCAAAATTTCCAAAGGTTGTCTTCAGGGAGGTGGGCTCTAACCCCTGTTATGGCTTTTGGTGATTGACGATCTACTTGTGAAACTTCAGCATCCAGGCTTTGTTGCTCAAAGCTATGCGACGATCTTGTTATTACAGCTGCTGGAAAGCACCTGAACGTGTTATCCGACTTAACGCAGAATGCCTTACGTATTGTGGAGTCATGGTGTGATGGAAAGGATCTACACGTTAATCCTTCTAAAACTGATATGGTTATATTTACCAGGAATCGAAATATTGGTGGACTAATTGTGCCTTTACTCTTCGGGAGGCCGATTAAGAGATCCGACCACGTTAAGAATTTAGGTATTAGGTGTCTTCTTGGACAGTAAATTTTCTTGGAAATTTCACCTGGAGTATAAACTTCAAAAATCGACTGCCATATTTTGGCAGTGCAGACGAGCCTTTGGGAAAACGTAGTGTCTAACTCTCAAAATCCTATGCCCTACGTTTGATTTACATTTTTCAGGCTGCCTGGGCTGTTACTGCACAGTTTTTCAAGCGGAACTAATTGCTCTTACGCTCTGCGTAATTGAGGCATTGAATCTCGCTGTTCCTAATAAAAATGTTGTTTTCTGTACAGACAGCTTATCAGTATCAGTACTGAATTCATTGAATAATCCCGTGACTGTGTCAACATTTGTTAAGGACTATAAATACTTTTTACATCTCCTCTGTTCTAGCAATAGAGTGACGATTATGTGGGTCCCTGCTCATTGTGGCATTGATGGCAATGATGTCGCTGATTCTCTAGCGAAAGCTGGGGTTGAGTTTAAATTCATCGGTCCCGAACCAGTTGCTTCCTTACCATTTAGTTATGTTAAGGAGGCGATCAAAAATTGCGCTGTAAGTGAATTAAAACAGCAATCTCTTGCTTCATGTAGCTGCCGCATTGCCAAACTTTTTATTAGTGGACTTAATTTGAGGGCCACTAGGTTTGCTTTATCTCTCAGCAAGAAACAGTTGAGAGTTCTAATCGCGAATCTTACTGGTCACGGTCATTTTAAGGTACACCTTCAGCGCATGGGGCAATCTCTTACGTTGTATGCGAGGATTGCCTTGAAGACGATGATGATTGCATTCACTTCGTGTCCAGTTGTCCGGCTTTCAACAGAGTTAGGTTGCAATTATTTGACTCTAGATCCATTGCTGATAATCAGCTGTATTCCTTGCCTTGGCGTAAACTACTCGCGAGTTAGGATAGAATTACTGGTATGCACCATGGGCCCATCGTGGTATTGAGTGCGGAACCTCGAATAGTTCCAATTAATCTGAATAATAATAATAATTACCAAACATAAACTTTTCCGTAAGTGACCTAAAAAGCCTGACATTTACAAGAAACTGAAGAGAATTAGAAAATCAAATTAGAATAAAAAATTAAATTTTAAAATTAGAAGTCTCACAATCACAACTAAGTCCGAGTTCGCGACAATATTCTGCGGAAAACTTTTCAGCAGGATTGCATGCGATTTAAAAATATTTTATTCGGAAGGGGAAATTTGTTTACGAAATAGACTACATTGATTGGTTGCCTGCTGAAAAATTTTCAGCAGAATATTGTCGCGAACTCGCACTAAAGCTTAAATTTGTAATGTTCCTCTGGGATATTAAATTCTTTGTTTTATAATTAGTTAGAAGAAGCATCTAATTACATTTTAAATTTTCGCAGTTCTTTTTAATTAAATATATTTTTTACAATACAAACATTTATTTCTTTACAGGTTGATCTTAAAAAAAGGCCTCGCGAATCGACACCGCCTAAAAAACAAACTGCCACTGAAAATGGCAGTACTCCAGCAAAACGAGGACGTGGTCGGCCAAAAGGTACTAAGAAAGCTGGTGGCAAATTACGTAAGCCACCAGTTCCGGGACGAGGTCGTGGACGACCAAAAGTAAACAATGATCCACCGAAAAATGAATCAGCCACAGACGAGACAGAAGAAGACGAGGAACAGGAGAGCGCATCAGATTCATAAAATAATAATTAATGATATTTAGATGATCTGAGCGCTACAAATCAAATATCTACTTTTAATTTATTATTTTTGTTATAATTTTTATAATTATTTTTTGTGTGATAAATAATACAGCAAAAGAAAAAATTATTTTAAATTACGTATATTGTTTTGAAATAAAAATTTAATGTAATATGTATTTTAATTTTAAAATAAATCTAGTTACAGTAAAATTCAACTATAACCTAACCTTGTTTATAAAATACTTTCCTTAAGTTCTAGTGTCAAACTCTCTTAAGGGGGCAACCTCCTGCAGATATTAACTTTTTGCATTTTTTTTTCTTTAATAATTCATTTAGTGTCTGAAGAATATATTTCCAAAGTTTCAAGCCCAACAGAAAGTTCTAAAGGTCCCTAGGAAGTTACCGCAGTGATGCGAAGTAATGCGTTCTCTTCAAGAACGAAAACTTTAATCGAGTTTTCTTGAAAGGTGTTTTTTTTCGCGCCGTGGAATGTAACATAACTCAAAAAGTAATGGACCAATCAACTTGAAATTTTGTACACATATTTTTTAGCTTGTCAGCCTCTGCACACACTTAAAATTTCGTGTAAATTGTTTAACTAAAAATGTTTTGAAGCATGCCTATAATTGGGACCAAAATACCTTGGCTGCTCCATATAAGTATCGGTTTAGTTTTATTGCCATCCGTATAGCATTTTCGCGATGTCTAGAAATTGGTAGACTATGTTTCGCCAGTTTCGTAAATATTCCTAAATTTCGTTTCTCTCGTTATAGACAAAAGTAAATTTGGATTAAAGCTAATTTCAAATTGGTCTTTTCACGGCCATTATCTAAACTCCTATTTCAATTTAGGTTTAAAATTAATCTGACAACAGCAGCGATATATTATTTCTTAGTTTCCTAACAAATTGTGGGACAATTGCGAACACTTTGTAATTTTGTCCAATTCATTAAAAATCTATTTGTTTTTTAATGGCTACAGAATTAAAACGAAAGATTAAAAGTTATTTTTCAAGATCTAAGACCCAATTTTTTTTTTCAAAATTCTGATAAATTCTCAGCATTCCACAAAAATCTATAAAAAATTGTAAGACTCAATTATAAAAACTAAAGTGAAAATTGTAAATCGAACAATTTCTTCAGACAATTCAGTTAATCCAGATGACCTGGCCAACTATATAATGGATTGTTGTTTCTTTCACACATTGAGATATTAGTTTTTATTACCAAACATTTCCAATTTCAGTGAATAACTCTAGAAATAACATAACCGTGAAACTGTCAAAATATCGTCAACGGCAATTTGAAATATCACGGTAAGGACACGAAACTGGCACTGAAAGCTAAAATACGGACAGCAATGTACTGAGGGATAGTTGCTTCAAATCAAATCCTACGTGAAAGAATATTTTTTATCACTGACACTGCAAGCAAATTTGGGGAACTGAGCGGGCGACATGGCACGGATGTGGGTTCACTGAATTTTTAAACCTGAATTTTAATTTTAAAGTTCTCGCAAGGCAGAATCTCGACAAAAATCTGCCTAAATTAGTCACGAGTAAATTTTCTAATTGTTAGTAAATTTCTGGTTAAATTGATAAAGGATTTCTTAAGAAAACTTAGCTTTCTGAGTCTGAACACTTAATTCTGTTTTGTGTTATCTATGGGCTAATAGAGCATAAAGCACGAAAACATCGGAAATTACTTGCGTACATGTAGTCAATTTAGTCTAATCTCCACCTAATAATTCCTCCTCAACTGAACCCCATTACTCGGCATCCTTCTTCACAACAACTCAACCCTCAACTAAACGCCTAACTCAATCCTCAACACGGTCCAAAAACCTAATGCGTACATGAACTTAGCTCTTAATAAATCAAGGTAACTTCCAACTCAAATCCCAACTAAACCTCCAAATAAATTCCCAACTGAACAGCTGAATGAACCCCAACTGAACTCCAACCCAAACCTAATTAACTCCAATTCGACCATAAATGCAAACCACAAATTCCAATATCAACACCCTACTCAATCCCCCAAATCAAATAGTCCGCAAAAAATACGTGCGTACATGAACTCAACTCTAGCTAACTTTCAACTCAACCTAAATAAATCCGCAACTGAACCGCTCATTAAGCGTCAACTCAACTCAAACTCAGCTCCCAACTCAATCCTCAACTGAACCCTAAACTCAATCCCTAAACCAAAACTATCCGAACACTGCTTGTGTCAATGAACTCTACTTAATCCTAACTCAATCTCCAATTCAACCCTCAAAAAAATTCCTAACTCAAAGTCCAACTCAATTCTCAATTCAATGCGACTCGAAGAACTGCATTCGTACATGAACTCAATTCAAGCATCAACCTTAAACTCAAACTCAACTCAACTCTCAAATAAACATGGTCTTAAAATTTACATTCGTATACATGAATTAAACTCAAGCTGTCTCTAATCCATTCAACCATCCATTCAACACACAAATAAATTCTAAGCTGAGCCGCTTGTTAAACTGTAACCCACCCGCATCTCAACTGCAAATCAACCCCAATTCAACGCGCAAATGGAACTTAACCCAACCCTCAACTTAACCGCAGCACATAATTTCTCAACTGCTCACTAAACCCTAATCCTCCCCAACCCATCCTCCGAAACGATGTCATGCTAATTGAACGAAATGTCTTGAACTGAGTGTCTGGACGGCCCCCTCCTTTTGGTATAAACCTCATCCAAAGTTTTGGAATGTATAGTTAAAGGCATAGGTTGTCCGAAAAATCCGGACCAAGCTGAGAGAAAATTTCCCCAGTACCTTTCTGCAGTAAGACTAGAAAAATCCCATCTCCTCTAGCGAACTTGAAAGATTTGGAAGAACCAATATACCCCACTTTACTTTACTGGAAGAGAAAATCCTACCAGAGAGACCCTACATGCTATTGTGTGATATATATAAGCTACCTCAAGAAGTACTCTGAGAAGTCCTTTACAAAAGCTCTAGTCGGTCAATTTCGAAACTCTAATTTCCTACCTCTGCATGGTTTGGATCAAAAATGGAGGACCTCTAGCATGACGTATTTATGAAAGTAGGTTTATTTCCCCTTTGATAATGTCTACATTGTTAGTAATCAAATACTCAAAAAGGGTTAAGTAACTCGTGTATAGTTAATGTCACTGCTACCCACACTATATGGTGTGCGTTTGCATCACAACCTACAAAGTAGCCCTGCCTTTCCCATTTGCAATGGGATATGAGCCGCTTAACTTCATCTGGATGTGTTGTTTCTGACTCACCAGGAAAGTAGAAGGATCCTCCTGATCGCCCCTTTCTTCCGGTACCTCCACCATCAACGCTACTAGTCCCTGTAGACGAACTCTGGAATGGGAATAAGGTTTATTTGCGAGCTTGGCAAACTAACCGCTCTAGGATTTTGAATTCCGTTATCATAAATCAACTTACCCAAACCACACCATAAATCAACTTACACCAAACAGAATCTGCGGCTGGGACAGGTTATTCACCTCAACAGCCTTCAACTGTGCTCCTTCCGATGGTTTTATACCTCCGATAGTAGCCTTAAGCTACTGTTCAGTGGCTTTATTGGCACAAGTCACCATTAGCCACCCGAATCGGAATTGATTTTCAAGGAACTATGATTTTAGTTACATGTCTCCCTGCTCCAGCACCTTCTCCAGAATGCCATCCTGAACAGAATTTAGCAGCTTCACCATCAGGATCCTCTACCTGTCTAAATGTAACTCCAGGCCGAACTGCATAACTCGAGTTTGTCACCGGCACACTGGCCCCTAGACTCTTTTGTGCTGGTGGTCTACCGTATGACGCTTTAAGAGCGTCATCATTCTTATTATTATTTATTTTTTCCATTCTGATTCCCCAGAGTTGCTGAAATTAATTTGAAGTACATAGTGTAGGAGTCTGTTGTTGATACCGCAAGCTTATCTCTCTTGGCAAAGACTAAAACCTAAAAAATTCGGGGTAGGCTGTGTCTTCTACACGGCCGTAGGTGCTTTCCGTGATAACGTTTATAAGAGGTGCGAGAAATGGCACGATGTATGGGTTTGTTAAAATAAATTTCTTTATTATTAGTATCATGAAATGAGAGTACAGTGATTGTTTGCAAACAATTAAGTACTGGGCGATGGTATGAGAAGTACGATATGAAGCGCAGGGTCTCAGCGGAGATGTGCCTGATGAATCTGAGTTCCAGACAAGTGCTTCCTAAAGTCGCCGAGGCTAGTGTGGTGGACACGCAGTCTAGGTCAAATATATATCAAAGTTCACACTGACATATGACCTATCAGATCAGGCATTCCCCCTTTATAGAGCTCTCTAGCATTGTAAATCGCCACTTTGTACATCTAAATTTTAATTAAAATGTATGTGAAAATTAATTATTTTAATTAACAGTAAATTATCTGCCACAGTTTCTTTACGCACAAATTGACACCAGAATTACTCCGGTCAGACAGTGATTCTCATGGTTGGTTGTAAATCGCTGTTTTGTACTTTGTAAGTTTAATTAAAATAATTATGGAGATTAATTATTTTAATTTAAAATAAGTTATCTACCACAGTATTATTAAGCACAAATTAATAACCGAATTGCTTCGATCTGATGAAGCATTTTCTTGCTATAGTGTCCTCAATCTCTATAAATCCCTATTTCGTAGTTTGAATTTTTAATTAAAATGTATGTGTAGATTAATTAATTTAATTTAAAATTAATTAGCTCCCACTGATTTTTTATGCAAAAATTGACACCATCGGATCTCCGATTGGATGAGCCGTTCTCTCGCTACAGTGGTTCAAGCATTTAAATCGGCCGAAATCAGAGGTTCGCGGCGCGGGTTGCTGTGCCGCCCGATGACGTCATTGCAATAATATTATGCATGACACATAAAGCCGAAGGATCAATCTAAGCAATCATATCTTTAAATTGCAGGTAATGCTTATAGTTGATGAGAAATTGCCCGCGACCAAGGGCTAAACTACAATCGCTATTTTCTAGTTTGAATTTTTAATTAAAATTTATGTGATGATTAATTAATTTAATTTAAAATAAATTAACCACCACTGGTTTTTTACGCAAAAATTGACACCATCTGATCTCCGATCGGATGGGTCATTCTCTCGCTACACTGGTTCAAGCATTTAAATCGGTCGAAATCAGAGGTTCGCGGCGCGGGCTCCTATGCCGCCGGATGACGTCATTGCAATAATATTATGCTTGACACATAAAGCCGAAGGACCAATCTAAGCAATCATATCTTAAAATTGAAGGTAGTGCTTATAGTTGATGAATAATTGCCCCCGACCAAGGGCTAAATTTCGGGTCAGTTTTTTGAACATGCGGTGTAAAACGTTATCACGTCAAAAATAACTGAACAACGACGCAACTGCATCAACGCGGAAAACAGTAATTTTAGCAGCTCTTATAACAAGTATATTTAGAAGTATACTTCTATAGAAGTATATAGTTAAAAGTTATCAGTTTTATAACATTTAATATCAGATGAATTTATCCACAAAAATGAAAGCGAAGCGATATTTTGGGAAAACTGTGTTGGAATTTTCAAAAATCATGGAATTATTATTATGATTGGAAGATAAGCCTACTCGTATCTTAGCCTTATCGACAAACAAGAAAACCTTTCAATCGTGAATATGTTGCCCCAATTTAAAATTAGTAATTTTTCTGTCCCGTATGAAGACGTACTTTACATTATTACAACCAGCGGCATAACTATGTTAAGGTTGATGAAGGCATTGTCCTGGAACCATTGATCACAAGCAAGCATGCTAACTACTATGCCGCCCCGGTGGCTAGCAAGCTTGCCTTAAGCTCCAGTTTTTTCGGGTTCGATTCCCGGATGAAAAAATCATGGCTGGTTAATGTAGAAACAATGAATTATTCACTTTTTATTCGTTAAAAAAGTGATTATGAAACTACGTCATGAAGCGGTTATGCTGATGGGATGTAGCGCCAGCCAACAAAAAAAAATTATCATTCTGCAGACAACTTTTTATAATCCATCCCATGTGCCTGTATCAATAAGAAAATGTTTAGTGAAACCGATGTAGACAACTTCAAATCTAAATTTTCTTTACTAATTAAAATTATTGAAAATGCTTTAATCCAAAAAATTATGAACTGTAAAATTGATTTTTGACCTTAGACAATAGAATTAGAATGGACCGCTAATACAATGACAGTTCAATATAATTTTCAAATAAATGATGATGCCAACATACAACTAGCGGTCAAGAGGCAAATTGCGGCAAAAACGAAAACTAAAGATTTGTCAAAGTTGTCAACATCAATAAATTTTTATTTAATTTTTGGCTCCTTTTCGTGTGTTTTCTATTTTGTCACCGTTTTATAGCTTTAAATTCAATTTAATTTGATTTGAGATATTTTAATTGTGATTTTGCACAAAATTTTTCCTCGGTTTCTTTTATTTTTACTGAAAATGGGGAGAAAGTGTGTCGTAGTTGATTGTGATACCAGTTTGCCATTGACAGATAAGACTGTTTCTTTGAATCTGTGAGTACAAAAATAAATGTTTATTTTAATATTCAGTGCTTGCAACTGCTTATAATTTCAAATATTAATGATGTTTTCTTTTATAAAATAAAAATTTAATCTTAATGTTGATTTTTCGATTATTCCTAATAAATTAAATGGTAACGAACTTTTTAGTTAGCGAATTCGCCACGATTTGCCTCTTGACCGCCACTGTATGTTGGATCGCATATGAAGTAAGCAACTAGCAGTCCATTTAAAAATATATAGTCAAAGTTTTTGACAGCGTTGTGCCCACATATACTGAAATATACTAAATGAAAGCAGCAATGAAATGCTCATTTAATTCATGCGTTTCGTTTAATTTGATCGGTTATATTTTTAACTTAGATTTCATCAGTGGCGGATTAAGCTTGGTTGAGGCCCCGGGCGCAGTAGAAAAAACTAGGCCCCTTAAAAAAATATACAGAGCCACAAAAATAAAATACATGTTGATTCTCTAAAAAATAAGACAATGTGTAAACATGAAAACTTGTAAAAGGAAAGCTTTTTTTATGAGTTTGAAATTTTCGAGAGGACTTCCACTAAAATAATACGGAAAAATTTCAAACTCATAAAAAAGCTTTGCTTTTTACTAGTTTTCACGTTTATACATTGAGTAGAGTGAATAAAAAAAAGTTAGTACTTATAAGAGTTGCATTTTCCATAAAAGGTACTACTTTTAAGCAAAAGCTTTCTCTTATTTCGAAGTGAATAATAATTCCCTTGTGCTTACAGGTACTTACCGTAAACAATTTAAGTATACCTTCAAGTATTTACTAATTGTTAAGGCAGTACTTCTGATCATTCTAATTATTTATCTAAATATTTTGGTGCTTATTTTGTACCAAATCAGTAAATATTTTTTGTATTTCATCCTAAAATATTTTTTGTTGATCTCGAATTCGTAGCTGTCCATCTTTATTTTCGTCTTCTCCATCGAATACCTAAAGGTGATTGCTTCAGTTGTTTGCATCCTCCTCGATTACATAAAGATAGTAAAATGCATTCTTCTGTTATGTAGAACTGCGCAACAACTAACAACCATTAAAGCCTTTACGGTAACAAAACAACACGCCAATATCTGGTATAGGCTTCTTTATGGAGTTAAAAACTTATCCGCTGCCCCAAGAAAAGAAACAAAACCTGTAAACTGCACTAATTTTGCTTCTATATTTAGGCTTGGGTACCCTTTTCTATTAATAAAATTATCAATATTTTCACGTGGTAATGATCCAAAGCTACAAAACTATTAAATGAAACGTCTTACAAACGATAGTTCTATATATTCCCATTAAGAAGACCACATTTTTTACTCTTCCAGTGGATTTAATTTCATTTAGAGGAAAAGCTAGTAACACTATGTTTACAACACCACAATCGGCGTGATAAATTTCTTCTTACTATTACCGTGATTCATCGGGAACTAAAAACAAAAAAAAAGAACCTAAGATCCTTAAGTCGCGAAGCAAAGCTTTACTTACTGTACCCTGAGAGCGACAAACCTTGATATCCAGGATCTGCTTATTAAAAGTGGCCCACTAGGCACAATATATCATTAAAGATCCTCTGATGATAGCGTAAAAAATTAAAATTTTGAATTAATGAATATTTCCTCACTAGCTAGCTATAAAATATTCCTCATTTCCTAAGCTATTCGCGATTTCCAACAAAGTAGCTGACATATGGTGAAAACAATATAAATAAAATTTAACCATATAGAACCAGAAGGATCAGAACTGTCAAACAGCTGAATTTGACAATATTCGTCCCCTTTACTTACATAGAAACTATCGCCAACTACATTTGATGGAAATCGCCAATAGTTATGAAAAATATGCCGTTTCACAACCTACTACGATTTTGAAAAGTCGTATTTTTGTAAAAAAAAATTGAAAAATAGTAGCAATTATATTTGCATGAGAGGCGAAACGCGGTGTAGCCGAGCAAGTGCAAAAATTGCGAGTCAAACAAAGCCAATTTTAATTCGAATAACGCGTACCATTTTTTCTCCACCGAAGAAAATTCATTGCGTACACTACATTGCGTATAGGTATAAGTACAAATTACACGCATTTAAAATGTCTAGATTGAAAATTTATGATTGAAATATTTGGTATAGCTAGCTAAGAAGGAGGCCTTGACTTTTCTTCGTTTGGGTATTTTACCAAGTAATGACGTGTCAAATAATTTTAATATTGAAAACAGTATTAAAAGGACATTCACGCCTAGGCCTGTTCCAACTCATCTTCAAAATTACTTGAATCAATGTCATCTTAATCTTTACCAAATTTTTTTCTTTTCTTGCACACATAATGTAAACACGAAAATTACTTTACTTTAGATTATTATTATTATTATTACTTGAGGGCCATGTGGGGGCTCAAGCCACCCCGCACTGCGACCTAAAAGATCTTTTGTGCATTAAGCCCTACTTAGTTATCCGTCCAGTCAATATTCAAGCTCTTAATGAACCTGATAATACTGCCTAACGGTACGTGATACATACTATCTGGGCTCATTGCTCTCCCTCCTAGATGTTTTAATTATCCGTCCAGCCAATATTCAGGCCCTTAAAGAACCTGATAATACTGCCGACCGGTGTGTGATACATACTATCTGGGCTCATTGCTCTCCCTCCTAGATGTAATAACATTTACTTCTGCTAGAAGAGCGGTAGCATTGGGACTCAAGGACATCGAGAGGGCAGACCCACTCCCGTATATTCCTATCCATGCCTCGTCTACCGTTTTGATTTTACTCTTGCGAGTTGCTGGGACATACTATCGGGGCTCATTGCTCTCCCTCCTAGATGTTTACTGCTGGAAGTACTTCTACACGCGATACATATTATCTGGGCTCATTGCTCTCCCTCCTAAATGTTTACGTAGGAAGTACTTCTACACGCGTTACATACTATCTGGGCTCATTGCTCTCCCTCCTAGATATAATAACATTTACTTCTGCTAGAAAAGCGGTAGCATTGGGACTCAAGGACTTTGAGAGGGCAGACCCACTCCCGTGTATTCCTTCCCGTGCCTCGTCTACCGTTTTGATTTAACTCTTGCGAGTTGCTGGGAATAAAAAAGTCGCCTGTAGGTCACCCAGGTTTACTACAGGAAGGCTAAATAAAACTGGAGGGTGCCTGGTATCCAGAGTCCGCATATATAGACTGATTAACCTATCAGCCATTCATCCATCGGCATATGCTGTTCCACCTTAGATTAGGGATTTTTTGTCAAGGTTTTCTCCTTTAGCGTCGTACTTTAGCCTGTCACCAAAGGCCACATTCAGCCTAATGGTTACAGTTACCGGTGGTTGCCACGAGGAGGCAGTACGTACACCTGCGCCTACTGGAAGTTTACGGAGCCCCTTCCAATAGACGCCAAACCACCACTTTACTTTAGATACTTAGCCATTAGAAAAACTGGAAAGTTGGAGTTTTGCGGGGCCCTCCAGAAGTTGTGGCCCCGGCCGCGCGCCCGGTGCGCCCGCCGTTAAATCCGCCACTGGATTTCATTCATATACGCGGAAAGGCTTCGGGAATACCAGTCAATAGCATTTCAGTCAAAATCAGAAAGGAATTTCGGTCAAAAATTAAAAGGTAGCTCATCGGCTTCTACACATTTCGCGTAATTTATGAATACAATGCCAGAAAAACTGCTTGTGTTTTGCGGCAAACCATTCGTCGAGCCATTTTCCAACTTCCTCGAAATTGCTGAAGTGCTGCTCTGCGAGCGCGTGCCTCATTGATGCGAAGAGGTGATAGTCAGATGGCGTCAGGTCTGGGGAGTATGGCGGGTGCGGTAGGACATATGTCCTATCCAAGCGATTTGAAGGTGTCTTTCACTGGTTTTGCTGTGTAAGATGGCGCATTGTTGTGTAACAAAATCTCTTTACCATGTCTTCTGACCCGTTCCGGTCGTCTTTCGATTAATGCGTGGTTTAAATTAATCATTTGTTGGCGATAGCGTTGTGTATTAACGGTTTTGCCGAGCTTCAAGGGTTCATAATACACAATACCGCTTTGGTTCCACCAGACACAGAGCATGATCTTCTTGCCGAAGCGATTTGGCCTTGGTGTTGAAGGACCGGCTTCGCCAGGTGAAAGCCACGATTTTTTCCGCTTCAGTTTTTCGAAATAAATCCATTTTTCGTTCACCCGTCACAATTCGATACAAAAATGATTTTCTTTCATGGCGTTAAAGCAGCATTTCACAAGTGACTTTGCGATTTTCTATTTGACGTTCATTCAAATCGTGTGGCGCCCATTTACCGAGTTTATTGATCTTCCCTATTGCTCGTAAACGTTTGCTTATTGTTTCTTGTGACGCATGTAGTGCTTCTGCTAATTGCCGTTGAGTTTGAGTTGAGTCATCATCCAATAACTCCTTCAATTGCTCGTCTTCGCATTTTTTTGGTCTACCAGATCGCTCACTGTCTTTCACATTGAAATCACCACTTTTAAATTGTCGAAACCATGTCTCACATGTTCTAATCGATGGAGCGTGTTCACCGTTGGTTTCTACCAGCAAACGATGACTTTCAACCTTTTTGTTTTGATTAAATAAGAAAAGCAGTGTGTGCCGCAAATGTCCTTTTTCAGGCACAAAACTCGACATGATCACTGAATGATAAAACAAAGACGCTAATTTTTGGCAGACTCAACTTGTGTGTGTTTGTAGTTTAAATTACAGCCGACCAAAATGACGTATGTGACAAATTAATATACTGCTTACTTTTCGCTGGCGCCATCTCTTAGTTAAACTGGAAAATACTTATGCATACACCGGTCTTATAGTCAAGGCGATAAATAAAATTAGATAGGAAATATGACAAAAAATTGCATATGTAATGAAGGGAAAGCATTGATTTTTACTGTTTTTATATTTAAATTCATTTTTCGTAAAAATGTAATATAAACAACAAAATAATTTTGTATTAAATTTGACATTTTACATTATCAAAAAATAAAAAAAAATTCGAACATATATAACAAAAAAATATCGAAAAAGTTCTAAAAGCCATCTATTGGAATTTTCGCAACTAAAATCCACCTAGCGTAAATTTTATGCGTATAACTACTTCTGTTTTACACCATCGTATGAGAATGAGTAGTTGTGAGTAGATACAAGTACTTGCTTGCGAGTAGTTTGATTTCGCCAATAGAAGATGCTAATTGAAAGCAACAAAAAAAATGTAACTAATTTTTGTTTTTGGCTCAAAATTTTTATCCGAGTAGTTATTTTTATTGCTTTTGGTTTCATGAAATATGATCTGGATCTGGATCAAACCAAACGCCGGCTAGTAGTATTGATATAAATAACTACATATTTTTACTTTTTACACTTTCTGCCGTAGGCACTTGGCGAAACACACGTAATACACACATTTTTAAATTTTTTTTAAAAACACATGTTAAATATTAACAAGTGTTTTTAAAAAAAATTAAAAATGTGTGTACATATTTTTATTTTGCTTATGATCTTTTTTAGTTGCGGTAAATTAATTTTTTGTTGGTTTTAAAAATATTGTGGTAATATTGTTGACCCAGGTGGGGACTGAAAAATATTATTAGCCTTCGTTTTTCCAATTTGGAGTTCTCTGATTATAAAATACGATTGTTAAGAATAGTATAGATTGTATATATTACATTTTTCTATTTAAAAGAATTTTAGAAAAATGCAAAGTCCATGGAATTAATGTTTTACACATCTTATTTAATAATGTTGGTCATCAATCATTGGCTTTGGCTGCTAATACGTATGTATATAAATTATACTATATATACTTATCAGCGCTCATAAATAAATATATTATGTTTTGATAAAATTGGATATTTCCTGTGTGTAAAATTCCCACAAACAAAAAACCATTATCTGTAAATTATAACTGCTTCGTAACCGCAAATTTCTAAATTTTTTGATAACATGTAGATTTCATTCTTTTGCGTTTTAAAAAAAGAAAATGAGCATAATATGTGATTGCCGAAAAGAAACGGCTTATCAATTGACTAAAATTATAGATGATTTTATGATGTTTTTTAGTTGGCTTATAGTTTCAAATACAACTTTATTAAACACTTCAGTATTTTTTTCAGAATTCCAAAATTTAATCAAAATTCTGGTTTTATTAAATAAACAATTGAACAATTTTAATTCATTGGTACAAAAAAAATTTCAAAATACGCATAAGGTCTCCAAAATAGTACTGAACTTATGAAAGCTGTAAGAGCCTTTTTTTGTTATTTTAATTAAACTACGAATCTATAACGTAGGCTATAGAGCAAAAATTCTCAATTTTATTAGATGAAGAGAAAATACATAAAAAATTAAAAGAGGGGCCCGCAAAAACGCTATTTTGCACTGGTTCTATATTTATTTATTTATTTTATTTATCAATCTTGGATAAAGCAAAGCTTTTCTATCCCACACACATTATCTACACAAAATTAAAATTTATTTTTAACAAATTCGAAACATTTTAAATCTAGCAAACGTTTTAACACTTCTTATCTCCACCGGAACCTGATTCCAACTTGTGAACAAAGTAAACAATGGAGAGTTATGTTGTAAACATTGGAATGGTTAACCGGCAGTATTATAATGTTGCTATTTCGTGCTGAACCAATTTTTATTGTATTGTATAAATAAACAGGAACTTGATTAATGATAACATTATAGAGGAGTAATAATGATCTATAAAAAAAATTGAGTCATTATGCAACCAAATAATTCTCTAAACTTGGCAGAGATATGATCATATTTTCTCAATCCGTTAACGTATCTGGCTATGTTGTGTAAAGTAACTTGTAAAATAAAACTTGTAAATATATTTTATTGCGTAGGTTTAGAAATTGTGTTTTCATATTTTTTTGTTCCTTGCATTACAAAGTTAAGCATATCTTAAAATTAAATTCCAAAGGAATGAATTGGGAATGACATTCTTCCGAAAGAAACCTGAAATTTTATGTAATGCCTATATCTTATGCTCCACTCAATTTTTTCTCTACTGCTGAAATTGCCAGAATGTTAGATTGTTTGTAAGATATCGTGAAAAGAAAAGAAAGCTGAAGAGTTTTCTACCAGATTTTATTTACTGCTTATCTGGCCCCTTTATTTCGTTCCAGGCAAAAAAATCAGAAGATTTCGCAATAAACTTAAAAAATTCCTACGTAGCTATTTATAATATGTCAACGACATACCACTGGTAAAAGCTTAATGTCTATAAGGATTAAGGATCTTGGACTCTGGATCGACTCTAAGCTGGACTGGTGCCATCATATCGGAAAAGTCAAGGATAAAATTAGGAAAACAAATTTCATTCTCTACTAAATGAAATATGTATATCTTACCCATGAAATTCAAAATGCTAATTTTCCATTCGCACATCCAAAGCAGTGTTCGATATCTATTGCCTATTTATGGAACAGCTGCTACAACATATCTCTCAGATTTACATATCCTGCTAAATAAAAGTCTAAAAATCATAAAAAAATTGCCTCCGCTCACTCCCTCATCAATGCTTTATGACAGCAAGCTTTTTAATTTTGAAATTCTTTTGCTGGATTAATTAAAAATAAATTTTTCTTTCGTTCTGTTAGCTACCCCATTCATACGGTACCAGATAAGACAGCAACTATTATATTAATTTTTACCGTACTAGTGGAGGCCAACACAACCCAATTTACCAAGGGCTCTCAATGTACAATAAACTGAAGAAATTAAGTCCGAAAAGAGGATTTCGGTTTTTTCTACATTCTAAATCTACATTGTCAACATGCCGTACACAACTTAGTACTATGTCTTTTTGTATGCGTTGGCTTCCTTTTACCTTTAGCTGTTGTACGATTGTACCTATACATTTTTTTTTTCTTTTTTCGTTGTACATATTATATTCGACATATAATAATTTAATTTAATTTATCCAAATGTAAGAATGTAATTTAATAAAGCAAAAAAAAAAATTATTGTAGAAAGAAAATTTCTGACAGTGTATTGTTGATAAATTAATCTAGAAACATTTATGTGTATTCCGAAATTAATTTCCTGTTTTTATGAACCGAAACCGACTATGGTAGATGGTTAAATAGTATTATACTATTTTACTATTATACTATCTACGGTGTAAGGCCAGTTAGTTAAATTGAAAGCGCAAAAATTAAAACATTGATCAATATGGATTCAACCAAATACATTTTTAGTCAATTTCGGTTGAATGAAGAGCGTCGTATTATAATTTATTGAATACATATTTCATAATGTTCATATATTCATATTTTTTTTTTATACATATATATTTGGATTATGCATTTAAACAATAATCCTAAATATACACCGGCTTGTCATTTAAATACCATTTGGAAAAGAGAATCCAAAATTGATCAACTTACGATAATTTCAATTTGATTATTGAAACTCTCTGTCTCTATGACGAAATCAATTAGAATAAAGTACACGTATCGTTCGGAAACGTGTCTATCTGTAACATTTTCGAGATCCAAATCACATGTACATTGTACATATACTTATTATTTAGATTACCGGATATTTTCAATTGGCTATTTTATCTCTAGTTTATCAAATTTACCTGTATAAGTGGCAATTAAAATAAAATTACTGTTTGATTTCATATCTTGTCGTAGCAATTAAACATTTTTCTAAGAGATGGCCTTACACATTTTTCTAATTTCTACTAGCGCCATTGTTTTGTATATATCATTTATTGAACTAATTTTCGTGTTGTTATATTTTTATTGGTCCAAGTTGAGCCAATGAATTTTTTCCATCTGTCTCATAAAAATAAATAAGAATCGACGCAGCGATATTTTTTGTTTCTTTTTAACATACACAAAATTTCTATGCCATATGTCGTTGTCGGCAGCTGAAAATTTTATTTAATTTTTAATCAGCGACACGAATTAACTATTGCTATTCCTTTCGACTACATTGATTTTGCAAAAGGCAACAATATTTAATGTGTCGGAAATACATTCATACGGTTAAATAAAATATAAAATTTCTTTTAAAAATAATACAAGTACGTTTTTCGTTTTAACAATTCATTCGTGGCTTGTCATTTTAAGGTGAATGTTGTGTTTCATTTGACTTTGTGGAAAAAAATTCAAGGAAAATAAATTTACAAAAAAAAATACTATTAGCTATAATATATCTAACTTAAGTAACATATAAATAATTAAAATGCTGTCGAAAGCATTATTTTTAACGCTATTTGCAATTATTGCAACAATAAATTGTGAAGTATTTTATGAAGAAAATTTTGTAAATGGTAAGTGTTGCGAGCATTTTTGTGGGTGTGACTGAATTGTAGAAGTTGTGTGTGAAAAGCCGGTGTTTTAAAATATGAAAAAAAAAAATATGAAAAAACCATGATTGCAAAATAATGGAATAATAACTATTTCAGATGAATGGAAGGATACATGGATATATAGTAAACATCCCGGTAAAGAATTTGGCAAATTTGTAAGATCAGCGGGAAAATTCTACAATAATGAAGAAACAGATAAAGGTAAGAAATTCTAAAAACACTACTATTTTTTTTTTATTAAATCGACGTGTCAACGTTTCATAAAATAATAATTAAGCCGTGTGAATTTATTGTAATTAATTGCACCTTTATTGATTAATTTGACGTGTCATGTAAAATTAGCTTGCCCAAATAATATTTAAACCATACGTGTCTATTTTACTTTTTATTATTTGGTGCGGTAACATTCTCGAATAATCTCTGTTGAGAATTAAGTATAGTTATCATTTATTACCACATTTTATTTTTTGCAATATTTACAACATTAATGTAATTGAACTTTTATTGTCTACAATAAATTTGTTTATGATCAACAATATTAAAATTTTAAGTGTAATTAACCACATGGTAAATGATTCCAATAGGAATACTTAAGTTAATGAACTGTCAAAAATTATCAATTTTTATTTTTATCTCTAAAACCGGTGTCTCATACATAAATATTCACATTTTATTTGTGTATTTCAGGTTTACAAACTTCCGAAGATGCACGATTCTATGCATTGTCAAAAAAATTTACGCCATTCACCAATCAAGATAAACCATTAGTTATTCAATTCTCAGTGAAACATGAACAAAATATTGATTGTGGTGGTGGATATCTTAAATTGTTCGATTGCTCACTGAAACAAGAGGAGATGCATGGTGAAAGTCCATATCTACTTATGTTCGGTCCAGATATATGCGGGCCAGGAACCAAAAAAGTTCATGTCATCTTCAGCTACAAAGGAAAGAATCATTTGATCAATAAAGAAATTCGTTGCAAGGACGATGTATTCACACATTTCTATACCTTAATCGTTCAACCTGATAACACATATGAAGTTTTGATTGATAATGAGAAAGTTGAATCTGGCTCGCTAGAAGAAGACTGGGATTTCTTACCACCAAAAAAAATCAAGGACCCAGAAGCCAAAAAACCAGAAGATTGGGATGAACGTTCAACTATTGATGATCCAGAAGATGAGAAACCAGCCGATTGGGACAAGGCAGAACACATTCCAGATCCAGATGCTACAAAACCAGATGATTGGGACGATGAAATGGATGGCGAATGGGAACCACCAATGATTGATAATCCAGAATACAAAGGCGAATGGAAACCAAAACAAGTAAGTCGACAAAGACGAATGTTAACTAAAATATTTCATTTTTAATTAGGCTTGTTAAATTAATCATTTTCATCATTTATTTTTTAATCAATTTTACAAAAGTCCACTAATGTTTTGTTTTCATAATTCCAGATCGATAATCCAGCTTACAAAGGTATCTGGAAACATCCTGAAATTGACAACCCAGAATATACACCAGACTCTAATATCTACATCCGCGAAGACGTTTGCACAGTCGGTTTAGATTTATGGCAAGTTAAATCAGGCACAATATTTGACAACTTCCTATTCACCGATGATGTTGCTTACGCAGCGGAAGTAGCTGGAAAAGTGAAAGCTACACAGGAAGGAGAGAAGAAAATGAAAGATGCCCAAGATGACGAAGAACGTAAGAAGGCCGAAGAAGCAGCTAAAGAGGCAGGTGAGAACAAAGACGATGAAGATGACGATGATGAGGATAATGATGATGAAGATAACACAATACGTGGTGAAGTAGAAGAAACTGAAACCCATGATGAATTATAGAAAAACACACAAAACACCCAAAATTAATTTATATATATTATATATATTTCTTTGTTTATAATTATTATTTTTTTTTTATTGTTGATGCAATATTGTTGTTTTTTGTTCAATATTACCGCGGGCTGTAAAATTTTAAATTTATGATTTACGAAAACTAAATTGATGAACGAGTTTACTATGTACACACAAAAAAAAATCAATCATTGTATATAATTAAGTTTATTTACTAAGTAAATTTAGCTCAAACTGATAATCCATCTAAATGCAAATCGCGTGCACGCATCTCGTCCAATCTCAGTTCAGGTTATACTTGACGATTTTTTTTAATTTACGTACTTTAAAAATAAATACTATTTGTAAAAATTCAAAAATTAACTTCTTAACTGCGGAAAAATAGTTGTCAACTCTGGGTGTGAAAACTAAATGTTTTTATATAATTTAAATTTAATATATAATTAAAAGTTGAAATCTACTAGATTTATATATTTAATACATAAAATAAAAAAGTATGACTGATGAATAATTTAGATATAATTTGTATTGAAAATAAGAGTGATGAGTCAAAAATAAATAGAAAATACAAAAAAAATTTTGTTTGTTTTTATAATTGGTTGGGCTCTGCTTTTTGCAGCCATTAGACCTTGTCCTTGTTTTGCCATATACATATATGCCATATTTTTTTGTTTTTTATTTACATCTAATTAACTTTTATTTCTAAAGAAACTGATTAGATTTTACTTCTTTCTCTGCGCCATTGAAATGTTCGGTTTCGATTACATTATTTATTTTCATGCAATTCTCTCATAGATTTTACCTAATTCACTAATTTTTTTTTGTTTTTTACTTTTTCTGCATATTTCACGTCTTGTGGCATATTTAAAACCAAAATAAGGATGACATTCGTTTGGTTTTAATTAAGTAGTCAAAGAGTTAATTTTAACATAGGTCGATCTAAATTAAATTCTGCCAAAAAAGCCAAAACTTTGCAACTAAACAGCAATTAGAAAATTTTTAAGGCACTATTCCGAAAATCAAACGGTTGCGAGATAAATCGGCTCTGATAGAATTTTAGATGGCAACAGTTCGAATTTCAGAAATTTGGTGCTTAAGTAAAGGTTTGCTACGGTTGTGTAGTTGAGAAGTTATCTTCTAATAGCAACAACCGACAATATTTCAGTTCCTACTGTTAAAAGAAGGCTAAAAGAAACTTGGTCTCCATGTTTGTCGACCTGTGAAAAAATCATTACTAACAGCACAAAATGGGAGCTGCAAGCCTCAAATTCGCAATAGAATGAGAAAACTGGCGTTGGTTCATATTCTTGGATGAATCCAAGTTCAATATCTTTGGACCCAATGTAAGGATCAGTGTTCAGCGACGAAAAGGCAAATGGTATTTAACAGTAAAACATTCACCATATGTTATGGCCTGGGGAGCCATAACAGCCTTTGGAGTTTGATCATTATGCCTTCTGGATAGTTCAGTAAACGGAGCAAAATATAAAAAAATTATCGAAACCTGCGTTGTGACTATTGAGGACCCGACTCAATACATCTGGTGTATTCCACTATTTCCACTCTTCAAGGACGATTCAGCTCCGTGCCACAGGGCACGCATTGTAAGTTATTGACGTAATTTGTAACGTAAGAATGCTTAATTCGAATGTCTATTTTTTTAGGTAGCCAAATTTAAAAATAGCTTGGGGATTGAGTCGTTACCCTGGACAGGAAATAGACCTGACCTCAATATTATTTGAAAATATTTGGTCCTTCATGGGAAAGACGATCAAGAAATACAAGCTGAAAAGTTCATCTTCAGATGAGGATTTTGAAGGATTTCCAGATAATGTGATACCCAATATCGGAACAAGTAACCAATTTAATACCTTGTTGAACAATCCAACCCCAATCACGAAAACTGAAATAAATCGCGTAATAAAGTACTGTACACCTATAACAATAAAAAATCTAAACTATGTCAAGGTTAAACAGTAATTAATCAGTGCAAACTGATGTGATTATACACTTAAATAAAAAGAAGTATAACGCAAATAAAAAATGTTAAGCGTCCGTTCACGAGGTATTTATTGAAAACACTGAACTAAAAAAGAAAGAGAGCGCCGCAAGCGGCTAGCATTAAAACACATTTAAAATAAAGACTCTCTCATACTTAATAACTCAACACCTCCACTAGAGCTTTATTTTCCAGCACTCAACTCTTCATAAGATTGACTCCCATCGAACAGAACCTGTGTTTTTCTGCTGTCACCGGTTTGGTAAGGCTATATCTGCTAACATTTCGTTTGTGTTGACGTAAACAAATTTAACTACCTTGTCATTAACCTTCTCGCGAAGAAAATGATGACGAACATCTTTATGTTTTGTTCTGGGTGAAAAAGCGGTCTTCTCCGTTAGTTGGATCGCTCCTTTGTTGTCGCAGTGTATGATGGTTGAACATTTATTTCCCCCTAGCAACTCCTGACATATACCCCGCCACCAAATAGCCTCTTGCGTTCCCAAAGACATAGCCATGTATTCGGACTCTGTTGTAGACAAAGCAACTGTTGGTTGCTTCTTTGACGCCAATGAAATTGCTCCACCTTGCAGTTTGAATACATATCCTGTTGTCGAACGTCGATCTACTGAGTCACTTGCCCAATCTGAATCGCAATAACCTTGCACTACTTCATTTCCATTTTTTGAATAAGTCAATTTCATCTCGATTGTACTTTTCAAAAATCGCATGATTCGATTTACTGCCAACCAATAGCAACGCATGGATTGTTATTGAATCTGCTGACAGCTCCTACCGCGAACTGTATATCTGGTCGTGATACCTGGGCAGCAAACAACAAGCTCCCAATTGCTTTTCGATATGGCACAACCTTCATGGATTCGCGATCTGACTCATTCTTCGGCGACATTTCTGAAGTATGTTTCTGATTTGGATCAGCTGGAACACTTACACTATTACAATCGATCATTTGGAAACGTTCTAGAATTTTTTGAGTATACTGGCTTTGATTTATCGAAATCGTTCCCGACTTGCGGTCTCGCGTAATCTGCATGCCCAACACATATTTGGAATCGCTAATGTCCTTCATTTTAAATTGCTTCTGTAGACACAACTTCAAATCAGATTTCAAAACTCTGTCGTTGGAAAAAATGAGCAAGTCGTCAACATATACTGCCATAAACAACATCTTACTACCATCTATAAGACAGTAAATGCATGCATCGTAATTTGAGAATTTTATGCCAAAATTCTTCAAAGCATTGTCCAAACGCTGATTCCATAAACGACTGGACTGCTTGAGTTCGTATAACGACTTCTTCATACAACAAACACGTTAACTTCCATCACTAAACTTTTCAGGTTGAATCATATAGATTTCCTCGCTTAAATCGCCATGAAGGAACGCTGTAATCGCATCCATCTGATCGATCTCTAAATCGTATCTCACACCTATCACAATCAAAAAACGTATCGACGAGTAGTGAACTACGGGTGAGAACGTCTCCTCATAATCAATGCCCTTACGCTGAGCACAACCCTTCACTACCAAACGAGCCTTGTACCGATCTATCACTCCTTTCTCGTTGTATTTGGTCTTGAAAACCCATTTGCATTGAATTGCTCTATACGATCAGGTGGCAAATCTGTAAGCGACCACGTCTCGTTTTCGAATAACGAACAATACTCCTCTTCCATAGACGCATTTGAGCTGCTCATAGCCTCCTCCACTGACAATGGATCATCCAATTGAACACGTAATACAACATAAACGAAATCATTACTTTTCGTCGACTTGTGCTCTCTCGATGAACGACGCGGTTGTAACGAAACATCGTTCACTTTCTCATTCGACGGTTCATTACTACTCGAAACGTCAATTGAATCTTCATTTATTAGATTCTCACTATTTTGATATCCAGATACGCCTTCTGAACTTGCTGTTGTAACAATTGCCTCATCTTCCACTTCATTGCTATCATCTTCGAATGGATAGAAATGATTAGAAAATTCGTAACAATCAATTACCTTGTTTTCACAGCGTTGATACTCCAGAAAAACGACATCACAACTGATATCCACTCGTAATTTTTCCAAATCAAAAACTCGATAGCCTTTACAATTCTCGCTGTAGCCCTGTAGCCGACCATGATGTATTCCCTTGATTTTGAATCAAATTTCTGGCGCTTTTGTTTCGGAACATGTACCATTGCCTTGCATCCAAACACTTCCAAGTTGGACAAATCAGGCTTTTTGTTGGACCAAATTTCTTCGGGCGTTTTATCGATAGCCCCACGATATGGTGAACGATTCACAAGATAAGCCGCTGAGTTAACAGCTTCACCCCAAAATCTGTTATCAAGCTTTGCGTCAAACGCACGCTCGATCAATGTTCGATTCATCCTTTCCGCCTTGCCGTTTTGCTCTGGCGTAAACGGTGCAGTTGTTTGAAGCTGTATCCCCGAATCTCGGAGGAATTTAGAAAACTCCTTGTTGCAGTACTCTGTTCCATTATCTGAACGCAACGTTCTGATTTTGTGACCCGTTTGATTCTCCGCAAAAGCTTTGAACTCCCTGAAAACATTCAAGGTGTTTGATTTGTTCTTGATGAAATACACGGAAATCTTGCGGCTAAAATCATCCAAGAAAGTCACAAAATATGGCGAGCCGCCAAATGAATCAACTGGCATTGGACCACACAGGTCAGTGTGCACCAGTTCTAGTACTCTGGTAGCCCGAGATTTGCTGTCCTTGAATGGAAGACGAGTCTGTTTCCCCTTTAAACAAGTTTTACATTTGTCCTGTTGACCACCGACAAAACTTATCCCGTCCACAAAACCATTTCGTAATCTCATCAAGCTATCGTGACCTCCATGCCCTAGACGACGATGCTACAATTCCCATGAATCCTCAACTTTGACCCTCAAACATGTTTTACTAGTCTGTGTCACTTTGAACATTCCTGCATTTACTTTTGCCTCAACCAGTAATTTGTTGTTTTTGTCGAAAACTTTGCAATCATTTGCACTAAACTTGACAATTAGTCCTTTGCCAACTAACTGACTGACCGACAATATGTAAGTTTGTGCAAAGACCTGGCACGAATAGAACGTCATGAACTGTACATAGCTGAAGTAAAACATTGCCAATCAATTCGGCCTTCAATTTTGATTGATTTGCAATCGTGACCTCTCCTCATTCTGACACTGGTTTGAGATTTTCCATCCAACCTCGTTCACATGTCATGTGTGCAAAGGAACCAGAGTCTACATACCACTCAGTCGATTTGAGTTGCATGCCGTCAAACACGATAAAACTGACGAATGACTAGCCAACTTCACCACATCCGAAACATTTCCCGTCCTTTACTTGTTTCTTCTTCTTCTGATAATTGTTTGACTTCACTGGCTATACATACGTACATGGCTGATGCAGATGCAGAGTCCTCAATTCTATCATCCAAACGAACTTCTTGAAGTAGCTTGGTTTTTATTAAGTCAGCCGAAATTGTTGTGCCAGAACTCTATATCGCCATAATCATGGGTTTGTATTCGTCACTTAATCCGGCCAACAATAACGTGCCAATCCACTCATCGTCTATTTCCGTGCCGGCATCTTTCAACTTGTGAGCGGTCATAATAATTTTGTTGACGAAAAATTCCATTGAACCGCAAATCACCAGTCTAGTTGAAACAAGTTCACGCAAGAGTGCTACACGACGAAGTAGGCCAGAATCTTCAAACGCTACTTTTAAACTGTCCCAAACATCCTTTACCGTATTTGCTTTTTGAATGTGTGAAAAATTCACACTGTCGCTTGGCTTTTGAATCTTCAGTTTTTTTCTTTACTGGATCAATTTCCTTGCATGTGCCCTCAACATGACTCCAAAGGTCATTCATTTGAAGATATGCTTGAGCAGCAAATTTCCATGTCTCGTAGTTATCTCTTCCACGCAATTTCTCTATGGACGTAAACGTTGCCGCCATTTTACAATTTTTTTTTTTTACACAGAAAAAGAATTACAATAAACTCGTTAACCACGAATTTTAACAAATTGAACCTTTTATTATTTAAGTGGGTCTGGGCCCATAACCTGATATGATTATACAAATAAATAAAAAGAAGTATAACGCAAGTAAAAAATTTCAAGCGTCGATTCACGAGGTATTTATTGAAAACACTGAACTAAAAAAGAAAGAGAGCGCCACAAGCGGCTAGCATTAAAAACCATTTAAAATAAAGACTCTCTCACACTTAATAACTCAACACAAACGTTCCTGTGAATAAAATAAGGACAAAATTAACTGGTGCCGGAATCAGGTTACATTGCCAAGAAATTGTCAATCATAAATCGATAATCTATTATTGCAAGTTAAATCAAATTGAATACTTCACGTATCAACTCACTGAAGATAGAACTACTAATTTTACTCTGAGTGGTTTATTCAATATGAACACAGATGAACTTCAAGTTAAATTAACTAAATCTAGACTAGAATCAATAGTGGCCGTTAAGAAGCTTGTAATCAAAAAGAAAAGGTATGATGATCACACTATATACCTCATAAAAGTGAATAAAGGATCAGTAACCCTCAATGATGTGAAGAAAATTAAATCACTGTTTTACAAAATGATTAAGTGGGACTGTTATCGCCGCAACAATACAGGACCAAAAATTAGTTTCAGATGCTCAAACTATGGGCACGCAGCAGCCAACGACATCCAGGACAAGGAAAATGCTACCAAACCTAAATGCTGCAATTGCAGTGGCGAACACGAGGCAACTTCCAAAAATTGTCCGAATAAATTAGAAATTTTATTAAGCCAACGGCATAAATTTTAAAATAATAGGAAGATGCGGAACGCAAATATAAGGCCACCACCTCCAATCTTCAATCAAGTGGAATTTCCAACATTAAGGCCTTCGAGTCATTTAAATGGACAACGAGACTTTTTAGCTCGAGATTCACGAACTACAAATGATCAACTAAGGAAAGAGTATGTAGGTAAAATTATTACTAACAACATTAATAATAATAATTTGAGTTATTCGGATACATTAAATAAATACTAATATTAGAGAAAACAACCTATTTTCATTAGGTAAAATTAACCTCTTAAGGACCGATTTTTTTTTTCAAATAAATGCACCAAAGAAATCAATTTTTTTTTTTAAATAATTAGAACTAATATTTTGACATATTAGGAACAAAAAAAAAACTGTTTAAAAAATAAATTTTATTTTTATAAATAAATTTTTTGTTTTTTAATTCAAATAAATGTAAAAAAATGTTACCTACATATTATTTTCACAAGTTATTTCGGGCAAATACATAATGGAACGTACAATATGTGACTGCTCGAGTTATCTCGGGTACGGTCCTTTTGGACCATATAGTATGTCCCGAGATATTTCGGGCCTAGTCCTTAAGGGGTTAATAATCTTATTAGCGATATTATTTTGAATATAGCGTAATTTACACGTAGCGAACAAAATTTTTGTTCGATGCCTAGCACAAAGTAAAAAGATAGTATATCATGATATTCTTTTGCCAGAGAGGGATAAAACATAAAAGAACAAAATTTTGCTCGATGTCGAACAAAATTTTGTTAGGCGTTTTTTTCTTATTTTTTACATTTGTTACTATAAACAGCAAAAATTGAACTATAAAATATACTCGACTCGAGTAAACAAAACAATCAAAATGGCGATTTGTGAATTTTTTGTAGCACTTTAATTTTATTTTTTAATAATTTTAATTCAAAATTAAAATTTACGTTCGAAAAGTTGTCTTTTAGGGAAAAAGTGGTAGTTTTGATAAATAAAGTAGAATCATCGCCCTATTCATCAAAAATATTACATCGTCGATTTTATACCGCCAAAATATTATAGCATGTCCGAAATTTTTGTTTTATACTTTTCTCTCTTTATTACATGAACTTTTTTTCTATTGCGCGTAACTCTAAATTTATAACAAAAATTGTTGGGCATCGAGCAAAAATTTTGTTCGATACGTGTAAATCACGCTTATATCGAATTGTACAACTCGATTCGAACAATTCCATGTAATTACAAATTTGGCGATTAAATATCTTTATGATAAGAGATAACAACCAAATTCTCACTTCCCAACCAAATTATAGGTTAATTAACAACTCCCTTAAAATTATTTGCTGGAATTGACACCAAATCTACCAAATATATTGAGTTCATGAATTTTATTGAAGATAATGATGTATCTATTGGATTACTGTGTGAGACTTGGCTAAACCATAAATGGCACTTACGTAGTCATCCCGAGTACAATATTCACAGAATAGATCGATCCAACGGAAATCATATGGAGGAGTAGCCATTGTTGTTAAAACAATTTGAAATATAAGTTACTGCCTTCTTTTAATTGAAGCAATAGCTATTAGCATTGATGGTCCATTTAGCGCGACAAAGGTTTTGTCAGTCTATTTTCCCGGGTCCACTTCCCCAATCGTCAAACTAAATTACCAACAAAATTTTGGAGCTTACAATAAAAATATTATCCAGAGGGAGAAAGGAACTTTATACACAAATGAATATGAGAGATGTCATCATATGTGGCGACTTAAATCTCGTAATAATGCATGAAACTGTTCAGTTCACGCAACAATATTGCGAGTAATACTCTCTTTGACATCTTATCACGTAATAGATTTCAAATACTCTTCCCCCCAAGTTCAACATATGTTCCGCTAAAGCGAAACTCAAGACCTTCGACTTTGGATATTATAGTGTGTAAATGCCTTAAATTTATTTTCATCAGACCTGCTAGTAAAATTTAAGTTAATGATAACATATTTTAAACCTGATAAAGAAAAGACGGGATCCGCTCGAAATGCGATATTTTAAAATGCGATATTTCAAAACGCTATATATGACGAAACGCGATATGGTACAAAACGCGATACGGTACAAAACGCGATATGGTACAAAACACGATATTTCAAAACGCGATATTTTAAAACGCGATATGCTACAAACCACGATATTTTAAAATTAAAATTTTAAAATAATAATAAAAATTAAAATAATAATAATTATTAATCTACCTTTATTTAATAAAATTTTCCTTCACTAAAATTATAAAATTGAACATGTACGATCAGAACTAGGAAATCGCGTTTTGAAATATCGCGTTTTGAAATATCTCGTTTTGTACCATATCGCGTTTTGTACCATATCGCATTTTGAAATATCGGGTATTGTAATATCGCGTTTTGTACCATATCGCGTTTTGTACCATATCGCATTTTGAAATATCGCGTTTTGTCAAATCGCGTTTTAAAATATCGCGTTTCAAATGGGACCCAGAACAGACATATTATCCTGACTTCAAAAATTCGAACTGGGCACTATTTAGTACTAGTATTGATCGACAATTAAATATTTTAGCAATCAAAAATAATCTCGAAAATGCAACACACCAAACCATTCATAGTGAAATAGACAAAATAGACAAGCAGATAAAATAAGTCAATGAGGCAATTAGGAATGCCTGTACCACAGCACAGCTATCCCTTCACAGCCAATAAACTCTAAATACTCATTTATCAAACTAACAGAAGATATACAATTTTTGAAAACTGTCAGAAATCGCCTTAGGCAACAATGGAATAACTGGCACGAGCCAGCAGTTAAACATAACATAAAAATGTTAAATAAAATTTTAGCAAATAGAATTAAGAAAATCATTACAGTCAAGTGGAATAATGTACTTACGGAAATCAACCATAACAGTCTCACGAAAAGAATAACAGACATTTATGGAAACTCAATAAAACTTTACGCAGAAAATCTAATCATATAATACCCAACTTAGAATTTGATAACCAAAGATTTATTATTATTACAAATGAAGAAAAAATCAACCTAATAGGAATGATGTTCGCCAATTCACATAGAAATAGACCTCAGATCAATTATTAAAAACCTTAAAACTAACAAATCACTGGGATTAGATGGGATTTTCGCAACATCATATTTAAACAGCTACCTAGAGAAAGCTAATACATAGTTATACTAGTTTATATCTACAATGCATGCTTAAAATATGTTTACTTTCCAGTAATCTGGAAGAAGGCTAAAATTAAGCCAATACTTAAACCAATAAATTTAACCGGCTGTGGACAATAAGTAAAATATTGGTCCTAGGGCTAGGAAGTTACCTTGTGGGACACCTGCATTTACCTATATCATTTTATATCAGTTGCACTATTTTGTTTAACCATTTATGCCTTTCAAGAAGATAGTTTCCCAGAACTGAGTGACATTTCTTAGGTAGTCTTGGTGGTTTGGCGTCTATTGGAAGGGGTCTCCGTAACCTTCCAGTAGGCACAAGTGTACGTACTGCCTCCTCGCGGCACCACTGGAAACTGGATCCATTAGGCAGAATGTGGGCTTTTGGTACAGGCTAAAGTACGGCCACAGAAAAGAATGAACAGATATGGAAGTTCCATGTCAAGTATTTACAGAGAAATATTCAATCTAAAAAATGTATTCCTGCTCTAATCTAACCTGTTAAGACAGGGAAAATATAATACAATAATATGTTTCGTTTCTCTTCATTTTTGTTTTTTATACAAAGAAGAGAAGCGAAATATGTAATATTGAATTATATTGTCTCTGTCTTAACTGGTTAGATTAGAGCAGGAATACATTTTTTTGATTGACTATTTCTATGTAAATACTTGACATGGAACTTCCATATCTGTTCATTCTTTTCTGTGGTACGGCGCTAAAGGAGAAAACCTTGACAAAAAACCCTTATCTAAGGTGGAACAGCATATGCCGAAGGATGTATGGCTGATAGGTTAATCAGCTCATATATGCGGACTCTGGATACCAGGCGCCCTCCAGTTTTATTTAGCCTTCCTGTAGTAAACCTGGGTGACCTACAGGCGACTTTTTATTCCCAGCAACTCGCAAGAGTTAAATCAAAACGGTAGACGAGGCACGGAAAGGAATACACGGGAGTGGGTCTGCCCTCTCGAAGTCCTTGAGTCCCAGTGCTACCGCTTTTCTAGCAGAGGTAAATTTTATTACATCTAGGAGGGAGAGCAATGAGCCCAGATAGTATGTATCGCATGTAGAATTACTTCCAACCGTAAACATCTAGGAGGGAGAGCAATGAGCCCAGATAGTATGTATCACGTACCGGTCGGCAGTATTATCAGGTTCATTAAGAGCCTGAATATTGGTTAGATGGATAATTAAGTAGAGCTTTATGCACAAAAAATCTTTTAGGTCGCAGTGCGAGGTGTTTTAACGCCCACATGGCCTTCAAGTAATAATAATAATAATAATAAGTAGTCTTTAATTTCCTGTATTGGTCCGTCGTGCCAAACTTTATTAAAGATTAGTGCGATATCCAAGAAGACAGCAGAACAATATTTCTTTTCGTCGAAGGAGCTTTTGATTGCATTTACAATTCTGCATACTTGCTCTATGGTACCATGTTGATTTCGGAATCCAAATTAATGGTATGGAATGATTTGCCGTATAGGTACTTATAGTTTTCAGCATCTCTGTTATGTTCCTCGACGACGGCTTAGTAAATAAATCGGCCAGCAGGTCAACATAAGGACAACATTTCCAATGGACGATTTTTTATCGACGTAATTTTCACAAAATATACTTTGGTGTTAATGTGTATTGATCGATGACTTAATTTCTCTTCTTTAATCAGGTTAAGGTAACTTTGATTATCTTCCCATATGATAGTTGGTTGTTGTTGTTCTTCATTGAAATCTACCAATAAATATCTTAACCAAACTACCTTCTTGCACCGTTGCACGCTTCTGAAAAAGCAACAAATTCTGCTTTAGTTGAAGAAAGTGCCACACATGTTTGTTTCCTGCAACACCAATCAATTGACCCGCCATATAATTGAAATACCTGTATTTGATTTTCTGCCTTTTCCTTCTGCCCAATTAGCGTCCACATACCGACTAAACCCGGATCATTTTCAGTATGATGTCGTGCTAAGAAAAAAAGTCACAAACGCCAAAAGTTGAAAAATCGTAAGGGTCATATTTGGATTCTGCAAACAAATACATCTTTCTGCTTTAAAAAAAAACCAATATCCTTCATCAAATGCCATAAAATCACGTTATTTAATAGACAAGTTTCATATTAAGACAAAAGCAAACAAAAATAGAAATATTGAAATTACTCAAAAGAAAACTACAAAAAGGCAAATGTAATTTTACTTTCTTTTACGTAAGTAAAATAAAGTATAGTAATCATGAAAATTTTCGACCTTCAGATTATTGAAGATTTATCTGTTTTAAGGTCCCCTGATTCCGAAAAAGTGAGTTTCGAAATGATGTCTGTCTGTCAGTCTGTCTGTCCGTCTGTCCGTCTGTCCGTCTGTCAGTCTGTGTCCTCTCTACAGCCCAGATGGCTTAACCAATCCAGCTGAAACTTCAGATTTAAGCTTTTTTGATAAATTGGGAGGTCCCAGTGAATTTTGCTCCAAATCGGTCAACCGGAAGTAGCCACTCCCGTGGGGCAGAAAATTTGTTTTGCAAATATCTGAAAAAGTATAAGGTTTACAAAAAACTACTAAAACAAAATGTTTCCAAAAACTAAAAGTAAAAAAAAATAAAAAAAAAAAAATTAAAAATTAAAAAAAAAAAAATTAAAAAAAAAAAAATTTAAAAAAAAAATTAAAAAATTTTATAAAAAAAATAAAATTGATGTGTGGCCAACACATTTCTTCTACGAACAGGGAATTTTGAGACACCAATTACGCAAACTTCTTACAAATTTATTATTTTTTATTACTTTCTTTTACATAAGTAAAGCTTAAATCTAAAGTTTTTGTTAGATTGGTTAAGCCAACTGGGCTATAGAGAAGACACAGACAAACGGACGAGCAGACAAACGGACAGACTGACAGACAGACATCATTTCGAAACCCACTTTTTCGGACTCAAGCGACCTCAAAACAGATATATCTTCATTAATCTCTTACATAATATTTCGGGTTCCAGGTCCCAGATTCCGTAAAACAGAAAATTTATTTTACAAATATTTCAACAATATACAATTTACAGAAAACATGAAAAAATAAAAACAATCTTAATTAAGTTTGCAAGAAATTTGCATTATAAAAGTTTCTTAAAATTCGCTGTTCGTAAAAGAAAGTCGTATGTTGGCCATACCTCCATTTTTTTTTTCTTAGTACGGAAGTATGATTACGAACTAATTTTAAATCCATGGTGCCTTTTAAATACTTTATTAGTCTTTCTAATTCGTTCCAATTTTCTTTTGATGGATGGATGACTTTTGATGATACACTTACATGTAGAGGATCCGCGCGATTTTGATTAAAACCAGGATAATATTGAATTAATTAAATCATTCCATGATTTAGCAGCTTGTTTTAATCCATATAAACTCTTGTTTAACTTACACACCCTGTTCTCTTATTCTGGTGATATTTCTTCCTGTAACCATCTATTTAAAAATTCCGATTTGACCTCTAAATGAATTACTTTCATCCCTCGCTTTCAGTAATAATCAGTTGAATTCTCATACTTGCTTATCTTGCAACTGGCGCAAATACCTCATCGTAATCTAATCATATCAATAACCTTGAGCAACAAATCTAGCTTTACGTTTCTGTCTTCTGTGATGTACACTTTTTGAATTTAAATATCCATTTGCAACCCAGGACATTCCGATTCCTCGGCATTCAATAAAGTGATTTCATTATATTCATCGCATTGATCCAATTAATCCGTTTATCTTTACCCTTCATTGCCTAATTGAAATCTTTTGGTTCAGAAATACTTTCTTTAACCGTATTAATTTGTTCGATTAAACGAACAGTGACACTATTCTGGTTTTCCGGGAGAATTGTGAATTGGGAATTGATTTATTGTCAGTTTTTAGTGTATTTTGGTTTTACTTTTTCCAACTCATACTAAATTTTGGGGATAATAGTTCCATTTCATTTTCATAGCAATTTCGTTGTTTATATTCCCTAAAAATTTGGGTGGGAATTATTCTTTCCCAAAACATGAACAAAATACCAATCGCTCAGTATGCTTTCGAACAAAGAAAACCAAAATATACTAAAAACTGGCAATAAATCAATTCCCAATTCGCAATTCCCCGGGAAAACCAGAATAGTCCAAAATTATCCCTGCTAGATTTCCTTAAATGTGATACGGATTGTTCAGTTTCCTCGTTGTTTGAGTTAGTTGTTGTTAGTGGATTTTCTAAGTTCGAATTATTGAAATCCGATGGGTATTCATCAATTTCTTTGGTTGTTTGCTATATAATATCAAAGTTGAATTCAATGATGTTTGACCGCAGTTGTTCTTATTTTCTAGATTCTAATTTCTCTGAGAGTTCTCAATAAACGCTACACCCAGTAGCGGTCCGTGGGTCTTAATTCAGGGTGGGCAAAATTTAAAAAATTGGTGGTTAAAATCAAAAAATTAAATAAATACATATTAGTTAGTGTCATAACCGTTCAATGCAAAATACTACAAAATTTATAAGAATAAATTATTATACATAATTTCAATAAAAATAAAAAATTTTTAAACTAAGAGAAACTAATGGCGCGTTAAAGCCGTAGATAAATGCTTCATATCGGTATAGATCATGTTTTCCGAAAGAGGCAGCACGATCAAAGAAAAAGTTCAGAGCGTTTTCCGAAAGAGGCAGCACGATCAAAGAAATAGTACAGAGCGTTTACCGAAAGGGGCAGCACGATCAAAGAAAAAGTACAGAGCGTTTGCCACTAGATGTCACTAAACAATCAAAAATATATTCTGGCGGTTTTCAAAAGGGGACAGCCAAAATCAATTTAATTATCACGTATTAATAATAATCACTTTTATAAGATGCAAATATTTTTGTTTATGTTTACAAAATGCACACATAAAAATGTCAATAAGATTCTTTCGGCTTTTTATAGACACAATATATTAATAATAATGGCATTCACAACATTTTCGACTTGTCAATCAGAAAAATGAAGAGGCCAGTCATTTATAATATATCTACCAAAAAAAGTAGAAATATCAAAATCCCCCCCGTACTTTAACCCCAGAGTTAATACAAAATGTATTTTGACTCTAAAAAAGAAAACCTTTCCTTGCGTTTTCGTGGGTAGTTTGGTTTCGTACTGATAATCTCAAAACAAAAAGTTCGATCTACTCATCAGGTAGCTACGACCAAACTACAAAAATACAATTCCAACTCCATACTTTAAGTATGAAGCAAGAGTGTAGTTGACTTAGCGAATTATAAATAAATTCACCAAATCAAAAACACAAGGAAAACTTTTCATTTCTGTGTGTTTTATGCCAACACGAATAATAGAAAGAGAAGTTTAGTTGTCTGTATTAAATCAATAAGATTCTTTCGGCTTTTTATAGACACAATATATTAATAATAATGGCATTCACAACATTTTCGACTTGTCAATCAGAAAAATGAAGAGGCCAGTCATTTATAATATATCTACCAAAAAAAGTAGAAATATCAAAATCCCCCCCGTACTTTAACCCCAGAGTTAATACAAAATGTATTTTGACTCTAAAAAAGAAAACCTTTCCTTGCGTTTTCGTGGGTAGTTTGGTTTCGTACTGATAATCTCAAAACAAAAAGTTCGATCTACTCATCAGGTAGCTACGACCAAACTACAAAAATACAATTCCAACTCCATACTTTAAGTATGAAGCAAGAGTGTAGTTGACTTAGCGAATTATAAATAAATTCACCAAATCAAAAACACAAGGAAAACTTTTCATTTCTGTGTGTTTTATGCCAACACGAATAATAGAAAGAGAAGTTTAGTTGTCTGTATTAAATCAATAAGATTCTTTCGGCTTTTTATAGACACAATATATTAATAATAATGGCATTCACAACATTTTCGACTTGTCAATCAGAAAAATGAAGAGGCCAGTCATTTATAATATATCTACCAAAAAAAGTAGAAATATCAAAATCCCCCCCGTACTTTAACCCCAGAGTTAATACAAAATGTATTTTGACTCTAAAAAAGAAAACCTTTCCTTGCGTTTTCGTGGGTAGTTTGGTTTCGTACTGATAATCTCAAAACAAAAAGTTCGATCTACTCATCAGGTAGCTACGACCAAACTACAAAAATACAATTCCAACTCCATACTTTAAGTATGAAGCAAGAGTGTAGTTGACTTAGCGAATTATAAATAAATTCACCAAATCAAAAACACAAGGAAAACTTTTCATTTCTGTGTGTTTTATGCCAACACGAATAATAGAAAGAGAAGTTTAGTTGTCTGTATTAAATCAATAAGATTCTTTCGGCTTTTTATAGACACAATATATTAATAATAATGGCATTCACAACATTTTCGACTTGTCAATCAGAAAAATGAAGAGGCCAGTCATTTATAATATATCTACCAAAAAAAGTAGAAATATCAAAATCCCCCCCGTACTTTAACCCCAGAGTTAATACAAAATGTATTTTGACTCTAAAAAAGAAAACCTTTCCTTGCGTTTTCGTGGGTAGTTTGGTTTCGTACTGATAATCTCAAAACAAAAAGTTCGATCTACTCATCAGGTAGCTACGACCAAACTACAAAAATACAATTCCAACTCCATACTTTAAGTATGAAGCAAGAGTGTAGTTGACTTAGCGAATTATAAATAAATTCACCAAATCAAAAACACAAGGAAAACTTTTCATTTCTGTGTGTTTTATGCCAACACGAATAATAGAAAGAGAAGTTTAGTTGTCTGTATTAAATCAATAAGATTCTTTCGGCTTTTTATAGACACAATATATTAATAATAATGGCATTCACAACATTTTCGACTTGTCAATCAGAAAAATGAAGAGGCCAGTCATTTATAATATATCTACCAAAAAAAGTAGAAATATCAAAATCCCCCCCGTACTTTAACCCCAGAGTTAATACAAAATGTATTTTGACTCTAAAAAAGAAAACCTTTCCTTGCGTTTTCGTGGGTAGTTTGGTTTCGTACTGATAATCTCAAAACAAAAAGTTCGATCTACTCATCAGGTAGCTACGACCAAACTACAAAAATACAATTCCAACTCCATACTTTAAGTATGAAGCAAGAGTGTAGTTGACTTAGCGAATTATAAATAAATTCACCAAATCAAAAACACAAGGAAAACTTTTCATTTCTGTGTGTTTTATGCCAACACGAATAATAGAAAGAGAAGTTTAGTTGTCTGTATTAAATCAATAAGATTCTTTCGGCTTTTTATAGACACAATATATTAATAATAATGGCATTCACAACATTTTCGACTTGTCAATCAGAAAAATGAATAGGCCAGTCATTTATAATATATCTACCAAAAAAAGTAGAAATATCAAAATCCCCCCCGTACTTTAACCCCAGAGTTAATACAAAATGTATTTTGACTCTAAAAAAGAAAACCTTTCCTTGCGTTTTCGTGGGTAGTTTGGTTTCGTACTGATAATCTCAAAACAAAAAGTTCGATCTACTCATCAGGTAGCTACGACCAAACTACAAAAATACAATTCCAACTCCATACTTTAAGTATGAAGCAAGAGTGTAGTTGACTTAGCGAATTATAAATAAATTCACCAAATCAAAAACACAAGGAAAACTTTTCATTTCTGTGTGTTTTATGCCAACACGAATAATAGAAAGAGAAGTTTAGTTGTCTGTATTAAATCAATAAGATTCTTTCGGCTTTTTATAGACACAATATATTAATAATAATGGCATTCACAACATTTTCGACTTGTCAATCAGAAAAATGAAGAGGCCAGTCATTTATAATATATCTACCAAAAAAAGTAGAAATATCAAAATCCCCCCCGTACTTTAACCCCAGAGTTAATACAAAATGTATTTTGACTCTAAAAAAGAAAACCTTTCCTTGCGTTTTCGTGGGTAGTTTGGTTTCGTACTGATAATCTCAAAACAAAAAGTTCGATCTACTCATCAGGTAGCTACGACCAAACTACAAAAATACAATTCCAACTCCATACTTTAAGTATGAAGCAAGAGTGTAGTTGACTTAGCGAATTATAAATAAATTCACCAAATCAAAAACACAAGGAAAACTTTTCATTTCTGTGTGTTTTATGCCAACACGAATAATAGAAAGAGAAGTTTAGTTGTCTGTATTAAATCAATAAGATTCTTTCGGCTTTTTATAGACACAATATATTAATAATAATGGCATTCACAACATTTTCGACTTGTCAATCAGAAAAATGAAGAGGCCAGTCATTTATAATATATCTACCAAAAAAAGTAGAAATATCAAAATCCCCCCCGTACTTTAACCCCAGAGTTAATACAAAATGTATTTTGACTCTAAAAAAGAAAACCTTTCCTTGCGTTTTCGTGGGTAGTTTGGTTTCGTACTGATAATCTCAAAACAAAAAGTTCGATCTACTCATCAGGTAGCTACGACCAAACTACAAAAATACAATTCCAACTCCATACTTTAAGTATGAAGCAAGAGTGTAGTTGACTTAGCGAATTATAAATAAATTCACCAAATCAAAAACACAAGGAAAACTTTTCATTTCTGTGTGTTTTATGCCAACACGAATAATAGAAAGAGAAGTTTAGTTGTCTGTATTAAATCAATAAGATTCTTTCGGCTTTTTATAGACACAATATATTAATAATAATGGCATTCACAAGTCAACTACACTCTTGCTTCATACTTAAAGTATGGAGTTGGAATTGTATTTTTGTAGTTTGGTCGTAGCTACCTGATGAGTAGATCGAACTTTTTGTTTTGAGATTATCAGTACGAAACCAAACTACCCACGAAAACGCAAGGAAAGGTTTTCTTTTTTAGAGTCAAAATACATTTTGTATTAACTCTGGGGTTAAAGTACGGGGGGGATTTTGATATTTCTACTTTTTTTGGTAGATATATTATAAATGACTGGCCTCTTCATTTTTCTGATTGACAAGTCGAAAATGTTGTGAATGCCATTATTATTAATATATTGTGTCTATAAAAAGCCGAAAGAATCTTATTGATTTAATACAGACAACTAAACTTCTCTTTCTATTATTCGTGTTGGCATAAAACACACAGAAATGAAAAGTTTTCCTTGTGTTTTTGATTTGGTGAATTTATTTATAATTCGCTAAGTCAACTACACTCTTGCTTCATACTTAAAGTATGGAGTTGGAATTGTATTTTTGTAGTTTGGTCGTAGCTACCTGATGAGTAGATCGAACTTTTTGTTTTGAGATTATCAGTACGAAACCAAACTACCCACGAAAACGCAAGGAAAGGTTTTCTTTTTTAGAGTCAAAATACATTTTGTATTAACTCTGGGGTTAAAGTACGGGGGGGATTTTGATATTTCTACTTTTTTTGGTAGATATATTATAAATGACTGGCCTCTTCATTTTTCTGATTGACAAGTCGAAAATGTTGTGAATGCCATTATTATTAATATATTGTGTCTATAAAAAGCCGAAAGAATCTTATTGATTTAATACAGACAACTAAACTTCTCTTTCTATTATTCGTGTTGGCATAAAACACACAGAAATGAAAAGTTTTCCTTGTGTTTTTGATTTGGTGAATTTATTTATAATTCGCTAAGTCAACTACACTCTTGCTTCATACTTAAAGTATGGAGTTGGAATTGTATTTTTGTAGTTTGGTCGTAGCTACCTGATGAGTAGATCGAACTTTTTGTTTTGAGATTATCAGTACGAAACCAAACTACCCACGAAAACGCAAGGAAAGGTTTTCTTTTTTAGAGTCAAAATACATTTTGTATTAACTCTGGGGTTAAAGTACGGGGGGGATTTTGATATTTCTACTTTTTTTGGTAGATATATTATAAATGACTGGCCTCTTCATTTTTCTGATTGACAAGTCGAAAATGTTGTGAATGCCATTATTATTAATATATTGTGTCTATAAAAAGCCGAAAGAATCTTATTGATTTAATACAGACAACTAAACTTCTCTTTCTATTATTCGTGTTGGCATAAAACACACAGAAATGAAAAGTTTTCCTTGTGTTTTTGATTTGGTGAATTTATTTATAATTCGCTAAGTCAACTACACTCTTGCTTCATACTTAAAGTATGGAGTTGGAATTGTATTTTTGTAGTTTGGTCGTAGCTACCTGATGAGTAGATCGAACTTTTTGTTTTGAGATTATCAGTACGAAACCAAACTACCCACGAAAACGCAAGGAAAGGTTTTCTTTTTTAGAGTCAAAATACATTTTGTATTAACTCTGGGGTTAAAGTACGGGGGGGATTTTGATATTTCTACTTTTTTTGGTAGATATATTATAAATGACTGGCCTCTTCATTTTTCTGATTGACAAGTCGAAAATGTTGTGAATGCCATTATTATTAATATATTGTGTCTATAAAAAGCCGAAAGAATCTTATTGATTTAATACAGACAACTAAACTTCTCTTTCTATTATTCGTGTTGGCATAAAACACACAGAAATGAAAAGTTTTCCTTGTGTTTTTGATTTGGTGAATTTATTTATAATTCGCTAAGTCAACTACACTCTTGCTTCATACTTAAAGTATGGAGTTGGAATTGTATTTTTGTAGTTTGGTCGTAGCTACCTGATGAGTAGATCGAACTTTTTGTTTTGAGATTATCAGTACGAAACCAAACTACCCACGAAAACGCAAGGAAAGGTTTTCTTTTTTAGAGTCAAAATACATTTTGTATTAACTCTGGGGTTAAAGTACGGGGGGGATTTTGATATTTCTACTTTTTTTGGTAGATATATTATAAATGACTGGCCTCTTCATTTTTCTGATTGACAAGTCGAAAATGTTGTGAATGCCATTATTATTAATATATTGTGTCTATAAAAAGCCGAAAGAATCTTATTGATTTAATACAGACAACTAAACTTCTCTTTCTATTATTCGTGTTGGCATAAAACACACAGAAATGAAAAGTTTTCCTTGTGTTTTTGATTTGGTGAATTTATTTATAATTCGCTAAGTCAACTACACTCTTGCTTCATACTTAAAGTATGGAGTTGGAATTGTATTTTTGTAGTTTGGTCGTAGCTACCTGATGAGTAGATCGAACTTTTTGTTTTGAGATTATCAGTACGAAACCAAACTACCCACGAAAACGCAAGGAAAGGTTTTCTTTTTTAGAGTCAAAATACATTTTGTATTAACTCTGGGGTTAAAGTACGGGGGGGATTTTGATATTTCTACTTTTTTTGGTAGATATATTATAAATGACTGGCCTCTTCATTTTTCTGATTGACAAGTCGAAAATGTTGTGAATGCCATTATTATTAATATATTGTGTCTATAAAAAGCCGAAAGAATCTTATTGATTTAATACAGACAACTAAACTTCTCTTTCTATTATTCGTGTTGGCATAAAACACACAGAAATGAAAAGTTTTCCTTGTGTTTTTGATTTGGTGAATTTATTTATAATTCGCTAAGTCAACTACACTCTTGCTTCATACTTAAAGTATGGAGTTGGAATTGTATTTTTGTAGTTTGGTCGTAGCTACCTGATGAGTAGATCGAACTTTTTGTTTTGAGATTATCAGTACGAAACCAAACTACCCACGAAAACGCAAGGAAAGGTTTTCTTTTTTAGAGTCAAAATACATTTTGTATTAACTCTGGGGTTAAAGTACGGGGGGGATTTTGATATTTCTACTTTTTTTGGTAGATATATTATAAATGACTGGCCTCTTCATTTTTCTGATTGACAAGTCGAAAATGTTGTGAATGCCATTATTATTAATATATTGTGTCTATAAAAAGCCGAAAGAATCTTATTGATTTAATACAGACAACTAAACTTCTCTTTCTATTATTCGTGTTGGCATAAAACACACAGAAATGAAAAGTTTTCCTTGTGTTTTTGATTTGGTGAATTTATTTATAATTCGCTAAGTCAACTACACTCTTGCTTCATACTTAAAGTATGGAGTTGGAATTGTATTTTTGTAGTTTGGTCGTAGCTACCTGATGAGTAGATCGAACTTTTTGTTTTGAGATTATCAGTACGAAACCAAACTACCCACGAAAACGCAAGGAAAGGTTTTCTTTTTTAGAGTCAAAATACATTTTGTATTAACTCTGGGGTTAAAGTACGGGGGGGATTTTGATATTTCTACTTTTTTTGGTAGATATATTATAAATGACTGGCCTCTTCATTTTTCTGATTGACAAGTCGAAAATGTTGTGAATGCCATTATTATTAATATATTGTGTCTATAAAAAGCCGAAAGAATCTTATTGATTTAATACAGACAACTAAACTTCTCTTTCTATTATTCGTGTTGGCATAAAACACACAGAAATGAAAAGTTTTCCTTGTGTTTTTGATTTGGTGAATTTATTTATAATTCGCTAAGTCAACTACACTCTTGCTTCATACTTAAAGTATGGAGTTGGAATTGTATTTTTGTAGTTTGGTCGTAGCTACCTGATGAGTAGATCGAACTTTTTGTTTTGAGATTATCAGTACGAAACCAAACTACCCACGAAAACGCAAGGAAAGGTTTTCTTTTTTAGAGTCAAAATACATTTTGTATTAACTCTGGGGTTAAAGTACGGGGGGGATTTTGATATTTCTACTTTTTTTGGTAGATATATTATAAATGACTGGCCTCTTCATTTTTCTGATTGACAAGTCGAAAATGTTGTGAATGCCATTATTATTAATATATTGTGTCTATAAAAAGCCGAAAGAATCTTATTGATTTAATACAGACAACTAAACTTCTCTTTCTATAAAAATGTCATACAATTTTTGAAAGCATATATTTAGTGACACCTAGTGGCATTATGTGAAAGTTGCTTATACTTTCGGAATTTTCTGGAAGATGGTAGTTTTGGTGGTTAAAGAAAATTTGACATTTGAACATGATCTATATCCTTGCCGCGTCCACACATTATCACCATACCAAATAGTACACATGAAAAGCAATATAAACTTTTAAGTTTTAAACTAGGAGTTAACCTTTTTTTTTCTTTCGAAAATCACTCTGTTGAATTTTCTGTTTGACTCTTTGGAGTTATTATTGACAATTACCACATTCGGACGATCTGAGCTCATATTTGTTATTTTTAGTTTATCTTCAAAAGGTAAGTTTGTCAAATGTTCAATAATAAAATCAACAGAATTCAAATTTTCGACAGACATTGTAATATAAAGCTTATATTTATACGAACTTTTTAAAAATGAACTTGTGGCATATAACAATAACGCCCGAAACTTTTTAATTAATTATTTAATTTTTTTATAACACACAAATTAGTTTCAAAATATGGCAGTCTGACTGTAAAGCATGAAACACACCGAGCAGCAGCAGCGAGCAGCAGATTTAAATATACCTTGATTTGCTGATGTATTCATAGATAGTCGTATCGTCGTATGTTAAGCAAAATTATAAACAATTTTTATAAAAACATTCAAATATTTGATAATTTTAATAGATAAATTTCGATTAAAATAAAATCTATCACAAGTGGAATATGTGGGACATGTCGCGCTGCTCTTGGTGTGTTTCAGCCTTAATTCACAATACTTCATAATCATATTGAAAAAAAAAAAAAATGATTCGCACTACACTTCCTTGTGTAATTTTGATACCGTAAATCCTTGCGGGTGATTTTCGTGAATTGCCCACAATGCTTGTACGTCTGTGTGAATTTACCTTATATAAAGGAATAAAGTACTTTTCATACCAGACGCCTCGCCTCGAAATTATTAGTTACCACAAATGTGAAGCTGAGATCCTTTCATACCGGTAGCGTCGGCTTTGAACATTCGGTTACTATCAATTATTTTATTTAGGTCCATTTTACATGTGAATTATAGCAAGAACTGAGATATTCTGAATTTGTAAAGTACGTATGAGCTAGATTTTTGGGTAAATATAAAACAGTTGTGCCAAAAATGTAATTTCTAGGTTATGTTGACAAACCTCTTCGCTTTGTACTACTTTAAAATATCGCAGTTGAGTGTGGAACGCATTGCCTTGGCTTTGTAGCTAATTTCATTGCAATGTATTTTGATTTTTTTTTAAATTATCACTTAAAAATAAATTATTTCCTAACAAATTGAATTTATTTCTATAAAATTAAACGCTAACAATGAAATAAAACTAATTTGCATAATTCAAAAATGAAATAAAGAATTTTTATTTTTGAAGCTCAAAGCCGAGGCGCCTGGTATGAAAAGTACATACTTAAAAATAGAAACATTTAGGTGGAGAGCGAAAATGCGCGAACAGCTCAATATAAATGTAGATATACACCATTCCGGGCACTACACAATTTGCCCAATGAGAATTTATGAACGAAGAAGAGAATGAAATATACACGGCTGAATGTGTATTAATTTAAATTTTAGAATAAGTGTACAGTGTACCAGTGATGATATTTACAAAATTTTGAGAGTACTAGTTTTGAATTAAAATGGGTACTAGATTGGACAATATAGTACTAGATGAAATTTTTTAACAAAAAAAAAAAAAAATCTGTTAAACTTAACAAATATGAAATAATTTTATTAAACAAAACTAAACTGAATAAAAACATTACAATAAAACATTGTATTATAAATTACTAATTAGTGAGTGATTTGGTAGAAAGGTAGATAAACATTTCACTATCATTCTAATAGCGCATCATCCATGTCGATTATTTTTTTTGATATCATTTCTGATGATATTTTGTAATTGAAACATTCAGAATTATTTGATTTTAGTAAATCTTTAGTTTGGATTAAAGCATCACAAGTGCTGACAGCCAATCTGTTACGACATTTAGTTTTAACTAAATTCTGAAATGAAAAAATTCGTTCGACATTGGCCGACAAATGAGGAAGTGAAAGGATTCCTTGAGCAATCCTACAAATATTTGAAAAGGTATATGATCCAAGTTCATTTTTTATTGAACCAATTTCGTTCCAAAAATCACAAATACTAAAATTTTTGAATTTTTTAATTTCCTCATATTCCGATAAGGCCCTATATTCAGAATCTATAATTTCAGCTTTTTCAAGCTCAAAATCTGGGAACATATTTAATAATAAATCTAGTAAGCTATTTGTTGCACCAATACTAAGTTTTCGGGTGAAAATTTTGGAAGTAATTGTAAAACTTCGCTGTCGAAGTTTACTTTAATTCGAAGATTTTCACAAAATTTGATATAAAATTTGCGAACATTGAATTTGAATTCCTTGATAATTGCTTCGTCAGAAATTGTTCGACAAAATAATTTGAGTTCTGTAATGTCGTATTCTTTCAGACTAAAAAGCTAATCTCGAGAAAAAACTGAACTAATTCATCTTCTACTATGACGAGTTCCGTTTTTTTTGTTCAAGATCAGTTTTTTGTATCCTGAAAGAATTCGACATAAATGACACCATGTGAAAGTACTAGATCTGATTTGAAAGTACTAGGGTATTTTTTTACAGTCGAAAGTACTAGATCTAGTACTATAGTACTAGCCATATCATCGCTGGTGTACACGTACATTAAAGCGAAATAGAGATTTGCTTTACACTAAAATACAATTTTTTGTGTTAAGCTTCGCTCTCGTTTAATGCACTAATTTTTATATAAGAATTGTTGTTGCAGGTATTTCATATTTGAATCCTATACGCAAATTATGAATGTAGAATATTTACAGTGCAACATAGACTAATATTTGTTTTGTATGATGTCGATTGTCGATGGATATTTGTTTTTATAACAAAAAAATTTGTGTAATTGGGTCAAATTTAAGAGTGGGCACTGCCCACGTTGCCCAATATGACCGACCGCGCCTGGCTACACCTCTACTTAAGTAAATATGTTATGCACAATAATTGTGTCAACTTCTCTGACATACGCATTCTTAGGTGAAAGAAAACTCATTTTGCTGTTTTGCTTTTACGTACGATACGTATTGGGTCCGGGAACGGTAACTTTTACTTCGGTTTAAAAATGTAAATATATTAAATAAAAATACAACTAATATTTTCAAATGATTAGTGCTTTATTTTCGAGAGTACACAGTCCGATTAAGAATGGAATACTATTTTATTATCAAATGGCTGCCTCGGCTGGATTTGCAGTAGCCCATTCTATAGACCCAATTTTTCAGTACATTTTCAATCCTTTAAGCCTCTATTTCACAAATAGTCACTTTAATTGCGTCTATTAAAGCCGCGATCGTCTCTGATGATTAGCATAACATTTGTCCTTGATGGCTCCCCACAAATAATCGAATTTCGAAGATAGAGTGCAAAACGTCGATTGTATCGTTGGCTCTGTGGGCAGTCGCGCCATCCTGTTGAAACCAAATATCGGTCAAGTCTTCCTCTTCAATCGTAGGGAATAAAAGTCAGTTGACATGGCCAAAAAATGGTCATATGATGCCTTTGGACCATATTCCACACCAAACAGTGAGTCGTTTTTGGTGCATTGGCTTCTCAATTGTAAGTCGGAAAAGATGATTTTTTAAGTGGCCTATTCAGCTAAGCGAAAATGCAATGGACGGTTCACTGGGAATATAATGCTGGGGTGAGATTCCAGACGGTGATCGGTGGTTTTTGTTTTGGGGATAGTAAAGAGTGATCGCCAATCGGTGATCATCACTTCTACCATTTTATAAAGTGATCACTAAAAATTGTACTAAACATGTTATATCGGACAACAAAAAAACTTGAATAGCCAAAAAAGGTTCAACGTTTTATGTGTAATCGAAATTTATAAGGCTTTTAACAACATTTGGTATGTTAATTTTGACCAGGTCGAAATGAAAATGAAGAGGAGTTTGATGTTCCTCATTCGGATATCAGCGTGAGGTGGAACAGCTGAGAGACAGTATGATATTTTAAATGGGCAATATTTTTTTTATTTGTGCCGCCCCGGTGGCACAGTGGTCAGCATGCTTGCTTTAAGCTCTGGAGGTCCCGGGTTCGATTCCCGGGCGGGGTGATGAAAAAATTACGGCTGGGTTATAATGGTAGGATCAATGAATTAATCATTCATTATCAGTTAAAAATAATGATTACGAAACTTGATAATGAAGCGGCCAAATCCCTCTATGGGATGTAGCGCCAGCGAAAAAAAGAAAAAAAAAAATATTTTTTTTAAATAAAATAATAATTTGGTAGAAATATTTATTTAGTCTTGGTGGATCGGCTAAAATTTTGTTAAACATTCAAATTACATAATATTATATTATTCAACGAGCATACAATGATAGATGTTATTCATCAAGATGAAGTTAACCGACACGAGCCGATAGGCGAGTGATTAACAGGCATTATACCCAGTTGTACAATGTAGCGCTCAATGAGCGCATAAACACCAATCAATTTGAGCGCTCAATTTTGCATTCAAATTGATGCACCTAATGCCACTTTAATCCACAGTACAAATATATAAGGTAATATATTGCACAGGATGTCAAAAAATTACAACAACAACAATGGCGGAGATCGTGACTGAAAGTTTATGAAATATTTAAACAATGATACATTGTTAATTATTTTGAATTAAAGTCAGTAGAATTTTTCACAAAATTTTAATTATGTTCACTCAACACTCAAAATTATTACGCAAAACTAACAAACACGATTTGTTTGGTCACGATGTCCGCCATATTAAATTTTTTTTTACATAGATGCGCAAGAAAGAACGAAAATGAAACATCGGAGTATATTACCTTATATGTGTACTGTGACTTTAATCGGACTTATTATTCGGGTTTAAACGACACAACGATCAATTTCTCTGCTATTGACCGATAGGTGTTTATTTATTCATTTAATATTGTTTAGATGTTTGATTGTAGAGGGCACCAATAATAAATAAAAATAATTTTTGCATTTTATGTTATATAAATTATTTTATTTAGTTATTTGTTATATATATATATACATTATAATTAGTTAATATTTAATTTAATTTTATTTTTTTAATTTTTTTTATTTTGATAGTTGACCATGTGGAAAAAATAACATTTTCCGATTGGTGTTTTCAAGTCATCAGAAATACAAATTTTATTATAACATATTTAAGTATTATTAAGTACATATTTTAATTTTTGAGAAACGGTAAAAAAAATATTATAAATAAAGATTTACAATTTAATCAACAGCTACAAAATGTAAATAATTCAAAACAAAAATCACAGCTGTTAATTATAAAAATAAATTCATATAATTTATTACACTTTTGACCTTGTGTGTATTAAAAACATCAAAATTGCAAAAAATCAAATAATTCTTCTTAAACAAATTCTATTTAATTATAATTATAATAATATTATATATAAAATCGTATACATATTACCAAACTACATATTTAAAATTTAAAGGGAATTTCAAAATAAATAATTTGTGATGAATGAAATAATACAGTAAACAAAATCTAATTGGAATGAAATTTGACAAAATGCATGTAGTTACGCTATTCCGCAATTGGTGCGCTTAATATAAAATGAAAACCGAAGTAAAATATGTTTTTTCTTACTTTCGCTCATAGTATAAATTTTTGCTGTTTCGTTCTGCTCTCAGTCTTTGTACAACTGGGTATGCGAGTAGAATACGATACTTTGTCTACGACCGACAAATAATATATTAATAATATATTTGTAGTGTTCCATTGGAAACTATTTGCTACTGCCAATGCCAAGGACTTGTGAGTAGATGTCCAATGGAAGGCGAATTTTCGTGACAGTAGTGAAACATAACCTTAATTTAAATAAAACTGGTAGATTTTGACAAAAAATACGGTGTTCCATTAATAATAATAAGTAATAAAACATTAAAGAACAAAATAATTAAAATATTTTTCAAATTAAAATTTTTCTATTTAAAAATTGCCGTGACGTATCACAAACATAAACAAAAATTTTTTTTAACCCTAATCCAACCAGCAAATTTTTGTTATGTCAGTAAATTCAAATTCTAATCAAATAACTTAATAAATTTTTGCAAAGAATGCCAAATACCTACGTTGTATGGAGTGTATTGAAATGTTTCAAAATAAAATACATACAAGTTTATAACTAAATTAACATTATTTTGAAAATCGATGCATTTATCAAATGAGCCAAAAGGCACACCTTCGTTGGGTTAGGGTTAAAAAAATGACATTCCACACAAACAAAATTGGTATAGAGCCATCTATTAGAATTTTTAAAATAAAATCCCTCTGCCGTAAATTTTGTGCATAACTACTTCTCAACTACACCATCGTTTGAGCATTTGAGTAGTTGCGAGTAGATTGTACTTGTGTTGTGCTTGTGAGTAGTTTACTCAGGCCAATGGAACACAGCAAATAATGGATATATTTGTAGTGTTCCATTGGAAAAAATTTGCTACTTGCAAGTACTTGTGAGTAGATGTCCAATGGAACGCGAATTTTCGTGATAGTAGTAAAACATAACCTCAATTTAAATAAAACTGGTAAATTTTGATAAAAAAACACGTTGTTCCATTAATAATAATTAATAATTATAAGTAATAAAACATTAAACAACAAAATAATTAAAATATTTTTGCTATTTAAAAATTGCCGTGACGTATCACAAACATAAACGACATAAACAAATTTTTTTTTTTAACCCTAAGCCAACCAGCATATTTTAGTTGTCAGTAAATTCAAATTTTAATCAAATAACTTAATAAATTTTTCCAAAGAATGCCAAGTACGTTGTATGCAAATGTTTCAAAATAAAATACAAACAAGTTTATAACTAAATTGACATTATTTTGAAAATCGATGCATTTATCAAATGAGCCAAAATTCATACCTTGGTTGGATTAGGGTTAAAAAAAATGACATTCCACGCAAACAAAATGGGTATAGAGTCATCTATTAGAATTTTTTAAACTAAAATCCCTCTGCCGTAAATTTTGTGCGTACTTCTCAACTACACCATCGTTTGAGCATGAGTAGTTGCGAGTAGATACAAGTACTTGTGAGTAGTTTACTCAGGCCAATGGAACACAGCAATTGAAACAAACGTATTATGAGTAATTATACGTTAGTCGTAGACAAACAAAATTTAAAATTCTCTTTGCGACTGATTTTATTGAAGTAGCTACTGTTTACATTAAAATTTGTTTTTCATTACTTTTTTGGTGATTTGTTTTGCATTAAATTTAAAGATTTAACATTAAAAAATTATGAAATATTCATAAATATTCCCATTTTCTATAATACCGTAGACAGACACATATGCTAAAGATACATGTTAAACCCAAAAGTGATTGACTGAGTTATGACTGAAAGTGATCTGACTGAAACTTTGGGTTGGTGGTTACATGGGATTTTTTTATTTGATCTGAATTGACATTTTAAATGTCACTTTGTTATAAAATTATATTTAAATTATTAGAAAATCATTTAAAATAATTTAAAAATCACTTCAAATACGTATGAAACCTTTTGCCTGAATGAAAAAATCTGTCAGTTCAACTAAATTATAGTTTACATGTTTAACTCAATATACAAACTGGCTCAACCAACCAAATTTAAGCTGACCGGAGTGGGATTTCGCACAAAAGGCGAGAAGCGAGTTTTCGTTTGATTTCTCGCCTTTCAATTTTGTCCGACAGTTTTTTTTCGATTTTGCACAAATGGACAAAATAAAAGACGAGAAAATTGAGCAACTTTGATTTAGTTGTCAAAAATACATTTTATTGAAGTTTGTTTTTTAGATGTGTGTCGTTGACACAAATAAATTTGAACAAAATCATATTATTTAAAATAAATAAATAATTAATTATGTGTAATAATAAATAAAACTTTGTTCAATATTTAATTTCGGGTTGTCCCATGTCCTATTTCAAGTGTGATATTGTTTTTCGCTAACACTGGAAATGTTTGGTGTTGTTTGTGATTCTTTGTGATGCACCTAAATTGATTAAATTCAATCAATAGTTTTCCTTTTATGAGTTGTACTGTTTTGCTCAAATGACAAAATTTTATAATTAAAAGAATAATTTTGCTAATACATAACATTCATTAGATATGTGACAGCAAAATTCAAATTTTTTTAATTACATATAATGTACATTTATGCTAAAATCTCAACCTAAAATTAATTTTTCCTGCTTCTCACCAAGCACATACATGGTCGAAAATAAAAGCGAGAGCGAGTGTCTACTCGCATAGTGCAAAATCGCTTTTTCTCGCTTTTAGCTAAAAGTCGCTCAAAAAAGGCGACTCGCTGTGTGCAAAATCCCAGTCCCGAACTCAGGACTGGGATTTTGCACACAGCGAGTCGCCTTTTTTGAGCGACTTTTAGCTAAAGGCGAGAAAAAGCGATTTTGCACTGTGCGAGAGACACTCGCTCTCGCTTTTATTTTCGACCATGTATGTGCTTGGTGAGAAGTAGGAAAAATGAATTTAGGTTGAGGTTTTAATTAAAAAAATTTGAATTTTGCTGCCACATATCTGATGAATGTTATATATAAGTAAAATTAATGTTTTATTTATGGAATTTTTTCACTTGAACCAAACAGTACAAATTATAAAAGGAAAACTAATGATAGAATTTATGAATTAATATTTTTATTTATGAATATTTTGAATTAATCAATTTATGTGCTTATTAGGAAAATTTAACTAACGATTATTACAATAGAAACCATCATCGCCAAATATCACAGAACAGGAGGAAGAGGAAAGAATTACATACATAATTAATAATTTAGCAAACAACACCATAACATTTCCCTGGCTTAGCAACAAACAAAATCACACTTGAAATAGGACAACGGACAACCCAAAATTAAATATTGAACGAACTTTAATTTTTTATGACACAAAATTCATTATTTCTGTGCTCGAGAATTAAAAGGGCTTAAGTCGATTTTTATAAAACAAAACTCTGCGCATTTTCTGTTTAATTTCCTATTAATACGTTTTCATTCCAATTTATAAGGTTATATCAAATAGAGTAAAAATCTTACTCTCTTTGATATTACCTTAAAAATTGGAAAAATTAAAATATATTAATAGAAAATTAAACAGATAATACGCAGAGTTTTGTTTTATAAAAATCGAGCACAGATACGTACGAGCACAGATTTATTTATTTTAAATAGCATGATTTTTTTTGTTAATATGAATTTTTATCAGATGCAACGACACAAATCTAAATAAACTTGTCAATAAAATGTATTTTTGACAAGTAAATTAAAGTTGCTCAAAGTTTCTCGCCTTTTTTTTGTCTATTTGTGCAAAATCGAAAAAAAACTGTCGGACAAAATTGAAAGGCGAGAAATCAAACGAAAACTCGCTTCTCGCCTTTTGTGCAAAATCCCACTCCAGAAAACTTGACAGAAAACTTTTAGCCAAGTCGCCGTTTACATGTTGAATTTAACTCAGACGTTTTCAGTCAGATCACTTTCGGTTTAACATGTATCTTTAGTAAGAGTTAATCGAGATTTTCATTTATCCCGATTATCAAAAATCGCGTTGTGAAAACAAAATAATCCGGTTTAGGTGAAAATCGTGTAATGACTGACGACTGTCATTACACAATTTTCACAAAAAACTGGATTATTTCGCTTTCACAACGCGATTTTTGATAATCGGGATAAATGAAATTCGCGATTAACTTTGTGTCTGGCTACCGTATTGACGATTGAAGCATCACAAATTTCTAAACTGAGCTACCTGATAATTTGACGTTTGAAATTAATGTAAACAATTCTAATTTTGAACTATAAACACAATTTTTACTTACCGGATTGTTAATAATTGTAAATAATTCCAATTTTGGACTATAAAAACAATTATTAATTACCGCATTGCTAAATTTTCTTTCGTCGCATTTGTGACAAATGTCATTTTATCAGGTGCATCATTTTAACTATTGTCCTCGAGAGGCGCTTTCTCTACTTTTACAATCGTCAATAACAGTGCATTCACAATGAAAAAACTTTTTACTTTTGACTTTCCAGTTTGTATGAATTTCCAACATAACGAACAACAATTTTTGCTCGTTTTGGAAATTCACATAAACCTGTACGTCAAATGTTAAGTTTTTTCATTGACCAACTAACATATATTTATTTACGCTTAAAATGCCGAATCATTTAGTTGGCATCCAGCGAATAATATCGGTACTTATTTTCATTTGTCTCTCGAAAATTTAATAGTGACATCTACCAAACAATAGGTGCTGTTCACTATTTCAAGCGGGAGTGGAGATACAAGAATTTAGTTTATGTGTTGGTATTATTGTACTGTATCAAAATTTACAGAATTCCATTTGACATTTCATTTGAAAACAAATATTTTTTGAATTCATTCTGTATTCAATTTTAAAACTTCATTCTTTAAATTAAATATTAATAAACGTAATTAAGGTATGATAACAATGTAAAGTTTTTATTAAATTACATTATATTCCAGTGAATAAACATTTAACAGTAGCTTGTACGTTACATTTAACACGTCATAAACGATGGACGATGAAAAATACCAATGGTCCAAAGAAGACACAATAAAGTTAATAAAATTGTACAAAAGTTTTCCATATTTGTGGGACACAAGTCTGCCAGATCACCGCGACAAAAGTAAACGTTCCAGTGCTATGAACAAAATTGCCAAAGATTTTAAAACAAGTGTACCACAAATACAACGAAAACTTCATAATTTGCGGTGCTCATTTAATCAAGAGATCCGACGATTAAAGGGTAAAAAAACTTTTAGTAATTGGGAATATTTTGACACCATGTATTTTGTCGCAGGACAACATAAAAGAAGATCATTTGCATCAATACCTAGTAGTTTGGTAATTATGAAATATTTATGGTGGAAGTCAATTAATTATGAGTGCATCAACGAAAAGAATTCGAATGTATAAGATTCGCATTTGATTTAAATAAGAAACGAGCGAACCTGATTTAATTCAAATGAGAATGTTATTTTTTCGTATTCAGAAATAGCCCCTCTGCAGAGTGAGGCCTCACTAAAAAACGTACTTATGTATATCTCACACTTTACGTGGTAAAAAATCAATTTTTCAGTGGGGCCTCACTGTGCACTCAATATTTTATTCATCTCAACCGGTTTTGTTAAATTTTAGGAATTGCGAAGCTTTAAACCTGAAGAGGCGGGCGACGCAAACAATAGCAGAAATCCCGTCGATGATGAAATTGTCGAATTCAATGGTTTAAAAAACGAAACTGATAAGACTGAAAAGCGAAAAATAGATTGCATGTTGGCGGAAAATGATTGTTCGAGGAATAGAATTTGTCAAGCTGCAAAACCACAGTATGATGATAATCAAACGTTTGGAAACTTTGTTGGATCGGAATTAAGAGGTTTATCGTGTCCTTATAAAAAAGATGATCTAAAACGAATGATACTTCAAAGTATTTTAACTGTTACTGATTACACGTATGTTTCTCCCGCATTGAAACATTTGGATTCTCATGCTGATCAAAATTCATCCTCATTGCATAGTATAGTATCGGTTGAGTCTGTGAATGATTCGGGTTTTTTAAATGTAGATTCTATCAATGGTCATGAGTTTCATGTTAATAAAAATGTTAAATTGGAAATATAGGATGCATGACGAGACTGTCGTTTTATGTTATTTTACTTTTAATTAAGTTTGTTTATAATGAAACTTTTTGTATTTATGTGCTTAATTTTAACTTAAAATTGTTAACTAACCATTAATAATAAATTATTTACGGAGGCTTCATAAATTCTTCAACTGTCAGCCGAAAATCGAAATCTGAACATTGATTCCGTGTGTCCAGACGTATATTTTCTACATGACATAATTACACACATTTCGCGTTCACACGTAAAATCTCAAACTCTCGACACCAATTGCAATTTATCTATGTATGTGTAAAATTATTTTCATTTCATTATGATGCTTTGAGAAGAAATGTACTCAACAACAAAAAATCAAAAATCAAACATTTTTAGCAAACAATTTTGTTTAGTCGTCCCCATTTTGGCTATTGGATAAAAAACAGTGTGTATTAATAATAATTAAATAGCTATGTACTCAAACCTAAAAAATGTTTAAAACTATAAAAAGACGGAAAATCCTGAAACAAAATCGAAAACATAATTTATTTCTTCATTCCACAACGGTCATATTTCAAATGAATAGCGAAAACAAAAAAAAAAAATCCGACCATACAAATTTTTATATTACTTTTTCAATGTATTAGTGTGTAACAAGTCGTGCCGCAATAAAAATTGTTGAGGAAAAAATCCACACAAATATCCCCACTCCAAAATTAGTTTGTAGGCAAAGAGGTAAGGAACGAGGAAAATACACAGAGTATAAAATATACGTCTGAACACGCTGATTCGTTCCGTAGAATGTATTATTGAAACTCGCCTGAAGAAATGAAACAACCCTCCAAACATTGCGTAACGAAAACGTAAAGTTTATGAGGACTTGCTTATACTAAAGTCTTCGCTTCCCAAGTATTTTTACCTCGAATTTCCAGTACTCAATCTGAGCTTAGTTCAGAATAAGCTCCATTTGAGTTCCATTTTATTATAAGAAACACTATGAAACTTGTCGCGAAAAGCTGGAACTGGATGGAACTCAATACAATGTTTGTTGGGCAAAATTGCTCTTGGGCTTGTTGGGTACTGTCAAAATCTCCCTTATGCACATTGCTAAGGTTTTTTTTATTGAAAATAATCTTAGACAATAGAATTAGAATGGACCGCTAATACAATGACAGTTCAATATAATTTTCAAATAAATGATGATGCCAACATACAACTAGCGGTCAAGAGGCAAATTGCGGCAAAAACGAAAACTAAAGATTTGTCAAAGTTGTCAACATCAATAAATTTTTATTTAATTTTTGGCTCCTTTTCGTGTGTTTATTATTTTGTCACCGTTTTATAGTTTTAAATTCAATTTAAATTGATTTGAGATATTTTAATTGTGATTTTTGCACAAAATTTTTCCTCGGTTTCTTTTATTTTTACTGAAAATGGGGAGAAACTGTGTCGTAGTTGGTTGTGATACCAGTTTGCCATTGACAGATAAAGCCGCGTCCACACGGGGTGTGAAATGTACACTTATGCGCGCATTTAGCGAATGTAAACGTCGTGTGGATGGTTTTCACATGACGAATGTGATTGAATATTTTCATTAAAAATTGTATGATCAAGGTACTAAAAATATATACCGGAGTAGAAATGTTCATTAACATTCGCCTATATGTGATCAATGAACATTTAACGAATCGTGTGTACCGAAATGTGATAAATGTACACATCCCGCATAACCGCCTACATTCGCTAAATAAGCGAATACGCACGCATAAGCAGCGCTGTCGAATGTACTACAATAGTATTATTGTACTACTATTTTACAATGCGTACTTCTGTACTTCGCTAATTCAAATTATACTACTATTTACTACGATTTCGATATTGTGTTAGTCTCAATTAGATTTTTTTTAAATTTCCAACGTTGAATTATTTATAAACCTAATAATCAAAACTAAGAAAAACCAACAGCTCAAAAAAATATAATTTTGTTCACATGGCAAGTCATTTTTTGACTGTACTTTACTATAATTTTAAGGGAATTTTGTTCACACGGCAGGACTTTTTTTTATTATTTTGTGTTTCATATGTCAAATTTTCGGTTTGCATTTTTTTGTGTATGGTCTATAATGTTGGTTATTGCTATTGGTTTAAGTTTGACCAGTTATCAAATTTTCAATTTTCGGTTCAATATGGACAAGTAAGTTATTGAAACTAACAACTTAATTCCAATTATTAATTATTATATTTAATTCACTTCAACAGTAAACTCTATTTTAATGGCAAAAGAATTACTTAATGGGAAACAGAAAAACGGCAGCGTGATGAAAAAATCACGGCTGGTTAATGTAAGGATCAATGAATTAATCACTCATTATCCGATGTAGAAATGATTCCCCGACTTCACTATGAAGCGGCCAAATCTCTCTACGGGATGTAGCGCCAGCGAAGAAGAAGAAGAAACAGAAAAATTGGTTCTTTCAAAACTTTTAATATCAAAGTACAAAAAATTATAAACAATTTATGCTGCTTTACTTTACAAGATGTTTTTTAAATTTTAAGTATTGAATATATACAATTTTTATTTACATATTACATACAAATGTTATTTTAATATATCATTTTGCTAAAAAGTGAATAAAATAAGGCTTTTAAATTTTTTTTTATAATTTTTTGTTATATTATTATTTTTTCATTAATAAAAACTTAAAAAAAACAATTAAAACACCTTTGTAATTTGTGCTACTCTTCTCTTGAAAATACTACTATTTTTGAGTAATTGTACTACTCACACAAATTATGAAACGACAGCACTGCGCATAAGTGTACATTTCACACCCCGTGTGGACGCGGCTTAAGACTGTTTCTTTGCATCTGTGAATACAAAAATAAATGTTTATTTTAATATTCAGTGCTTGCAACTGCTTATAATTTCAAATACATATTAATGATGTTTTCTTTTATAAAATTTAATCTTAATGTTGATTTTTCGATTATTCCTAATAAATTAAATGGTAACGAACTTTTTAGTTAGCGAATTCGCCACGATTTGCCTCTTGACCGCCACTGTATGTTGGATCGCATATGAAGTAAGCAACTAGCAGTCCATTTAAAAATATATAGTCAAAGAAAATAATATACAGATTTAGATTTTTTTTCGTTTTTATTTAGTTAATATTAAGAAATAAACTACAACCTATAAAAATCCATGATTATCTTATGTCGTGCCATGAAAATATCGAAGTGAAGATATGGGAATTACAACATCCAACAGTCTAAAATTTAAAAGAAAATTACTTAAATGTTTTATTAAACATTTTATAGTAATTATTAATATAAAAATTATTTAATTAATATAACATATTATTACTTACATTCCTGATTTAAAACTACAAAAATATTAACGTACACTAAAACTATAATGCGTGCTGCTGTACTGTACACATCAAATGTTTATTTCTTATTAATAAATATGGCTGACAAAAAAATAAATGATGAATGTGTATATCAATTAATTTCCCTATATACAAACAAGTTCCTGTATAACTTACTAAAAATGATGGAACTCACAACTGAGTTAAGATTTGTTATACTTGGGTTTCGTTACTTTATTTCGTGACGAAAATGTAAAGAAAATGATACTTTTACCACAAGAGAAATGAAACAAAAAAATGTATACATTTTCTCTTCGCTTACTCGTAACATTACTGAACAGTTATTACTTAACGTTTCCGAACAGTTTTTGCTTGATAATTTCGATCAGTTTTTATTTGACGTTTCCGAACAGTTTTTACTTGACGTTTCCGCACAGTTTTTGCTTGACAATTCCGAACAGTTTTTACTTGAAGTTTCCGGACAGTTTTCGTAATAATATGAATAATAAAATATTAAAAACGAATAAAAGAAATTTTCGTTGTTTCGTAAAAAAAATTCATTTATTATGCATTTATTGAATTCAATTATAAATTTAATGATGTAAATTATTGTAAATAAAATTCAAATATTAAAATAAATCTGCTTTGAATTACATTCCAAAATAATAATCTCTTATTCATGTAATTGTTAAGACTAGTTTAAGTTTTAATATAAATAAATATAAGTTTTATAATTAAACATAAATTCATTCAGTCACTGACGTTAGTTTCGTCTTCTGGAATTTGAGATGGATTTGAAAATAGCTTTTTTTGTTTAATTCGTTGCCTATCTTTGGCATATTGAAACCACTTCTTTATTATCGTTTCGATATCTACCTGCCTTGCATTACATTTTTTGATGGCTGCTAAATAGATATTGTTTGTATTGGCAATCATTATTTAACAACTTTACAATATAATCAAATAACTCTATGTACCTTTCAAAAGATGCATTACCGAATGCGATTTCACAGCTATGTTCCCAAGTTGTCCATGCCAAGAAAAGAAGGTAGCTACCTCGTCTGTGATTATGCTTTTTAAACAGCCCCTGATAAATTTTTCCATGGATGGATCACTCATAGCTTGATAATGTCTTTTCTGCAGAAATAAAAATGAATGCAATTAAAACGAAATAAGTACAGATACAAAATTCTGATAAACTTACTAAATAAATTTCTGTTTTATCATCAGTTTGGTTATCCTTTTCAAGCTTTTGAAAAGCTTCAACAGAACTGGCCGAAATTTCGAGTAATAATCCTTCATCATTGGTAGCCCCTTGGCATGTACATTTACTTTGGTGCTTACTTTGGTTAATTTCTTGTCGAATTATTCGATATATTTTTTGTAACGACATTTTAAAAATAAAACACTCAAATACTTCAAAAAAATTATAAAACTAACAAAAAAAATTTTACTGTCGAAAGAAACTAAAAAATCACAAAAAGTTCATATTACACAAATTATTTTTTTGATAACACAATTTTATACATAACTAATCATATACTAAAGAAAACAATAAATGTACTAACCATCAACAAATTATTATAAATTTATTCACTAATTAAACTATGTTAAATCAAAGAATAATTTATTTAACAAAATATGCTATATTAAACTGTACTACCATATGGTAAGCTCAACAATATAAAATGGAGGATTTGGTGTTTCTTTGAATATAAATATGTATAGCGCTGTAATCGTTAATAAAGTGTTCATAAACTTAACATTTTCGTTACGAAACGAATGTATACATAGTTTTGCTGGGAGGGAACAAGGAGAGGAAATTATAGACCAAATTGTAGATGGTCAAAAAGGATGGACGAGAAACATTTCGAACTATCTACTAACATACATGACGAAGCAGAGAAGTTGCAAGCGGAGATTCAAAAGGTTGACCAAAAATTAGAAATGAAGGTTCGACATGTTGAGAAATAGCAAACGGAGGTTTAACAGGTGGAACATAAATTACAACCTGATTTTCAAACAGAGTTTCAGTGTCTCGAGAAAGAGTTAACTGATGTCAAGGCAAGTGAAACAATGGGCGTATCCAGCACACAGATATCTACTTTTGAGATAATCTCAAATGTAGAATAGTCTCAATTGTAGACTGCCAAATGTGCTGGACGTAAAATCTACATATTAGTTTTGGTTTGTGTTTTAGATTCAATTTTTCAATGTTGTAATGATTCATTATTATTTATTTTCTAATTTCAATTTAATTAAATTGATTCGAAAGATTTCAAATGTGCATAATGTGCCGTTGTCTTTTTAATATGTACTCGTATAACAAAATTTTCCATTAAAAATGTCAAGCAAAAGCGAAGATACAAACCAAGAAATATCTACTCAAATGTAGATTAAATTTTTTTGCCTCACTAAATAGTGAAAATATCTACATTTTTTTAGTGAGATATTTTGCATCCAGCATGTAAGATGTGAGATATATGCTTTTTTTAGTGAGAAATCTATGTGCTGGATGCGCCCAATGACTCAAGTGGTTTAGACCGTTCAATCAATCAAGCTAAAATCACCAACATTCGACGGAAAAACATCTTTCGGCCCTTTTCAAATTTCAATTTGAAACGGCGGCCAATCAGAACCATTGGAACGACGAACATCGTGTCGCAGCATTAGAATTAGAATTAGCCACCTCGTACTGCGACCTAAAAGATCTTTTGTACTCAAAGCCCTGCTTAATTATACGTCCAGTCAATATTCAGACTCTTAATGAAACTGATAATACTGCCGGCCGGTACGTGATACATACTATCTGGGCTCATGGCTCTCCCTCCTAGATGTTTAATATATCATTTACTTCTGCTAGAAAAGCGGTAGCATTGGGACTCAAGGGCTTCGAGAGGGCAGTCTCACTCCCGTATATTCCTACCCGTGCCTCGTCTACCGTTTTGATTTTACTCTTGCGAGTTGCTGGGAATAGAAAGTCGCCTGTAGGTCACCCAGCTTTACTACAGGAAGGCTAAATAAAACTGGAGGGTGCCTGGTATCCAGACTCCGTATATTTGGACTGATTAACCTATCAGCCATTCATCCTTCGGCATATGCTGTTCCACCTTAGATCAGGGTTTTTTGTTAAGGTATTTTCCTTTAGCGCCGTACTTTAGCCTGTCCCAAAATGCCACATTCTGCCTAATGGTTCCAGTTACCAGTGGTTGCCGCAAGGAAGCAGTACGTACACGTGTGAATTGTGGTCAGGTTACCCCTTGCACAATTGTACCCATCACGCAGCTGCCTAATACATGACCAGAACAGCTTACGTGATGTGCACCCTACTGGAAAATTACGGAGCTGGTAGATTAATCTACCAACTTTGGTCCCCGCCTCCAATAGACCCCAAACCGCGAAGCACCAACCAAGTCGCAGCATTAATAGTGGCCCTTAAGGGCGAAGCAGCGAAGGCTTTACAAACTATTCCAGAACAAGACTGCAACAGTTATCTCGAAAATATGAAGACGCTGGATCGGAAGTACGTTAGTGACCACATGCGGGAAATCTGTCGCATGGAACTGAAAAGCCGCTACCAAAAGGGAGCGCATACAAGTACGTCGGCCGATTACATAGAAAGGCTTAAAATTGACACATTCATTGACGGTAATCGAGATCCAGAGAAACGCAAAAGGCGGTGATGTTGCCACCTAAAGCAATCTACGCGGAAACTATTGCTTGTGCGTTGACAAACGAGACTGCACAAGCCATCACCAAACCGTCAAATCGAAACCAACATAAATACCGAGTGGTCGTTACCAAGATGCCGAGACGGAAGCGGAAAAATCAAATGTTGGGCATGTGATAAAACCGGTCATATCTCTCGGGACTGCTGGGAAATAAGAAGGAAGCGAGGAAGATCACCATCTCCTATGTAGCGGAGAGCAGGCAGTGGCCAAGCAAGAGAGCCAAATGACGACGGAGCCGTTAAACTACGAAGAGTCAGCTTAAAGGGGCAGCAGCTGACTCCCATAACCGATTGCCCCATAACCTTCATCCGCGTTTTGAAAGTAGCAAGAGGCGGTGACAGCTTAAAAATCAAAGGCGACATTGGGCGCTTTCAGATCTCCCAACATGTTGGCTTTGAAAATTTACTGATGGAAAAAATGACATTCGATCTATCACATTGCCATGAAATTTTGCATAAATCGCTTGCATTCAGGAAACAACTTGTTTATTTTACTTAACATGTTGCCAACAGTTGGCGGCCCTGAAAGCGCCCATTGATGGTACGTCCGTAAAGATCCTGGTCTGTGGAGGTATACAATCAGCTAATGTGGAGGTGACACGACTGACATGACACGACCGGAATGACATCAGCTAAAACCATATTTGGAGATAATCTCAGATTACCTGGAGATTTAAAGTTTGGGGCTGTTGCATCAGCGGCTTTATATGGACAAGATTACGTACACCGGCTGAAAGAAGAACTTAATGAGATTCATCAATATATACGGGGGAAATACGGATGCCAAGTGACCGGATGGAATCTTGATATGACATACGAGCAAATTACCAAGCAGGCTTCCAGGAAGGGCAATTGGCGTGGCTTCACAACCCGCAATGAAAGAAGGGATTATCACCGAAGCTGCAACCAGCATGCGAAGGACATTACACTGGCATTACCAGGGTGACAGACGTGGTTTATCGGATTCAAAAGGAGCATCGAGGAAAACCGAAGGTGGTTCATTTAGAGAGGCTGGCCTTGTACAGAGGTGGTGATTTGGGACCTGTTCGGGACGAACAGGCTTGTTAGGTGAGGGGTAGTGTTACGGTGACATCTAGGGAAGAATAGAATAAGTTATTAATTGCAAAAAGTTTACTGTAATAAAATGGAATTTTCCATGATAAAACTGTTCTAAATGTTTCTAGACTATTCTTACTGGAAAAGTCATGAAATTTCTAGAAGTTTTGGTTTGAGTATAATATAAGGAACGAATTCGAATTGAATCATTAGTATTTTCTAAGCGATAGTGTGAAGAATGAAAAGGAAATGAAACGTGATTTAAAAAGTGTTTTAGTGCGATATAAAAATTATAAGTGATCAGTAAAATTGCGCGAAAATAATAAAAAGTGATTTTGTGAATTATCGTTAATAAATTGTGTTGTAATAATTTTTGTCCTCAAGAAATACATTCAGTCGCGAAATAGAATAAGAAGGTTTTGCTATACAACTTTTCTACATACTGTTACTCCTTTATCGGTCAAGATTCGAATCACTGGATTGTGAATAAAACAAACCACTACAATTTATCACAAACTAATTTATCTATTCAACACAACACAATTATCAACAATAATCCACAAAATTACTTATTACAATATTCGCACTATTTTACTAACATAACTTACATCGCAAAAAATCAGTTTTAAATCACTCTGTTTAATCTTCACTCTATCGTGTTCAACTTACTAATCGTTTTCAAATTTAGGTACTACATTTATTTATTTTATATTTTTAATCGCTTTCCAAATTCGAATCGTCCAATTCGATCTCTTTTGCCTTTTTATGTACTCAAACTAAAGTTCTAGGACTACTACGATTTTTCCAGTAAGATTAGTCTAGCAGAACAGTTTTAGCACGAAACATTTCCATTTAGTACAGTTAACCATACTACCCTAACCTAGGTGTCACTAATAGTAAACTACATGCTATAAATTTTCTTATTCTATTCTAATCTAGGTAGGTATCACCGGACTCAAATCATGTCCCCTGTATTGTCCCGTCCACGTAGGTAGCGTTTCGTCGATGACTCCTCCTTTCATTGTGGAACGCGGTTAAATTCCAATTGCCTTTCCCCAGATCTTCTACCGCTGGCCAGTTTGCCATAACGAACACCAATCCGGTCGCTCGACACTCGCACTAATCTTCCCATAACGCAGTAGTTCTCATCCAATATCCGTTTGACATGATGTTCGTTGGTTTCTTCCTTAATAGTTTCCGAGTTTTGTGGCAGCTCTTCTCGATGGTTGGCTGTTACTCGCCTTACTGTGGCATTCTCACTGTTAAATTCGACTGGCAGCTCGGTGTTATCGTTATTCAATACTCCGCGTCCAAAACCCAACACGAAGTCATTCAAATTCATTCCCAAAATGACTTCGTCGAAAATATCTGCGACCAGAACATCTTTACGATCTTTTATCCGCTATAATCGTATCAGCCAGCTGCACAACTTCGATCAGATCTCCCCGGACAATCGTGTGAGTTGCTACCGCATCCAGCGAAATTACACACTTCCTTCCACTAATATCACCCTTGATTATTATGCTGCCACCGCCACATGCTAGTCTCAGGGATATAAGTTATGGGGTAAACAAATGTCGAAGCCAGCTTCTCTCAAACTGACTTATAGTCTTAAATATGTGTTGCATCTTTTGTCTATCTTTTCCAAAATCATGATATTATACTGAATTTAGCCTTTCATTCTCCACAGCCTCATTTTGTTGCACTTGTAAAGTACCTTTACTACAATCACTGGGCCCTGTTTTGAAAGTTCCCTGTTTAATTGCGGTCCCTTCAATTTGGAAAGAATCATTTTCTTTGTTTTATTATTCACAATCCCACCGCTGTCACCAATTGTTACGTTGTCGCCTTGTCAGTCAAGGCCCGAATCACTGAGTTGTGCATAAAACCAACCACTGCAATTTAGCATAAACTATTTTATTTATTCATCACAACACAATTATTAACCATAATTCACAAAATCATTTACTACAATATTCGCAGTCGCACTGTTTTACTACCACTTAAAACTTTAACACTCGGTTTATTCTTCACGCTATTGCGTTCAACTTTCTTATCCTCAACACAACTTTACACTATCGCTTTCCAAATAAGATTCACCTAGCTCGATCTCAATCGCTGATTCCTCTTAGTTGTCTTACCGATTGTTTGAATAATGTGTGAGTAAAGTCTTTTATGTAACTTGGAATTCATTTGAATGCTAACCTCAATTGAAAACTCATGGATCGAAGTTATAAACTTATATTACATCTACCTCTCGGATTTTGTACCTCATGTCATTAGTTTATGCTCGGTTTTTGAGTTAAAAATTACTTTTCATATATCATGCATCGGTAATGTCTAAAACGGAATATAGTTTAATCTTATTGGCATGGTTCTCATCAACTACTTTAAAACCATTATATGTACAACAGAAAATGATTTACTCCGGCCTGTTTTGGGCCTAAGTATTGGAATCCTGTTTCTTTTCTCGACGTTTTGAAAGTCCATGGTATGTCGAGAACGTCTTGTCCGATATTATCACGTTGACCAATTTTTCATATATACGCTGGTTTAAGGATTGAATTGGGCATTTAGTTTGCGTTTGAGTTGAGAGTTGGGTTGGGTTCCGTTTGTCGGTTGAGTTGGAGTTGCAGGTAGAGTTAAGGTTGAGTTGGGGTTCGACTAGGGCTAAGTTGGAGTTGAGTTGGGATTGAGTTCAATAGGAGTCAGTGGGTAAGTTGGGAATTTATTTGGGATTACATTGATGGTTGAGTTGAAGGTTAGTTTCAGTTGTTTTGACTTGAGTTCATGTACCTACGAATGTAATTTTTCGAATCGCGTTCATTTGTGGTTTGAGTTGAACGCTTGGGGTTAAGTTGAGGTTAGAGGTTGAGCTAATAGAGTTGAGTTATTTCGCCATTGATGAAGCGTCATGTGGATGTTCTTTTATCTAACACATGGATACTAACACAATAGCAGAGGTAGTAGCGCGCAATATTAGAAGAACTTCCTGAAAACCTGAGAGAAAATGGCATTCACGCAATATAATTTAATGATACAACAAACACACTTGGACTTCTCTGGAATTCTTGAACAGACACTTTTCAATTTAGAGTATCTTTGCCAGAAAGTAAAACAAAAATATTCAAACGAACCATATTTTCAGAGGCATCAAAGTTTTCGATCCGTTAGGATGATTATCACCAATGGTGATCCGGGCAAACATTTTTCTTCAAGATTTATGGGTTTCTAGTGTAGGATGGGATGAAGAACTCCACATAAATCTTGCAAACGGATGGTTAAACTACAAAATGGAATTACTCAGTTAGAGGAAATTAGAATACACCGTTGGATAAATTACGCAACCGGTGCTGAAATTGAATTACATTTTACATGGTTTCTGTGACGCCTCTAATCAAGCATATGCTACAGTGGTATTCAGTAAAATAAACAATAAAATTACGTTAATTGCTGGCAAAACAATGGTTGCACCGGTAAACCACACAATATTGCTATCAAGATTAGAGCTGAATGCCGCATTGATGCTTTCTAAATTGTTAACAAATGTTGTACATGCATTGAACATCAACTACAATATATCAATATTTTGCTGAAGCGATTTCACAGCTGTTTTCGACTGAATAAGAGGAAAGCTATAACATCATAAAACTTTTGTGGCCAACAGAAACAAAGCTACAATCTAAAACCGATCCTAGACAATAGCATCACGTTTTTTCTAATGAGAATCCTGCTGACTGTGCATCTCGAGGATTAAATCCTGTTCAATTATTAACCCATATAATTTCGTGGGAAGGGCCTATTGCATACATACATTGCTAAAGGGTCAGAGCTATCCAATAACAAAAATTGATAGTGAATAAATGGAACAAGCAGGCACCATAGAACGAAAATCAATAAGAACATTTTTACCAAAAGTGAAAAATTCAGTAATTGAATTCGATCGATTCTCATCATTACAACGGGTTGTTCACAGCATTTATACTGTCTGTCATATACTGTCTACGATTTCCATTTAATGCAAAATCAAAAACTAGAAACATCTCCCATTTTAAACCAGCAGATCAACATGTCGCTAAGGGCAATAATTAGAGTTGCACAGCAGGAAGCTTTTGACCTAGAGTTAAAGAAATTAAAAGCAAATCAAAACTTACCACGGAGCAGTACAATTATAATGCTAACTCCATTTCTAGACGGAAATGACCTGCTAAGATACGGGGAAGACTAACCAATTCTAATTCTAATCTAATACTGCCCTGAAGTCACAAGTTGTCAAGATTGCTCAGTCATCAGAGAAGCAGACGACATATTAAGTTACTTTTGGATATACCAGTGGTTACGGGCTAGAATATTACTGATTTAGTCTACGCTAAAGTACGTAGATAAATAAATTTGGCCGTTTTTGTGTGGTTCTTAGGGCGGATGGTGAGCGTTATTGCTTATGTCCAAGACTTGAGATTATAAGTGAAACAATTTGAAATGACAATAACTTGGCGTGTTTCTTGCAGAGAAAAATAAAAAACATTATAAACAAACACGACTAGTTAGATACATTACGAACAAATGATATAATTTTACTGGGAGCGCAATCTGTTTTAGTTTACACAGAAAAAACCTTGATATAAATAAAAAAATTGTAATTTAGATAAGGTTTAACATATTTATAATCCGTTATCTTCTGATTTTTGTACAAAACCCATGCAAATGATTTTATGTTGGATGTAATTTGAGCGGACGTGAATCATGTTATTTCTAGTGGTAAACTAAATATTTTGGTATTCTATACGATGAAATGATTAAATTATCATAATTACTAATAAAACAAAATAAATATTTGACTTTTCGCTTAATTTTTTGAATTGTTTTTTTATTAATTTCAATGTTTTAATGGTTTATCCCTTTATTATCCCGAGAACGAATTTTTACTAAATTGTACGTTTGATAATGACAGAATCACAGAATGCTGTAATAAATAAACTGGGGACTACAAAGGTTTTATCAAAATATTATTAAATTTGAGAATTTGTTAATGTATTAGTAAACAAGTCAACTAATTGAAATGATTAAAACAAATTTATTTGGTATTTAGCTTACTTTTTTATTAATTTATTGTCGACGTTTCAACAGCTTTATTCCGTATAAATAAGCTAAATACCAAATAAATTTGTTTTAATAATTTAAAAAAGCTTAATAAAATATGATATAATTGAAAAGATTAATCGGAAATTGAATATAAATTTGGAGAAGAAAATTTATTGTATAACCAATGAAAGTTTAACACTAGAAGTACCGACCGGTCTAAATGACTGGTTATACATACATTTATTGAACTCATTTTTTTTATTATTATGTAAGTATTGGTTTGGAAGTTCAAGGTGACTATTAATATGACAACAAAGTAATTATATTAAAACGCATCATAAATTTCCAAAACAATACTTACATAATAAGAAAAAAAAAATTCAATAAGTGTACAACCAGTTATTTTGACCGGCTGGTACTTCTACATAGTGTTAAATACTTTATAGCCAATTATTAGAAGAATTTAATTTTACTCAGTTAAACGTCATTTTAACAAAATAAATTTTTGAAACACAACTGAAGATTAAATTTAACAGTTAACGTTCAATATTTTAATTTATAAATCTCCTTCGCTATTTTATTCGAATTTAACCAACAACAAAATATTGAACGATGTGTGCTTGGAGCTAGCTTGGTTCAGAAATAACAAATAAGGCCGTGATTTGCAAAACTTGTTGTATAGGTTTTGCACTCCAAATTCAACCTTTTACAAATCAAATTCACCTTTATCCAAATTAAATTCACCTTTATCCAAAACATATTCAAGCTTTTCCAAATCAAATTCAATCGTAGACGAACAGAATTTATTCAATATAAAACCAACAGAATTTATTTAATTTAATAAATTTACTGTATTTAAATTCTAGATACAAAATAACAAGTTGATATAATAAACCTATAATAGGGGCGTGCAATTCACCTTAAAATTCGCCCTATAATTATTATAAACTTTACCTTAGATGATAGATCAAATAGATCACAATGTCTTTTTAACCAAAACCTTAAACTTCACCGTATAAACCAACCTTAAAATTCATCCTAAATATCACTCCAAAATCAATCCAAATTCTCCATCAAATTCTCCAAAAATTTACCCCAAATTTACTTTAAAATTCTTCCTAAAATTACGACAAATTAATTCTAAAATTCATTCTTAAATTCAACCTACAAGTCACTCTAAAATTAACCCTAAAATTTTACTCTAAAATTCACTCTAAAATATACCCTTTAATTTAACCTACCCTAGAAATCAACCTAAAATTCACTGGAAAACCCTCTCTAAAACTAACCCTGAACTTCACTCTAAAATTTGCCCTAAGTGTCAGGAATTTAGAAAGCGAAAACCCTTAGAAGCTTAAATAAGAATTTTATCAAATTTAGGAATTCTGGATTTTGGAAATTTCAATAGTGGAAAAATTAATTTAGGATTTTACAAATTTTATAAAATCGTTAAATTTAAATTCATCGTTTATTTGATATTTGGAATTATTGATTTTAGAAATTGACGAATTTTGTAACATAGTTTGGAAAAAATAGAAATTAGGAAATTTATGAAAATGGGAGTTTAAAGATTTAAAGCTTTAAAGTTAGTACCTATAAACTTAGAAATTCGTCAAATTTAAGAATCCTGACATTTAAAAAGTTTTTACAATATTTTTGAAATTTAGAATTTTTATTAGGAATTAGTTAATTTAGACATTTAATACAAAATACAAGAAATTAAATTTAAGATTTTTGAAATTTAGAAAAAACAAATTCCATAGGTATTTGCAAATTTTAGGAATATGGAAATTTAAATAATTCAGAAATACAAAAATATCATAGTATTATTTAGAATTTTTGATTTTAGTAACATGTACATATGTATATGTTCTTTGGTATAAATGGAAAAATTTAGAAACCAACAGCTACTAATTTCACAAGAAACTGCGATGGAATCTCAATCAATTAAGGTACAAACAATTAAGTTTTTCCTGGTTCATCATTGAATCGAGAAAAACAAATTTTACGCCGCAGACCAATATCAAAAACTTCTAATAGTTTAAAAATTTTCAATAATTTCTAAATAATCTCAAAAATATTTGTCACAATGAATCTCAAAAATTGTAAATACGAATTATCAGTGAGTTAAAGGACTTCAATCCGATGTGTTTAATTTCAATGTAATATTAATTTCAAGAATCACATTCAGTGAGAATAACAAGAAAAAAGAAACTGAACAGAGCTGGATGGAAACGTGAAATTGAAAAAGCTGCTCGGTAAGTTTTATTAATTAATTATGGTTAATAATAATTTTTCTTCATTTTAATATTTTCTTTATATATGTGTTGGCTTGATTTTCCAGATACAAGGCTATAAAACTCCCTCGGAAACCTGACTGCGTTTACAAGACTAAAGGCCTTTTCACATGATACGCGATTTTTCTCGTACGAGTAAAAATGATTCACCGATTTCTCTTCAATTACATAGTAAAATTGAAACTAGTCACTTGAAAAATAGTAAGTAAACGATTTCGAATGTAATATCATTGACAATTTTTTTAGAAAACGCACATTTCCTAATAATAATTGCAAAATAGTGTTTTCTCGCGCGAACTTTTCAATATGGCGGCAATTTTAACATTTTTTGCAGATTTATTAGGAAATGTGCGTTTGCTAAAAAAATTGTCAGTCATATTAGATTCGGAATCGTTTACTTGCTATTTTTGAAGTGACTAGTTTAAATTTTACTATGTAATTTAAGAGAAATCGTTGAATCATTTTTACTCGTACGAGAAAAATCGCGATTCATGTGTATAGACCATAAGGGAAAAACTTTGCAGTATCAGAGGGTCTCAATGCAAGAAATACGCCGCTTCCACGAGGCATTCTATTCATCATCAATCAAGACAGATCAAGACAACTTCATTTTACGATACACATCTAGTGAACCTCCAAAAAGAGCCAGGGGCATTTCAAAAAGGAACCGCGGTATTTCCATCAAATATTTTATACCAACCAATAAATGTAAAAAAGAAGTATGCTCTAATGCCTTCTTAAAAATTTTGAACATATCTCGGTTCCGTGTTCTAAATGTTAATAAACAAGTTGGTAATGCTCGTGAAAGAAGAGGGGGAGGGGGGACAGGAGATCAGAAAACTACAGTGATAAGCTACAAGCCGTCAAGGATTTCATAAATCGCTTACACTTCCTAGAGTCGCATTACACTAGAAATTCTAGCCAACGGTACTATTTAGAATGTGGAAGTTCTCTAAAAAAATTATGGATTTCTTATAATGATCGAGTAGATGAAAATTTAAAAGTTCGGTATAACTACTTCCGGAACATTCTAAACTATAATTTTAATATAAGTTTTAAAAGTCCCGCCACTGACGCACTGACGCATGTTCAGAATGCATCAGACTAAGACACGAAATTCAAGGAAAAGTTGGAGCAGAAAGGTGCAGTTCATGGCAAAGTTATCCATACACAAAGCCAAAGCTAAAGCTTTTTATTCTCTTCTAAAAGCTGAAGAGGAATCCACAGTAATGAAGCTCTCCGCCTACGACTGCCAAAAAAATTTGGTATTGCCCAAAGTTGCAGATCAAGCAGCTTATTACAGCCGACAGCTCTACAATTATAATTTTACAATTTTTCATGGAAATTTCACTGGGGTTCAGAATCAAGAAACTGTTTTTATATACTCATGGCTGGAAAACCAAAGCAGCAAAGGTTCCAACGAAATAGCGTCGTTCATTTATTATCACCTTAACAATACTGATCTGACTGGGATAAATGAAATTAAATCGTTTTGTGATGGTTGCTAAGACAAAAATATTATTGTATTGAGAATGTTGGGTTGTTGCGGCTTCAAACCGACCAGGCAAAAGAAGTAAATAGGATCAGTGTAACATTTCCAATTGTTGGTCATTCCTTTTTACCGCCCGACCGGGCATTTGGGAGATTCGAAAAAATCATTAAAAAAACCAACTGCATAATCCAGCCAGAGGAATATGAAGAGATTTTCTCAAAATACGGAACAGTGAAGAAGCTGCCAGGTGTGCAGATTTTCGATTGCGAAATCCAATTATAAAGCAGCCTGGTAGTCTATACACTTAACCCAGTTAAAAGATTGTTATTGAGAAAATCTGGAACAAAATCCGTAAGCGTGTAATGGAATCGTTAATTACAGATCTGATGTTGGGGCTTATAAATCTATAATGAAAAAAGGAAAACAGTTTTCTAACATTAACTTAGAGCTTCTTTCGATTGGTGTAACGGTAAAATGGGAAAAACTTAGTGACGTTGATGCCCTGCTCAAAAAGCATTTTGGAGAGAATTGGTGAGTTCGTGATGACTTGAAGTTCTATCAAACGATGCTGGACTACAATAATGTTATACTTCCAGATGAACAAGAAGAGGAAAACATAGAGGAATTCTTTATCGAAGATGATGTGGAGTTAAGAATATGTCGCGTTTATACCGTTGATACAGTTGTTATATGTATCGGTTTATTATTGCTAGTTTAGCTGCGGTATAAACACAGCATATGATGCAGTGTTTCATGGCATACTCTTTAGATACCAGTGCAACTCTAATAACCGATAGCGTGAAACGTGCAAATGTAAACTAAAGTTAAATTTCTTAAAATGTTTTATTTATATCAGTAGTACCTACACTGGACGGACGGTGTTTAGGTACCTAATTTTGTGTACAAGGTGTATTAATTGGAGGTAAAATTAATACTAAAAATCATAAAAAATTCATTCAATGTACCTTGGTATACTAATCGCAGCGCCGGCTCCAGACCTTTAAGCGCCCTGTGCGAGAATTGTTGGAGCGCCCCTGTTATTTTTTTTTTTTAAATTAATAAAGAGATGAAATTAGGAGTTTGGTAAGAAAATAAGAAATCAAAATATAAAGGGCTGAGAAACCTCATTAGGTGATCAGAAATTCGGTCTTCAAAATTAAGTCTACTCCCAAATCAATCCCAAACTGAATCTCTTAAGTCAGTCTTCAGCTCAACCTCCAAAAACAATATTTGTGAAAAGTTTGGATCAATTTGGTCAAGGCGTGTGGATTTGTTAAAATATCTTGCACATATACAGGTTTTACAATGTCCAATTAGGATAAAACTTATCTATTTCATAATGGATTTTTGGTGAAATTTGACATCCGCGATAGAAATGGGATTCTAAAATGATTTTTGGATAAACTTAATATGGCTTAACATTAGTCGAAAATTATTTTATAATCCCATTTTCATCGCGGATATCATATTTCACTAAAACCGGTTAAGAAGTATCCAAATTCCACTTTTATTAGCTATATTCCAGAACTTCTTCCAAAAATGATTTAAGAATCCCATTTCCAACGCACATTTCGAATTTCATCATTAATCTGATAAGAAATAGGCAAATTCTATCATACTTGGCAATATTCCAGAACTTCATCTAAAAGTAATTTGAGAATCCCATTTCCATTGGAAATACTGAATTTCATCAAAATCGGATAAGATATAGAATCCCAATAAAATTTTTATAAAAAAATCACAAATCCTTAGTGCTCACTAGACCCTAATACAATCCCAACTCAGCCCTAATTCAACCCGCAAACGGAACTCAACTCAACCTTCAACTCAGCCGCAAAGTTTACGCTAAACTCAATCCTTAAACCAGCATATATAAAAAATTGTTTAACTGCTCACTACATCCTAATCTAATCCGAACTCAACTTCAATACAACCCGCAAATTTACCCTAACTTAACCTTCAAAACAACTCCAAATTCAATACCTAATTCAATAATCAAACCATCATAAATAAAAAAACAACGGGCGTGTTCACGGTCAACTCGCAAAAGAATTATGTGAAAACCTTTAACTATTGAATCATTTCAAGTCTCTTCGATGGGCCTGAGAAGCCAATGTAGATAGACGGCTGCTGTTCGCTCAGTATTTAAATTACGGTATAATTTTGGTTTAAATACTCAAGTTATTTTATTTTGGCTTGGAAAACGAACCTTACCAACATTAATTGTTTAATTGAAAATTGAAATTAATAACCGACTATATTTTAGTATATAGCCATGTCTTGGTGAGCTTGAGCAAAGTACAGTTCTGTTAAGTTAATCATCTAAACCTGTCCTGAACGCTTTAAAATTCACCATTACTCATCCACAGCAATTGTTAAACATTCCATATTTAGACTTTTGTGAATGGTCACGGCAAACCAGGTGAACCAGGCAAAGTGGCATCGCTGATTTGATTGATTTGAACTAAATGAAATAGGGCGGTTGTATTAGACAAATGAGTTATTTTGACTGAAAAATCATAGCAGCTGGAAAGACGGTATAACATGTCTCGCTGCGGTTTCTTCCTTGCGCGTATCTTTAGAAAATGGCATTCGAATCTGTTTATCACTATTATAGTTTTTGTTTCCTATGTGCCCGCATAACCAAACTCAGCAATAGCATGAGCAATACTAAACATAGCATACCGAATAACCAATTTCAAAATTATTATTTTATTATGTACTTATAAGTGCCATTTTCAATGGCCATGTATCAACGTATAACTGCCATTCAGATGTATAATATTTAATGTATAATGTTTAATTAACGTACTTTCATTTCAGTTTTTTTGAATCACTTACACTACACATGCATAATTTTTGTGCCTTTCCACTTTTAATCTGACGGAAATTGTGAATTGTAATTCGAATTTTATGCAAGTTCGGTGCATTTTGTGTTCGTTTTTCTCGTATATAATTTGCCATTTCTTACCCCTGATGGTATGTACCACACCCTCTTGACGTACAGTCTCCAAAAGCTTTTCTAATCTCCGCCTTGGCCATAGAAACAGATTGGCGAAAAAAATTCTAAATCGGACAAGCCGTTCTCGAAATACCATGGGTACAGAGATCCAGACGTCCAGACAATCGGGCGAACATTTTTTTTTTGCTTTTCTAGTCTCAGGGACTTTCAAAACGTCGAGAAAAGTGGTTTGGATCAATCAAATTTTTCATCATTTTAGACAGGATTTTAATACTTTGGTCTTTTTAGACCGAAGTTATTTAGAGCAAGTTGGAATCCAACATTTTATTGGAACTATGTAGTTTTAAAACTGCATAGGCTGAAAAGAGGGAATACCTAATGTAAGGATGTTAAAGTAGGGACTTGGCTAGAAGAAGGTTAGATATATTTGAGATTAATAGACCCCATAATTTTATTTTATTGCTTTTAGTTATTAACTGAGAGATAATTGCACTACATGACTGATGTCCGGAGTACAGTCAGCAATGATGGAAAAATACTTTGCATTGTGAATACATGAAATTATTTGTTCAATCAGCCATCAATTCAATAATTTCACAAAGATAACTCGTGCTTTAGGATTTGACGAATGTGTTCCTGCATGACGAGGTCAAATTTGGCAAGTAATTCAATTAGGCCTAAATATTTTCCGTTGTTTTTGGTATATAACTTATCAGAAGGACCGCGGAATGCCATATTATTTTGCGCAAGATGTAGAGCGATACTCATCAATCTATTGTAATCATTTTTCCAACGCTCTGTTTTCTTTTAAATTGCAAGTTGTCCCGCTCGACCGATTGTTGATCCTGATATCAGTCTTGATTCCGTTTCTATCCACGTTTGGGAAATATTATATGATTTGGATTTTCATGTGATTTAATTACTGTTTAGATAATGGATTCAATCATTGTAACCAATATTTGCTAAACTAGAGCAAAACGTAAACAACAGAAACAAAATGCGCGGTCAGCAGTATCAGAATATATTATCCTTCGTTGTGGTGCACATTCGTTATTAGCAAGTACACTGAAGAAATGATTATTGGCGAAATGACGGTTGTTTGCGCATCTTGAGAATATCGTGTAAGTTGGCTTGCCTGGAACCTTGAACGACCAAGTAAACAATAATTTTATTGTTAAGGGTTTTAGGCCGCGCACATCGATCATACCTCGAGCCGGCTCTGACTAATCGGCACTGTACCGTGCATATTTAGTTACTCATTTTTGGAAATAACTAAAAAATAATGATTTTTGAGATATGTGTATCACTCTTCTTGTTCAGCGAAAACAAGGCCATTTTATGTAAGGACTATGTCGAAAAGAAAGTAGCTTCCAAAAAAAGCAATTTTAAATACAAAAAAACAATTTTAAATCTAATTAACAGATTTTATGTTTAAAACATTTGAGAAATTATTTTCTAAATACATAGCGAATTTTTAATTTGATGCCTTTACTTAGATTCTGCACAGTGTAGTTTTATTACTTTGTCTGGTTGCTTTGGACTAACTTTTTGAACTTTGATAAATTTTCTGCTAGTTTACCATTATTTTTCAAGTAACGCTTCGAAATTGCCCAATATCTTTCAATTGGTCAAAGTTCTGATGAATTTGGCGGAGTTTATTGTTTTTCCACAAAAGTGATGCAGTGGATTTTTAACAGCTCCAAATTTATAATGGGCAGTTGCACGGTTCTAACATACAATTTTTTTTTTCACTTCGTTTCGGAACTTTTTGTTTCTTATATGTCTTCAAGTAACACGCCTTATTTTACCCGCTTTATCATTCCTATGCTAGTACCACCCACATAAATCTCTGACCGACATTGATTTGTTTTTGCGAATTTCACTCACAATTTTGGCTCTAATTTGGGATTGCTGGGACCTTGTTTTCGACCGTTTTTTCGGAAATCCTTTACCGGACCATGTTCCCCAGACTTATTAATTATTTTTCTCACTGCAGTTTTACTTACATTTTCGCGCTTTGCTAAATTTCTAAACGAAACACCGTTTTCAATGCAAAATTTGTGTAAAATTCGTTTACGCACTTCTTCTTCAATTCGTGGCATTATTACAACTGGGTAACAAATTATAAAAATCAAATGTAATATTTACCTACAAAAAGCTATTCTATCTAACGGCACTTTTCCGTTACAATAGAATTAGAGCAAGGCGAAGAAAACTAAATTTTTTTGTGGATACTTTCTTTTCGATACAGTCCTTAGTATGCACAAAAAACAACGGGTAGACCATATTTTAACAAGCTTCATCTTAATTAACCATACTCCATAAGTTTATCCAAAACCGCGCATATTCAAATTTCGTCATATTCATTTAATAAATAGCTATCCTAATTGGCTATATTCCAGAATTTTATCCCAGCATATTTTTAGATGCACGAGGATGAAAGACTCTTTTCGATTTCCAATAAATTAGTAAACAATTTATGCTGTATTGCAGAAGAACATATTTCTTAAAATATTATTTTTTTTGGCACCTGCATTTAAATTCGATCTCGAAGAATTTCACTAGCATAAATTCTCTACATTAACAAGTACCAAAGTTTACTGGCAAATCTGTACAAAATCTAAATTTAGCAGGTCAAAGTAGGTTAAACGAGTGTTAAGTAAGTAGCTGGATAATTTGCACATTTACCTTTGAATGTACTTTTATAGTAACAAAAATACTTTTCATTTATGAAAATATTTGAATAAATTTACACATAATTCAATAATAAAAATGTTTTATTTATTTCAAAGAGCAAAGCGTCACAATTGTAACATAGTACTAAAATAATTCAAAGCATTTTAATCGTAATTAAGGTTTATCTCATACACAAACTGTCTCTGCGTAACAACAGCGATATAATATTTAACGTTTAACATTAATTAAGCATTTAATTTAACTAATATTGAACACATAATACTTTACTAAACAAATTCAAACAATTTATTGATTCATCAGTTCTTGATAATACGAGTATATACACAGCCAAAAATATAACCACAGCGCCGTCCCAATAAATAGTCCAGATATAGAAGCAGCAACCGTTTCCATCGGTTCTGAAGCAACAACTAATTGAATCACTTGTATAATGATGGTGACAATCAATACAATGATCGAGGAAACCAACCATGGTGTCACTAAGTTGCAGTTTTTCTAAAATTAGAAGAAAAAACACTTGATAAATTCAACACGATTCTTACCAAAAAAAACTAAATTTGTTATTAAACTTGCATCTTTTGTTGCTTTTATCAACAATAACGATACAATAAGATGAGCCAATCCTATAATAATGTAAACAATTTTATCCGCCACAGGGATATGCATTGTCAAGCATCCAATCATATTAAGAACCGCAAAAACAGCGCCAAGCCAGCCGACAATAACAGCCCATGTTTCGAGCTCCACACAACAGCATCCTTTCCGTAATACTGGCATTTTATTATTTGTTTTTTTTTTGTATTTTTTTAATAAAACCAAATTTTTTTAACAGAACACTGCACGTAACGTATTCACTTTACAAACTAGTAACAAATAAACTGTTTCCGAATCAAATGACCGTTTTGGTTTGTTTTTAAAACCTGCGCCAATTCTCTCAAGTAAGCGTACTTGCTTTGCTGTCGACACGCAGATATAAACTAAAAAAATTCGATGGTTGAGGTGTACGATTTTTATAAAAATTATATCAATAAAAAATTAAATTTTTGTCGTTTCGCACTGCCACCACATCAAAACGTTTATCTCACAAAACGTACACTGTATTCACAACATCACAATCTATTCTCTTTAATGCAATCAGACATTGATATATTTGTACAGTAATGGTATGTAAATACTCGGGTTTTTTTACAGAGTCAGAGCGATTTCATGGTTGCCTTCTTCAGTGTTTTTTTTTAAGTCAATCGACGATTAAAAAATGGGAAACAAGTTAGTTATTTTTGAGGAATATGATTCGCTTAAAAAATCATTGAACGAATGAATAAATGGATGAAGGCAACGATGAAATCGAGTTAGTGGTATTATCGCTGCGTATTGTTCACAGATTTTGTATTTTTGACAACATATTGTTTATTTTATTAATTTATTTGCGTAATGAAATCGATTCTGTCATTAACATTTATGATTTCAAATAAAATAAAAACTTAATCACCAATTATTAAAATTTAGAATTTCCAAGCCACCGGTCCGCGGACCGCTGCCGGTCCGCGGAAAGATTACAACGGTCCGCAAAACTGTTTCCTATATTTTCCTACTAATAAAGGGTTTTCCAATAAGGACTTGACAACTTTTTTTTTAAATTAATCGCAAACCATTAGAGATATTTCAAAAACTTTATTATCGGTTTGAAGTAAAATCAAAACATTTATGAATGGAACTCTTTCGTTGATCGATTCGTTGGACCCAATTTTCGATGACTCGGCCACACATTTCGGCCGAAACGGCCGCTATTTCGCGTTCAATGTTGGCTCTGAGCTGTTCCAACGTCGTCGGCTTGTTGGCATAGACCAATGACTTGACGTAGCCCCAAAGAAAATATTCAAGAGGCGTTAAATCGCACGAACGAGGCGGCCAATTGACTGGCCCGTTTATTGAGATAAGACGCTCATCAAACTTGCTTTTCAATAAATCGATTGTAACATGTGCTGTGTGGCTTGTGGCACCGTCCTGTTGAAACCACATGTCGTCCAACTCCATATCTTCCAATGTGGGCCAAAAATAATCGGTAATCATGGCACGATAACGATGGCCATTCACAGTAACGCGACGATCGTTATCGTCGACGAAAAAATATGGCCCAATGACGCCGCCGGCATGCAAACCGCACCAAACAGTTATTTTTTGTGGATGAAGTGTTGATTCATGAAGCACATGTGGATTTTCACCCGGCCAATAACGCATATTTTGCTTATTGACGAACCCATTGAGCCAAAATTGAGCTTCGTCACTGAAGATGATTTTGCGATGAAGTTCATCATCTTGGCGCATCTTATCCAGAGCCCAATCGGAGAACGTACGTCGCTTCAAATGGTCCATCGGCTTCAATTCTTGAGTCAGCTTGATCTTGTATGGGTGTAAACCAAGATCCTTATGCAAAATTCGCCGTAAAGTGGTCTGGGCGATGCCCAATTCTCGAGAACGCCGTGGAATTGACTGTTTTGGATCGTTTGCTACGGACGCCTGAACAGCAGCGATATTTTCGACACTTCAACCAATCCGTTGTCTGACTGGCACGGCAACATGACACAACGAATATGTAGACTCAAATTTTTGCACTAAACTTGTTATTGCCTGTCTACTAGGGCGAGAATTACGACCGAAAATTGCAGTTAACGCTCTTAAAGTTGCGGTCACCAACTCCGAATTTCGGTAGTAAATTTTTATAATTTGCAGACATTTTACGTTCGTGTACTTTACCATGATGAAAATGTTGAGTTTACTGAATAAATTGACAGTGACAGTTCGATGATTAGTCAAAGGGTGCGTTCACAAATTAAATTCAAAGTTGTCAAGTCCCTATTGGAAAACCTTATACTAGCGGAAATATGTATATGGGTCATTTGCATTTAAATCTCACATTTCAATATTTTCATGTTTCATTTTTTCAAAGGTGAAGTTGATTCTCCAAGACCTCAATGTGTCATATGTGGGGACATTTTATCCAAAGAAAGTATGAAGCCAGCTAAACTTATTCGTCATATTAAAACAATGCACCCAGAGATAGAAACAAGACCAATTGATTATTTTGAACGTAAAAACTTGAGTTTAAAATTCAAAAAAGGTCTTTCACTGACAGTTTTTCGGTTGATAAAAATCTAGTGAAAGCGTCCTATTTAGTAGCATTACGCAATTCCAAATGCAAAAACCATACACAATTGCAGAAGATTTAATTAAACCTTGTTTAATTGATGTATGTGAGGAAATTTTAGGTGCTGCAGCTCGGGATAAAATAAAGGGCCTACCTCTGTCTAATAACACAATTACACGCAGAATTGCTAATTTATCTGCTGATATTAAAGATCAGATAATTCAAAACGGCAGAGACTCTATTTATTTTGCAATACGATTAGACAATTAGATCTTCTGATGTGTCGAACAAAACCAACTGTTATGCTTCGCTCGAAATATATATAAGTAGAATGCAGCATTGAGATACCTTCTCATACGACGAGTTCCAAAATCTTTAAGGCCATCGATGATTACATTAAAATCAATTCTCTTGAATGGAAGGGAAGTACTGCGTTGAGTTATGTACCGATGGAGGAGCCAGTTTGACCGGTAGATAGGCATTCGGGAGTTGCGAAGAAAATTAAAGAACTAGCCGCTATCGAAGTGGTATTTATTCATTACATGACACATCGTGAACATTTAGCAGCAAAACAAATGTCGACGCAATTAAATGATGTTCTTCAGGAATCGGTGAAGATTGTTAACTTTATTAAGAATAATGCATTGAATTCAAGATTGTTCACGATTTTGTATCAGGAAATGGGATCTGACCATGGATGTTTATTACTGCATGCAGCGAGGTTCGTTGGCTTTCCAAGAGAAAGGTTATCAATAGATTTTGAATTGAGAAAAGAGACTGAAGTAATTTTAAAACAAAAAGGAAGTCAGTTCTAATGTTATATCTGACAAAAATTGGTTAGCTAAAACCGCATATCTTTCATATATATTTGCACTCATCAATGAGAGAGGATATTTGGCAAAATAGAGTAAAAGAGAATAATTTTGAAATGGTTATCTCAGTGAATTCATTTTGGCTGAAGATGTTGTCACTGCAGTCATTAAACATATTATTTCAGAGCACTTAGCATCTCTAGTGGATGCGTTTTATACGTTTTATCCATCAGAGGTAAACGCTCATGAAGTTTATGGATTGCTAATCCTTTCGTGGAACACCAAGCAAATAAACTGACATATGAATTTCACGCAGCGAAATTTACCGGTCCGCGGTCATGTTAGGGTTGGGATCCACTGGTCTACACCGTACAACTAAAAATTGAATGAGCTTCCCAAAAAAATTAGAATAGTGGTTTAATTTTCTACTTATTCAGAATGAAAAACCAAACAAATTTAATGTTTATCGGATTATGCGCAATTACGATTGCAATTATTAAAAATAGAAAATTAAAGCGGTATAAAATTAAAAATAGGACGATATATAGGGAAGGAACTGGCTACCAAGAAGAGATTTTGGAGAAAAGGAGGTTCAAGGTCTCGTTTTTAATGAATTAAGATTAGATGGTCCTAAAATGTTTAAATTTTTCTTCAAAATGACTCCCTCGTATTTGAAAATATTATGAAAAAGCGTAAAATCACAAATACAACATCAACAAGACGCAATTTTAAGGTAGCTGTCAAAAATATTGTACACACATCTTATGAAAATGCGGTTGGCTGCAATTTCAACACAATTTACATGCAATTTGATTTTCGGACGTTTACACTACACGATTCCAATGCAGCAAAATATTGTACAACAAATATTGTATGCAAATCGCATCGTTTAAAATGACCTTTAGAAACGTAAATATGTACTCAAATTAATCCAACTTGAAACCAAAAATTCTATAAGTATGTTCGTTATTCCAATTAGAAATAATCAGTGCTGAGATGTTCTAAATCACTTTCGATTCGTTTTCGATAGTATTTTGTCTCTTGTAACAAGAACAAAATTGTACGCTATTTCCTTTTTTCATTACGATTTTTCTAATGCGATCTCAGCCTATTGTATACTTACTCTTTTCTTCACGTCGATAAAATATCGTGTATTTTTGTCATGTGGCAATGCTTGAATTAAAAAAGGCCGAATTAAAAAATTTCTTCAAAAATGAATTAAAAATGTTCATTAAAGAAAAAAGCGAATATCGCATGAAAAAGGAATAACTTTTTTAATTCAGAAAATTTGTTCAAAAAATGAAATTAAAATGTCGCAGGTGTTTCATACAAAAATCAAGTTTTTTAATTCGTTTTTAAAAAACTTTTTTACTTCAGCCTTTTTTAATTCGGTGTCCCTATATACATAATATGTGGTCAAAAGCCATAAGGGCACAGGTTGACTTGTGCCCTTATGGCGGCCAATAGCTTATATTGTAGTAAATTTTTTTCTCTAAAACATAATTTTTTTTTTTTTTGTATGATTAAAACTGAATGAGATATTAATACTGTCGAAACGGCATAACTTTTTATTTCAAAATTGTATAACACGCAAAAGGGCATAAGTTATTATAATTTTTAGAAAAAAATTTACCTAACCATCATATGGGCATAAGTTGACATAATTGTATTTTTTATTGTATATGAAATTCATTGTAAATCGGCAAAAGGACACAAGTACGTATTAGCTTGTGACACAAGATTAGGATAACTTAATTAAACGTATTGTTTCGGAATAAACAAAAGGGCACAAGTTAAATTACGCCTTTTTGGCGTTTGCATTTTTATTGAACTCAATGTATTAAGTTTAGTTGTGCCTTTTTGTTAATTTCATAAATTTTATTTTTAATAATAATTACTGATTTGTTTAATAACATATTATCTTATGCCCTTTTGCTAATACATAAAGCATTAACTCAAGAAACACAAGTCTATTTGTGCCTTTTTGACAATTAAATAATTTTGAGAACTAAAATATTTACAATAGTAATAAGTGAATAACAGAAGTTAAATTTTCCCGTTGTATAATTTTAGTATTTTAGTAGTAAGCCAAGCCATTTTCAGGTTTTGCTACTGGTAGGCTTAGCTTTTGAAAAATACAGCAAATTTATCGTTTGCGTCTGATATGAGTGACTGACGTGGCATTCTAATTAAGGTGTCTTTGAAAATTGAAGTGTATATTAATAAATATGAACAGAGCTCAGAAGATGGCCGAGTTGGCAAGAGCCGCTCAACAAAAAGAACGAAAAACTATTTTGGGTGAGTAAAGCACAGAACATAACGGGGATTCCCTAATATTTATGAGCAAATCTTCACAATAGAAACACAACCGCAAATAAAACCTGTACCCAAAAGACCAGCAGAGTGTATTGGCATTGTATGTGAAATGAAATCAACATCCAGCAGCCTCTCAGGATGTAGCTACGTTGTCGAAGAAAAAAAGGCAAAATAGTCATATGTTGGTTTAAATCCTATCGTTCCAAGAACAACGGAGCCTTACCATACGGAAACCGAAATTCATTACGAACAACGGAAATTATTTTTAGAACCTGAGGCCAAGTTGCCTTCTGATAACGACCCTGAGGATGAATCTAATTTTGAAGAAGTTTCAGATTTTGATGACAGCGATACCGATCCTAATTTTGTTCTACACGATATGAATGATCATAATAATGAATCAAATTATGATACGGATGTTGAAGGTATGGCCAAGAAGATCGAATCAGCTGTTGCCTGCAGTAGTATCTCAAAGCCATCGACATCTAAAAAAATGATTAAAACTTTACGCAATCTTGGCAAATCATATTCTACAAATAACGGGAAAATTGTACCTGAACGGAAGCTGTCACTTTTGGGGATTTGTCGAAATAAATGTGCTACAGTTATAACCCCTGATTTACAACAAAAAATATTTGTTGATTTTTGGAAGATGGGAGACTATAGCCTCCGAGTTTTATTCGCCGCCAATCTAATCGAAATTGGTAACACTCGCACTTTAAAAAAACATTTTGATGTTGGTGCCGGTTCAAGTAGATTGAGAAGATTTTCCTGCCGGTATTACTTGACTGTGGATGGAGAAAAAAAATGGTTTGTAAAACTTGTTTCACGAAAACATTAGGCGAAACAAACAAATTCATTAGAACCATCATTGAAAAAAAAATCGAAGCTTCTGCTCTTACGTTTTGTCCGGATATGCGAGGAAAACATCCTCCCGCTAACAAATGTTCTGACGCCGTTACTGATGTTATAAAGGAACATATTCGGAGCTTCCCGGCATACGAGTCGCATTATTCAAGAAGAGATACTGCAAAATTGTATTTGCAGGGAAATTTAAGCATTTCTAAGATGCATAAATTATATTGCGATACTCAACAAAGCCCGGTTTCAATTAGAAAATATGCGGAAATATTCAAGTCTATGGATTTGAAATTTAAACCGCCAAAAAATGATACATGTAGTCGTTGCGATTTGCTTAAAGCAAAAATAGATTCATCACAGGGAGAAGCATTGATAGCGCTGAAACAAGAACAAAAAGAGCATCACGAACTAGCGGACAGTGCTTACAAAGCTAAAGATATTGATAAAACGGTCGCTAAAACCAATAAGGATGTAAAATTATACACGTTTGATCTTCAGCAGTGCCTTCCCACACCCTTCTTACAAAATTCTGTTTCCTTTTATAAACGTCAGTTGTGGACGTACAACTTGACTGTTCATGACTGCGAAACGAACACTGCTTACTGCTATATGTGGGATGAGACAACAGCGAAGCGGGGAGGAAATGATATTGGGTCATGTGTTTATAAACATCTGTTGGGTTTGCCCAGTACATATCGTAACATTACGTTTTACAGCGATTCATGCCCCGGGCAAAATAAGAACTCGCATATCGCAAGCATGTTTATAACTTTTTTGCTGCAATCGGAAAATCTCGAAACTATCGATCACAAATTCCTTGTGGTTGGACATACTCATATGGAGTGTGATGTCGACCACGCAGTAATTGAACGAGCAAACAAAAGAACCGCAATGAAGATTCACCAGCCTCGAGACTGGTATAATTTCGTTCGTACCGTAGGAAAGAAACAGCCATTCAAAGTAGTGGAAATGCAAATCGAAGATTTTAAAAATTTTGCAGAAATTTCTAAGAAGACATTTCAATGGAGAAAGGTGGACATTGACGGAAATCCATTTTCCTGGAAAAGTGTACGCTGGCTTCGGTATTCTAAATTGGGAAATGTGCAATTTAAAGAAGACCTACAAGAAATCACACCATTTCGCACTTTAAAGATCTTAAGAGGGAAAAATCTTCCGAACAATATCGCGGAAAAGGTCCAAAGTTGCTACAAAAAACCACTGCCCATTACCAAAGAGAAAATGAAAGACTTACTAGATCTATTGCCTTACATTGACCCAGCATGTCACGAGTTCTACAAACGAATAGAATCTATAATAGGGCCTAATTACCATCCGGATTTAGCAACTGACGATGAAGAAGATGTTTAGGTATTATGACTGTTTGTAAGTTTTATTGACTTATTATTATTATATTATTTTTATTTTTTAACTTGGGCATAAGTGCTGACGAAATTTTGTATTGAATTATAATAAAAAAATGTCCGAAAACAAAAGGGCACAAATCAACTTAAAATATTGTATTTGTTTATAAACTTAAAAACACAAATGGCAAAAGGGCACAAGTCATTAGAACCTCAGTAATTGTTCTTTTAATTATCTTATGAAATTCCCTTATCGTCATATAGAAAGCCCGAAAAATTCTATACAAATTAAATCTAACAGTCTTCATAAAAATTTGTTAGTTTCGACAGGGTGAATTGAGTACTAAAAAATTGCTCTCCTGAAAACTAACAAAAATCGACTTATGCCCTTATGGCGTTTGACCACAGATATATTTATAATACAAACAAGACCAACCAATAACCATATACATTTTGTACATATCCGTCCCTCTCCAACTGGCTTCACGAAAAGTAGAAAGTTTATTATAGGGGAACAAATTATTTCCGTTCTATATATATATATTCAATTTCTTTGGGTTTTACTGTCACAAATTTTAAAAACAAAAACAATTTTGTGCATGTTGTCAACAAGACCTTTTATTTGTGATCATTTATATTTATGTAAATTGTTATTTAAAATTGAATAAATTAAAATATATATTTGTATTGTTTAAATAACTAAATTAAAATTGTGTTAGTTGGTCACAAACACGTCTACACACCTATTTCATTTTCAATTTAGAACGCTGTTGCCATCTGTTAAAAAAAATTACCTACTATTCTACACATACTGTCAATTAGTGACATCTCTTGGTAACATGCGTGCTGCCTCTTTCGGAAAACATGATCTATTGTATTACGATTACACTACCATCTATACTTCATAAAGTAGGGTTAACGCCTGGAGTCATTGGTTAGCTTCTCAACCAACCTTTCAACTTCCCGTATTATAGCCAAAAACAGTTTTTAATTATTGTGGTTTTTGAAATCTGTGTGGGGGTTATTGACGATATAAGTGATTTTGAGCAAAGTTCAAATTTTGAAAACCAAAAAAAATTTCATTCATTAGGGTTTCTCGCTTAGAAAGTAACTCCTCTAGACTTTCTGATTTATCAGAATCAAATAAAAAATGAAGTCCTATATTCAGCACTTTTTGAGCCAACTCGAAACTACTAAAGCTTTATATTGAAATTATCTATTGAGTCTAAGAGACTCAACGCATGCTTTTATGTTTGTTTTTTGAAAATGGGCCGGTTAGGCCTACATTCGGTACGATTAAAAAAATATTAATAGGTGATTCTAAATAATAAATATTGGAATACACAAAGCTCAATTTTCTTAAAAATTTATTTTTCGGTTATTTTTTAGCTAATAAACTTAAAATCAGTCTGCGAGACTCAACCTATGCTGATTTAGGGCTAAATCTCCTATGACCAACGTTAGAAAATGAGTAAAATTCCACATTTCGCGTGCTGAGAAATGAAATCTTTTGTTTTTTAAATGGTTAATTTTGATATCGTTGCTCATATTGCCAACTTCAGTTTCCCCATAAGAAAATGTATTTTTCAAAAGATTTAAATATTCGAGAGTAAAATATTTTTTAACTTCTATGAAATCTAATAATATCTGTGACAAATTGTAATGGCAAACCCCGTCGAATAGATCATGCATTAAATCTACAGCATAATTATGGACTACGTGAAACGATGGAATGTTATTCAAGTTGCATTCCTTAGAAATACCGGTGAGGGTTGTGTCATTTAAGCTAACGTCCGACATAATAGTACGAATATAGTAATTTTACGAAACCGGCAGAAACTATTAGCAGAAAATGATTTACTGAATTCAAGTAAATTATTCAGGCCTAAATTATCTCCTAAAATCAGGCCTAAAGCAAACTGTACTCTGATGATTCCATCAGGCAAATTCAACAAAATCCCATTAGTTTCTATAGATTTAAGTTGATTCATAAGCGGATATAAGCCTAACTCGTTTCTGTATGTTTTTAAAAAGGGAGTTCTTATAAGAGCTGCAATTTGGATTCCATTCAATTGCGAAGAAGTACCAATCGTTGGGAAAGCGTAATAAAACCGTTATGAGATTCTAATGGATTATTTATCTCAAAATCATCTACATATAGGAAAAAAGGTATCAAAACTTGCCTTTCGTAGATTACCCTGTACAAAGTTACTTACTTCACCCTGTTCATTTTGAAGACGTCTCATAGTTGTAAGGCAGGAAGTTAAAACGGACTTTTATTCAAATATTTTTCTGAACTGAAATTCTAATGGGAACACTATTCCTTTACTATTTTGTTCGTCAAATCGAGAAAATGTTGACTAGTCAACATTATGCAGTATATTTAAATAAGCTTTTAAAGCAAGAAGAATTTGCTGAGTTTAATTTAATAAATCAGCTGTTTAATAACATGCGCAATCAAAATACATTTTTACAATTGTATTGCACTTTTTTTGTAGAATATCAAATATCAAAACTACTAATTTATGGCTTGTCAAGTGAATCGAATAATGCTAAGTTATCTAAATTATTTGATGACTTCCGCTACATATGTATATCATATTAAATCAAGGTTGTGTATAATCCGGTTGTTGTTGAGTTGAGCACTCGGTTACTACATCATCAATTTTCGACTACGGAGAAACAAACCAAAAGTGTTTTATCAAGAACAACTCTAAATGGTGCTACTTACAATTTAGTAATCATGAATTGTTTATCGCCAGCCAATAAAACATTATTATATGAAGTTAAGAATGCTATAACCAATTTATATTTGTCTGATTTAACCATGGGTTAATTTATGCAAAGAAAGAGGAAAACGGCGATATTTTAAAAACACATATAAGAACTAATTTACTGTTGCTGCTGTAAGCAACTATATTCATTTGTATTATAATTCTGTAACAAAGCGATAACGTTTAACATTAATTCAAAATTTAATTTAACGAACACAAAGTACTTTAGTAAAAAAACTTAGACAATTTCTTGATTCGACAGTAGTTGTTGATAATACGAGAATATACACAGCCAAAAATATAACCCGATCGCCACTCCAAGAAATAGTATTATTACAGCAGGAACAACTATTTCCGTTGGTGCTGAAACAGAAACTAATGCAACCACTTCTAAAATGATTACGATAATCATTTCAATGATCGTCCAAACCAACCATGGTACCACGAAGTGGGATTTTTTCTAAAATTAGAAGAAAGAAACACTTAATAAATTCAACACGATTCTTACCCAAAAACAATAAATTTGTTTTTAAACTTGCATTATTTGCTGATCTTAGCAATAATGCCGACACAATAAGATGGGCTAATGCTATAATACTATAAAAAATTGAGAGTTTCTTATTCATGATTAGAAATATATTACAAGTCGCCCAAACATAGCCAATCCAGCCGACCACACCAGCCCACTTATCGAGCTCTACACAACAACATCCTTTCTGTAATACTGGCATTTTATTTTTTATTTTTTGTAATTTTTTTTTTAACGTAACACTGAACGTCGATACTTGAATTCACTTTACAACAAACTAATAACAAATAAACTGATGTGTTGGCTTTAATAATTGGAGTAATTTCATTTAAAACAGCAAACATTTTGGAAATTTGAACTTCATGATTTTTTATTTGTTTTATTTTTGGTATATGTATGTGTAGTAGTTACAAAAATAAAATAACCCGTTATTTTAGTTTTTTGATAAAGAGTGCATATTGCACACAGGATTGTCCCAAAGTATTGTAAAAGTGGTAAAAAATGCCATTTGGAGTAAAGTTCGTAGGAAAATTTATGAATTAAACAGTTAATCGATTCCGAAACAGTTTTTTTTGTGTTTATTAGAAGCGCTTTCGATTGACATGAATTAACAGAATTATCTGAGTTAACTGAATCAAATGAAGTGAATTGACTGTTCGATTGATAACTCTTCAGTTGAAAATTACAGCCGAATGTCGAAAGGCCGAACGCCGAAAGGCCGATTGGGTCGGAAGGCCGAATGCCGAAAGGCCGAAAATCGAATGGCCGAATGTGTCGAAAGGCCGAATGTCGAAAAGCCGAATGTCGAAAAGCCGAATGTCGAAATGCCGAATGTGTCGAAAGGCCGAATGTCGAAGGCCGAATGTGTTGAAAGACCGAATGTCGATAGGCCGAATGTCGAAAGGCCGATTGTCAAAAGGAAGAATTTTCATGAAATTTTCATTCACTTTATTTATTGAAATGGGGATTATTATTATTATTACTTGAGGGCCATATGGGCGTTCAGCCACTTCGCACTGCGACCTAAAAGATCTTTTGTGCAGCAAGCCCTACTTAATTGTCCGTCCAGCCAATATTCAGGCTCTTAATGAACCTGATAATACTGCCGACCGGTACATGATACATACTATCTGAGCTCATTGCTCTCCCTCCTAGATGTCTACTGTAGGAAATACTTCTACACGCGTTACATACTATCTGGGCTTATTGCTCTCCCTCCTAGATCAATAACATTTACTTCTGCTAGAAAAGCGGTAGCATTGGGACTCAAGGACTTCGAGAGGGCAGACCCACTCCCGTGTATTCCTTCCTATGCCTGGGAATAAAAAAGTCGCCTGTAGGTCACCCAGCTTTACTACAGGAAGGCTAAATAAAACTGGAGGGTGCCTGGTATCCAGAGTTCGCATTTATAGACTGATTAACCAATCAGCCATTCATCCATCGGCATATGCTGTTCCACCTTAGATTAGGGATTTTTTGTCAAGGTTTTCTCCTTTAGCGCCGTACTTTAGCCTGTCACAAAAGGCCACATTCTGCCTAATTTTTACAGTTTCCGGTGGTTGCCGCGAGGAGGCAGTACGTACACTTGCGCATATTGGAAGGTTACGTAGCTGGTGGATTAATACCAACTTTGGTCCCCCCCCTCCAATAGACGCCAAACCACCTTCAAATGGGGATCATTACATTTGCTAGAAAAAAAATTTTAAAATCCAGAATAGTTGAAAAGTAAAAATCCAGAAAAATAAAATCCTGAAAAAAAATCTATAAATTACCGGAAAAACAAACCAGAAAAAATATTTTGTTTAAAATAAATGATGATGTTTATTATTATGTTAATAATATTGTTATTAATCCGCGCGCATAAAAATTGTGTTTATTTATGTTAATTAAACCTCCTGCGCGGATTAATAAAAACATTATTAACATAAATAAACAGTATTTTGAAAACAAGATTTTCTCCAAAAAGATTTTTGGTGACAAGATTTTGTAAAACAAGATTTTGGAGAAAAGATTTTAACAGTCTTTTGTAAACAGTCTTTTGAAAAACAGTGATACGTGGCTAACCCGTGGAAAGGCCGATTGAGTCGAAAGGCCGAATTTTTATTAAATTTTCCTTCACTTAATTGATTGACATAAATATTTAAAACCATTGAATCTATTTCTTAATTAAGGTGACCATATTATTTTCAAATCAAAAGATGACATTTTTCAAAAACATATATACCACTGCCCCCCCCCTCCCCCTCCTTACCATTTCCCATATAAAATAAAAAATTTAAAACGCATATAAAAATTTATAATAAAATTATTAAATATTAAATATAATTCATTCAACAACAGAAACATTCAAATTGAGTTCTTTCGACATGTATGTGAAGTTAGCCTGAAATTCAACCCGAAATATTTTTTTAGAATTGTGTCTCGGCTAAATTTAATACAAGTCTCGGGCTGGCCCGAAATTTTCCTAATATGTACATATAAACACATTTTTAAGTTTCATCCCGAAAAACATTAAAATAATCAAAAATGAGCTTGATAATTCACCTAAATCTGAAAAGCATTGAATTTAAAATAATTTGATAAGAAATTATTCCCTACCTACCAAACAACAATTTGTGTATACATATGTATAATTTTGTACCAAAATAACATAATATAATGTGGAATAATAGTGACAACAAGAACTTCCAAACACATGTGCTGTTGCCAAAAGTTAGTTTTCTCTATCCTGAGTGCAACTTATATATCGCCATTCCAATATGAGTTGGCTACAAGCCTACAATGTCTTTAGGAATTATCCAAGAAAGTACGATTCATATAAAATTTTACTGAGATACGTATGGGAATATGTGCTTACGTGGTCGTGGCCATAGGGATTTCCAAACATATGTGCTGATGCCAAAAGGTAGTTTTGTCTATCCTGAGTGCAACCTATATATCGCCATTCCAATATGAGTTGGCTACAATGTCGTTAGGAATTATCCAAGAAAGTACGATTCATATAAAATTTTACTGAGATACGTATGGGAATATTTGCTTACGTGGTCGTGGCCACAGGGATTTCCAAACATTCCAATATGAGTTGGCTACAATGTCTTTAGGAATTATCCAAGAAAGTACGATTCATATAAAATTTTACTGAGATACGTATGGGAATAGATGCTTACGTGGTCGTGGCCACAGGGATTTCCAAAAATATGTGCTGATGCCAAAAGGTAGTTTTCTCTATTCTGAGTGCAACCTATATTCTATATATCGCCATTCCAATATGAGTTGGCTACAATGTCTTTAGGAATGTGTATAGGAATTATCCAAGGAAGGACGATCGATTGCTCATGCAATGTCGAAATTGGAACAGTTATTTTTATTTTCTAGTAAATGGTGTTCCCTCCTCTGGTATTTAGGGCAGATTGGCATTATCTGGGCATGGAGCTAATCAACGTATGTCTTGTAGAATTTGTCTCCAGTGATCTTGAAGGATACTGCATAGTTGCACTCTCTTTGTTATTGATGATAAATGTGGCTGTATGCTTCATTGAAGTTGATCTCATGCGTGTTCAATCGGATTTAGGTCCGGGGATTGTACTGGTCATAGTAACATATGGATTTCCTGCGCTTCCAACCAGTCTGTTGTTATTCTTGCTGGATGTGGTCTGGCATTGTCCTGCATATTAAGACGAATTCTGATCCGATTTGTGACGATAATGGAAGCACGATAGGTTCCAGAATCTTATTGATGTAACTGGCTGCCGATAAGTTACCTCCTGAAAAAATGAGAACAGTTCGTTCACCAGTCATAATTCCAGCCCATACCATAACAGTGCCTCCGCTGTAACTGTGCACTTCTTCTACATTTTTTAGCCTCTCGGACTTACCAGACTGTCTCCATATTCTTGTTCTCCTAGTATCTGGGTGAAATCCGAATCTTGAACCATTAGTGAACAAAACTTTGGACCATTCCCCTTCTGTTCAATTTCTATGATTTTGACACCAATCATTTCTAAGCTCTCCATTTCCATGTCGAATCGGTAGACATCTCAACAGGCGGCGAGTGTGGATGTTGTTTTCGTGCAGTCTATTCCTGATGGTTTAGTCACTAACATAAATGTTTTCATTAGTCCACAAGCGTGACTGTAATTGCCGGTAGTTAATGTTGGCTACCGGCGAATTTGCAGTTGAATTTAACGGTCCTGTGCTGAAGTTGTAACTCTTTCTCGACCTGGACGCTGCCCATACGGACTCCCAGTCATACATTTCTGTTGCCATAACCTGCATATAACGCTCCGGGACACATTAAAATGACGGGCTTCACTATGAGTTAGATTATGACGTGTATTGCTGTACTCCATATTTCTACACAAAATTTTGAATTTTAAAATCTCTCTTGTGGGATCTAAAACTGAATAAAGTCTGAGATAACAATTCTACTCAAATAGACTAAAAACAATTTTATCGATAAAACAATAACCGATTTTACAGTTATCCCTGAAATTTTTTGATATTGTATATGCAATCGATGTATCTTCTAGAAACAAATAACAAAACCAAAATATAACCAAATTCAAGGGGATGATCACCTAAAAACCATGTGTTCCTTGTACACTTTTGATGTGTGTAAAATTTTATATGAATCGTACTTTCTTGGATAATTCCTAAAGACATTGTAGCCAACTCATATTGGAATGGCGGTATATAGGTTGCACTCAGGATAGACAAAACTACCTTTTGGCGTCAGCACATGTGTTTGGAAGTCCTTGTTGCCACTATTATTCCACATTATATTATGTTATTTTGGTACAAAATTATACATATGTATACACAAATTGTTTTTTGGTAGGTAGGGAATAATTTCTTATCAAATTATTTTAAATTCAATGCCTTTCAGATTTAGGTGAATTATCAAGCTCATTTTTGATTATTTTAATTTTTTTCGGTATGAAACTTAAAAATGTGTTTTATATGTATTAGGAAAATTTCGGGCCAGCCCGAAACGTGTATTAAATTTAGCCGAGACACAATACTAAAAAAATATTTCGGGCTGAATTTCGTGCTAACTTCATACATTCTTTCGACACAATGTGTTGCGTTCGTTTCCGTTCACAGATTTAAATCCGTTGAAATATATTTTAAATGACAATTATTCTACAATTTAATATCAAATTTATACGATATGATGAAAAATATGACAAAGATGATGATTTTTGTAAGAGATGACAAAAAGATGGCATTATTTTTGAAGATGACGATCATCCGGAAAAGATGACTGTCATCTTCAAAAGATGGCGTCTGGTCACCTTATCTTAATGTACAATGATTTAAATAAATTGAAAATACGTGGTAATAAACCTGTGTATGTTAATGTGATCAAATTTTGTCGGAAAAAAATGTATTTATTTTTCTTTTTTTATTATAATTAATTAAATTTTATATGACAAAAAAAAACGTAAGAAGATTTTAATATTTAAGGCGATTTACTATTAAACATTTTTATACAAAAATTTTGATAAAAATATAAATTTTTTTTGTATAAAAATATAAATTTTGAAAATTTTCATTCATAAAAAGATGAAAAATTAAAATCAATTTTGACACAAACGGCCTTTCGAGATTCGGCCTTTCGACACAATCGGCCTTTCGACACAATTGGTCTTTCGACATTCGGTCTTTCGACACATTCGGCCAATCGACATTCGGACTTTCGACACATTCGGCCTTTCGACATTCGGCCTTTCGACACATTCGGCTTTTCGACATTCGGCCTTTCGATATTTTCGGCCTTTCGACATGTTCGGCCTTTCGACACATTCGGCCTTTCGACATTCGACCTTTCGGCCTTTCGACACATTCGGCCTTTCGACATTCGGCCTTTCGACATTCGGCGTTTGGCCTTTCGACATTCGGCCTTTCGACATTCGGCGTTTGGCTTTTCGAACCTATTCCAACTATCTGAATAGGCATTTTGCTCGTGTAGGTTATTCAAATACAGGTTGTTTTTGTTGTATTTTTGACATTTATTTTTATTTAGTTAAAAGCGCATGAAATTTCTCCGTTTTGAACTAGATAAATACGTTTATTAATAGTTATTTACGTTACAAGGGCGGTAAATGAGTTGTTATAGTACGAGTTCGACGTTTATTTTGTAGAATTTTGAACGAGTACTGTAACGATCATTTAACGTATAGTGAAAATAATATCTCAGCGAAACTCATTTTTACATCGTTGTGCGCAGCCAACAGTGAAGTAGTTAAAATAAATTAAAAATTCAAAAAAGGGTCGGCTGAGTAATAGTTTTAAAAACAAAAAAAATTATAAATAAAGATATGTGAAATTTGATTCCATTAAAAAATGTAATTTATATTGGAAAATATTAAAAATTCTTATTATTCTATAGGTAAATTCTAAAATAACATGCGAAATTAAAAAAATATAAAAAATATTAACAACACCACTGGATATGTAACGTTATACCCATTTAAGGTACAAACTAGGCATATTTACAAAGAAATGTTATTTTTCGTGTTAAAGCTGAAACTCATATTGTTATTTACGTGCATAATAACTTACCCTATATGGCGACTATCCGAATTGCACGTGTTTCGCTAAGAAACGCTATTGCTGGTTCATATTCTTTAAACATTTGTTGTAATTCCAAGAAATTTGATGGTAAGCTCCGAATGTTAGTGCACATCATGTCTTTTTTTATGAATTGCTATTGGTAGTTGATTTGGGTTTTCAACGTTTTCATCTTCCGTTAGTACACCGTACAAGAACTATCCCAAGCCGAGTGATTAGTAGCAATGTTCATGTTCAGTTTGGTATTTACTGCAATGCAATTGCATCACTTTGTTTCCTGACTTTTACACTCCTTTAATAGATGATCACCACTACACTTTGGACAACAAAGTTTACCGGTACATTTAAGACTATGATGGCCACAACCATTACACTTGAATCGTTTATTCTTGAAAGGGCTCATGTCCACTTTTTGTCAAAATTAGTATTATGACGGTTTTGTATCACAGACACGTATATACGTTTTATGACAAGACGAAATTACCATATGGTTAATGGAACGATGCCTACCTTGCAACAAAAAAGTCATTTATTTCTAGAAAGGTCTCATGTCAAAAAAGTTTTTTTTATTTCCTGAATAATTTGGAAAAGTGGACATGAGCCCTTTCAAGAATAAACGATTCAATTATAACATCTTGATATCCCTATTGTCTCCACTATGTGACATCTACCAAAATGTATATTTAACTTCTCAGCTTGAATAATGTTTTTGAAGTTATCAGAATCCACTTCAATAATTGTGTCTATCTTATGAGAATTTCTTCTACAGTAAGTAGTCACTGCTTTAATTTCACTATTTATCAGGAAAGGGTTTTGCTGTTTTAGCGTGGACACAATTTCATTAGTTTCTAATTCTCTGTCATCCAAGTATTTTCAATCTTGGGTTTCTTTTCGTTGGTAGTTTCACTTCATATTCAGCTCCCATCTTCTCCGTAACAAGTGCCTTCAGTTTCTCATTGGCATCATTAGAATCACATTGTGAGATGATTCCACCGTTGGAAATGTTTCGACATTCCATTAGTGGTATACTTTTAGGGTGGACGTAAAAGTTAATAATTTTTATATAATAATTATTATTATTTTCAGGTTCTTAAATGTAATTTGAGTTTAAAAAAAATAAAAACTGATTTTTTTGTTTTATTTGTAACTGTTTCTTTTTTACCAATGTTTCTTTAGCCGAGTGGTGTACGGACACATTTTTGAGACAGTGTACGCGAGGGGCCTTCGTTAAAGATCTTTTTTATATTACGGTTACTCAGTCTAATGTTATTGTCAATTACAGCTTGAAAATTTAAAAACAACAAACTACCAAAATTAGATTTAAAACAGGTCTTAAATTGCTTTCATTGGAAGCTTCTACTGTCAATGATTTATTGTATTTTCAAGTGTAGTAAGTGTATCTCGTACATTTATCGTATTTATCTTGCAATTATGTTACCGTTTTGATTGTAATACATATTATTAAGTTTTCAACTGTTAATTTCTATGTTTCTTATTTGTACATAGTGTAAACAATGTTGAATTGTTGATTATCAATAGACACTGACATTTTTGATCCACAGATTGTATTATATTAATAAATAAAAAAAAAATACTAAAAATATAATTATTGACATGGTTTGAAAATATACATATAATGAACTTACATAATGTGAATCTCCTTAAATTAGGCTAAACTGTTTTTTTTTGTTAAAAATGTAAATTTTTTTGTTAATTAAGGGTTAATTACTTTTAATTAATTGGAAAAAAATACCTGGGAAATAAATTAGAATAGTTTAAAACCTTATTTTAGTAATGTACTTTCCTTAAGAATATTTTAACGAAAAGTCAGTTAAGCACCCGATATTCTAAATATTTTTCTTATTTTAGCCAACATTTGGTTAAACGATCCACAATTGGTAAAAACCTTTCATTTTTGTTTTCGACTCCTCGGGGTGAAAATAAAATATCACAAGTTATTAATTTTTTATTTATTTATAAACATTTTTATATAATCAATAAAAAGTTCAAAATTATAAAGTATGAATAATCAAATCTCACTGTTTTTAATAATTTTTAATATGTTTGTTAAAATTCAACATACCACAAAATACTTTAGTAACAAACTTAAACACATTGTTGATCTTTAGTCGTCATCGTAACTTTATTCGATAATTGTTGATAATATGAGTATACACATAGCCAGAAATAAATAACTAGCGCCACCCCAATTAATAGTCCTGTTACAAAAGGAACAGCCGTTTCTTTCGGTACTGAAGCAGCAACCAACGCAACCACTTGGAAAATAGTATTAAGGAACAGTTCAATGATCGTAACACACAACCATGGTACCACTAAGTTGGATTTTTTCTAAAATTTAAAGAACAAACAAAAAAACACTTAATCAATTTAACTTGATCCACACAAAAAAACACTGAATATTTTATTAAACTTGCATCTTTTGTTGCTTTTATCAATAATGCCGACACAATAATATGAATTGTTCCAAAAATTATGTAAACTATTTGATTTTCCAAAGGAAGACGCATTGTCAAGTTTGCAATAATACTAATAATCGGAAGAATAACGCCAAGCCAGCCGCAAATAGCAGCCCATACCTCAAGCTCCATACAACAACATCCTTTTTGAAATACAGGCATTTTATTATTATTATTTGTATTTTTTATTTTTTTAATGGAACACCGAACGTTGTCACTTTAATCAACTTTACTAAAGAATAATAAACAAACTTAATGTGTTGGCTTTATAACATTAAAATACCATAATATCATAACAAAACATGCTCACGATTACGAATCAAGCAGCTCGTTGTGTTTGTTTTTGAAACCTGAGAGAATTCTCTATCTCTATAGAAAGAATATGCGTCTTTGCAAGTGTTGACATGCTGATAACAAACTAAAAATCAAGCATCAATGTGGAGTTGCATTGACCAAAAACTCAAAAAAAAAAAATAATAATAATTAATTTTGTTGTTTCGCATCGCACTACCAGAACATACACACACTTATAAACCACGATTTTTTATTTATTCTCTTCTTATTCTGTATTTAAGTTCAAGACCGTACATATTTTAACACTTTGACGGCCGGAAACACATTTATGTGACTTCAATTTGCTGGCGGTTGTCGGTCGGAGCCTTCTTGAATAATAAAACCGTTATTTTAAGTACGAATTTGAATTTTTTCAATAATAATTATGTCTGGCTCATTTTATACAATTTAAATAAAATTTGTAAAAAGCAGAAATGCAAAGCTTTTTATCAAAGGTGCAGACGTCAAAGTGTTAACATAGATTAGCTATAAATAGAACAAGAAAACATTTGTTGTGAAACTCATTTTTGAAGTTATACTTCTTTAGGGGCGTTATGAAAAACTGAAAAGAGTGAATTTATACAGGATGAAGTTGCTGGCTAAGTAATTCACAAATATTGTATCGATCAACATGTGATTGAAATTTCAATCATTAAAATTTTATAAAATGTCAATAAAAAGTCACAGAAATATCAATGTCATTAGGGATTTTCCCAAATAGAATTCCAACGCTAGCTGACTGGCGGCTAAAATATTTCGTATGTAGTTTTATATGATCAAACATGTGTTTGAATGTTTCATTAAATTATTAATTTCGACTAAATTAATTTTAAAATTTGATATTTATTATTAATCGCAACATACTCATCTTTATTAATCATAACAAAAAGTAGGGGAACATCCACTAATTTAGACAAGAAACTTGTATTTGTAAACATGATTTTACTTGTTTTTGCATGTAATAAAAAAAAAAAGTAGTCAGCGCTGCCCAAGCGTGGGGACAAATGAACTAAAATCGATTTTGGGAAAGTCCCTCATAGAAACGGGAATAACTTGCTACATATATTTTAAAGCTCACTAGATATAATTATTTTTAAATAACTTCAACAAATTGTTGGAATTTGCAAGGTCTATTAACTGTAGAAAAATATTTCTTCCAAAATTATGGCATTACCTCCGTAAACAGATAAACAAATTTATATTACCCCTTTTTGTTAAAATGACCCCCACGCAATGCTTCAATCGACTTCAAATTTTGTGAGCAGGTAGATGATAGATTATCTAATTTATTATCAACATAACAAAAAATTCGTCGGTCCCGTTTTTGAGAAAACTGATCTGTTTGGCAGTTTTCTCTTCCACTGCAACCCCCTCTATTCTATACTCGAATGGACCTAAAACTTAACACCGACTGCTTATTACTAAAATCTATTTTTGAACAAAATTTCGATCAAAACTATCAATATTTGTGAGAATGGGAGGCAAAACAAAAATAATAAAAATTTGGGACTGGAGGACGGAAGTATGGAAGGACAGAAAGACGGACACGACATTTTTCTGATCGGTGTTTCGGGATCCTGGTAGCCTAATTCGTCGAGAAATGTGAAAATCAGGAACAACATTTTTTTCGCGATTAAAATACTTACTCAATATAACTTCGTTATAGTGGGAAAAGTAAAAATAAAATAAAACTGTGTTATGTTGCACAATTCTATATATATGTATATATGTAGTTGTGCAGCCCTGAAATTATCATACCATACATTTATTTGTAAATCTTCGAATTATTTAAACGGTAGAAAAATAAAGATGATTGATCATTCTGGATTAAAACGAGCGACGAGATACGCCATCTGAAATCGAGCTCAAGTAAATTGTATAAGAAATAAAAAGTGTAAATTATATTCACTCTACTAAAAATTATTATAAACTAAATTAAAATGTTAATAGTGATAAATAAATTGTGTAAATTATAATAAATTATTAAATTAAATATAAATTCTAAATAAAATTTCATTCATCTACACAGCAAATTCTTATTGTTTCCTTTCAACCTTTTCCACTTTTGTACCGCTCATAACATTTATAGTGGCAGCGAATCACCGAACTTAATTAAAATTATAGTGGACAAAAAAATTTATTTTTGCGCTATATAAAGTGAGTGCATGAAAGTGAAAATTGTGCAACAAAGTTCTGTGTAGAAAATTCTTAAAGACATTATAATAAGTGTAACAATATTATAAATTATTAATGGAATACAGTTAATAAATTTCACCGTTAACAAATTGTTCGCGACTATTTTTCATAAAGATATGACACCTAGTCTCTATATAAATCGCGAAAAATATATAAAACGCGGTTTAATATTAGTTTGTGGCTGTACATAATTGACTCATAATTGAGGCTGAAAATTGCAAATTGAAAATAATTGAAAATTATTGAAAATAATTATTATTAAAATAATTAAAGAATTATTGAAAATAATTGAAAATTGGAAATTGCATCAATATCATCTAAGAAGAAAATTTTCGCGTTCTATACAAATTTTTGAGCTTAACGGTTAGCTAATAACCACAGTACAATGGTAATTTGTTAAAAATAAATATAAAATTAAAATTCAACAACAATCAAAAAAATTTCAACAACTATTACATCACAGGAATGGTGATCTATTCTTCATAGCTCTTCAACAATTCATCACAAGCTACAGTTACTTAACAAGATGATGTTAATATTATCAGCTGTAATCTTCTATAAAGTTTTCGTTCAATATGAACATTCAGTTCAAACTACAAATTCAAGTTTGGAAAACTACAATCAACCCAACCAATTGAATGCAGTGGTTCGGGCTTCGGAAATTTAATTCTGCATTCAAATCAAAATAATTCTAATCAAATAAATTCTAATTCAAAAATTTTTACAAGTTCCAATTCTAATGATACCAGTTATAATAATGGAAATCCCAATTACCAGTTAAAATTAAAGGAAATATTTTATACCAGAATTTAATGATAAGGATTTAAATAAATTTATAGAGTTGTCGTTGGACATTCTAAACTCAAATAAAAATCATTTTTTAGTAGACACTGATGATGTACTTTGTTATTTAAATGATACTTGTTACGTCAAAGGGATATCTCCAGATCTATTTTAACTTTAGCTTTATGTCACTCAATAGTACAATTTCCAAATAACGAATCAATTTTACAAGATTTCCTAATTGTTCCAAACGATTTTTCATTGCCATGCGCCGAAATAATTGGTCGAAACTTTCTGGAAAATAATAAGTGTAAAATTGATTACGACGAAAAGACAGTTACGGTTCTTTCTAGAAATAAGTCATACATTCCAATTCCAATTTGTTCAATTCCTACTGAAAGAATTTATCAACTCTATTTCATTAACAGTTCCTGCTAGAGTAGAAACAATTATTAAATTACCAGTTATTACCAGTATTTCTGTCAAGCAAAAGAAATTTTCCCTGGTGTTTTCATTGCAAGTGCTATTGTAAATCCTAAATCCATTCATTTATTCCTTTAATTATTTTGAACACTAATGACAACATCACAAAAATCGACAATTTATCAATTCAATTTGGATCTTTATTCGATTATGATGTTTCAATTTAAATAATATTTCAAATTCAAATCGTTTAAAAATACTAGAGTCCGAAATAGACACAAGCCACTTGAATGATAAAGAGAAAAACTCGATTCTAAATATTTGCTACAAATTTAATGATATTTTTCCTCTGAATCCTAATTCACGTCCAGTACATACAAAAACTTATCGACATCCAAAAGCCGTAAAGAATGAAATGGAAAGACAATTAGACGAAATGTTAAAAGATCAAATCATCGAACCATGTTCAAGTCCCTATAACTCTCCGCTCTTGATCGTGCCAAACAAATCTCAAGAAAACGAGAAAAAATGGAGATTGGTGGTGGATTTTAGGAGACTTGACACAATGACAATAGACGATATTTATCCATTACCAAACATAACAGAGATTTTGGATCAATTAGGTAATGCGTATTATTTCACGGCACTAGACTTGGCAAATGGGTATCATCAAGTTCCAATGCATCCTAAGGACAAAACTAAAACTGCATTTAATTCATTTTGGGAACCTTGTGTTGGAACAGAATGCCTTATGGTCTCAAAGGCGCTCCCGCAACATTTCAACGTCTAATGAACCAACTTCTAAGTGGGTTAAATGGTATTAAATGTTTCACATATATCGATGACGTTGTTATTTATTTATGGGTATGATTTGTTGGACCAAAAGAAGATGTTGACTAGCGTTTTGCAATGTTTCAAAAATTCGCAAATGTAATTTTCTTAGAACAGAAGTCACATATCTTAGTCATATTGTTACAAATCAAGGTGTCAAACCCCACCCAACAAAAATAGAAGCCGTTCAGAATTTTCCTATTCCCCGTAATAAAACTGAAATCAAGTCATTCTTGGGACTCACTGGCTACTATCGTAGATTCATCAATGAGTACTCCAAGCTAGCCGAACCTCTTAATCAGTTGGTACGAAAGGACGTTCCTTTTATTTGGGATGCATTTCTGTGATAGTTCTTTTCGTGAATTGAAGAAAAAACTTATTTCTCCGGCTATTTTAATTTACCCAGACTTTAACGAAACATTTATCGTAACTACAGATGCTAGTGATTTTGTTATTGGTGATATACTATCTCAAAAACCGAAAGAACAAACAACTGATCATCCTGTAGCTTTCGTTAGTTGTTCCTTAAACTCAGCTGAACGAAACTACCCCATAATAGAGAAGGAGTTACTTGCTATTGTGTGGGCTGTCAAGCGTTTCAATCCTTATCTATATGGAAACAAATTCGTAATAAAAACTGACCATCGTCCTTTAATTTGGCTTTCTAAAAATCTTAAACCTTCTCCTCGCCTGTTAAGATGGCGAATCGACTTAGACGAGTATGATTACGAAATAGAGTACAAACCAGGTAAATCAAATCAAAACGCAGACGCATTAAGTAGAAACAGCCAATTAAATTCAAAAAATTTCAATGATACGTTAGCAATCACTAGAGCTCAAACAATAGCTCAAAGACAAATCAATAATCCACCAAATAACCTTAATTCTCATTACTCCAAATATCGATATGACTGTGAGATAGTCTGAATTTACAGGATCCGCAGTGTCATCAGTTGGTGAGTTTTGTGTTGCGGATTGCAAAATGGAAGACGACAAAAAATTGTTTTAATATAGTAATTTACGTAACTCCAGATCAAATAATGGACGATATTATTTATTTTTTGAAACGGTTAGTATGGCCATACACAACAGATGGAGGAGAATTTCTTGGCAGATGAGGAGATAAGTTACCAATGGTTCTAAATGGAAACTTCAATGTCAATTTTTCCCGAGAAGATGCTGGTATTGACTTTCTCCAAAAACATGTGAATTTTACTATCTATCACTAATGATCCTAAGATATCAACAACACGACATGGCACCAGCATTGATGCTGTATTTACGCGATATCTTGACGCCGTCAGAACAAGACCCTTCACATCTTATTTTAGTTACCATAAGCCACTCGTAACAGATGTCCCAGTTTAATCAACATCGGAAGAAGCTATGGAGGTAATTTAGGAATTAAATGTATTTGTTTCTATTCTTTTAAATTAATAATTGATCAATATTAATATAAAATATATTTTATAGAAATATTTATTAGATGTTTATGCATATCAATATTTCAATTAATAAAATAATTATTTATTGTAGTCTTAGATAATAAAATAAAATTTATTCAATGATCTGTATGAGAAAATAAATATTAATTTTTGAAATTTAAATGATTTGATTGAATTTAGACTTTACTAACCGTATCTATAATCATACTCAAGACTTTTAATTATCGCCAAAGAATATAACTGCTAACGCGTGTACATAAGTACACACACATTTTACTTTCTTTTACGAAGTAAAATAAAGTATAGTAATCATGAAAATTTTCGACCTTGAGATTATTGAAGATTTATCTGTTTTGAGGTCCCCTGAGTCCGAAAGAGTGGGTTTCGAAATGATGTCTGTCTGTCGGTCCGTCCGTCTGTGTCCGCTCTGCAGCTCAGATGGCTTAACCAATCGAACTGAAACTTCAGACTTAAGCTTTTTTGATAAATTGGAAGGCCCCAGTGAATTTTAGTCCAAATCGGGCAACTGGAAGTGGCCACTCCCTTGGGCCAGAAAATTTGTTTTGCAAATATCTCAAAAAGTATAAGGTTTACAAAAAACTACTAAAACAAAATGTTTCCAAAAAATAAAAGTAAAAAAAAAATAAAAAAAAAAAAATTAAAAAAAAAAAATTTAAAAATTATAAAAAAAAAAATTTAAAAAAAAAAAAATTTAAAAAAAAAATTAAAAAATTTTATAAAAAAAATAAAATTGATGTGCGGCCAATACATTTCTTCTACGAACAGGGAATTTTGAGAAACCAATTACGCAAACTTCTTACAAATTTATTATTTTTTGTTACATACTTTCTTTTACATAAGTAAAGCTTAAATCTAAAGTTTTTGTTCGATTGGTTAAGCCATCCGGGCTATAGAGAAGACACAGACTGACAGACGGACAGACAAACGGACAGACTGACAGACAGACATCATTTCGAAACCCACCTCTTCGGACTCAGTGGACCTCAAAACAGATAAATCTTCATTAATCTCTTAATTTTTCAAATAATATTTGGGGTTCAAGCCCTAGATTCCGTGAAACAGAAAATTTATTTTGCAAATATTTCAAAAATATACAATTTATAGAAAACATGAAAAAATAAAAACAATCTTAATTAAGTTTGCAAGAAATTTGCATTATAATAGTTTCTTAAAATTCGCTGTTCGTAAAAGAAAGTCGTGTGTTGGCCACACCTTCATTTTTTATATTACGGTTACTCAGGAGTATATTCGGCTTGAAAAATTTACAACAACAAACTTCCAAAATTAGATTTAAAACAGGTCTTAAATTGTTTTTCTGTGAAGATTTGTTGTATTTTCAAGTATAGTAAGGGTGCGCCCGAAATGCGAATTTAAATGCACATTTAAATATGTAACATTTTTTAAAATGCGCATTTTTGGATTAAACAAAATTTCATTAAAATCATTAAATTAAATAAAATTGTTCAAAACCAAATTAATAAATCGATAAATATGGTTAATTAAAGTATAAATTGATATCAAACTGATGTATTAAAAATGCACATAAAAACAATATCGCATATAGTTTTCTAAATGTGCCTCCGCTAAATGCACATTTTCCATTTCGGACGCACCCTAAGTTATCTCGTACGTTTTTCCTATTTGCCTTGCAATTTTACCGTTTTGATTGTAATACATATTATTAAGTTTTGAACTGTTAATTTCTATGTTTCTTTGTACATAGTGTAAACAATGTTGATTATCAATCGACACTGACTTTTTTGATCCACAGATTGTATTATATTAATAGATCATGTTTTCCGAAAGAGGCAGCACGATTGTTGAAAAAATACAGAGCGTTTTCCGAGAGAGGCAGCACGGTCAAAAAAGAAGTACAGACCGTTTGCCACTAGATGTCACTACACAATCAAAAAAATCTTACTGCCGTTTTTCAAAAAGTGACAGGCAAAATCAATTTATTTATCACGTACTAATAATAGTCACTTTTATGACACGAAACTATTTTTGTTTATATTTACAAAATGCATATTAAAAATGTCATACAATTTTTGACAGCAAATATTTAGTGACAACTAGTGGCATTATGTGAAAGTTGCTTATGTTTTAGGAGTTTTCCGAAAGATGGCAGCTCTTGCGGTTGTTGAAAATTTGACATTTAAACATGATCTATAAATAAAAAAAAATTGAGGTATGGCCAACACACGACTTTCTTTTACGAATTGCGAATTTCGAGAAACTTTTATAATGCAAATTCCTTGCCAATTTAAGATTGTTTTTATTTTGTCATGTTTTCTGTAAATTGTATTTTTTTGAAATATGTATTTGCAAAATAAATTTTCTGTTTCACGGAATCTGGGAGCTGGGACTCTGGGAGCTGGGACCCCAAAATTTCTGTAAAAAGTTTAAACATGAAGTTGCAGTTGGATTGGTTAAATCACCTGGACTACAAACTGACAGACCTATATATCAACAGCATGGGCGGATCCAGCTTTTAAGTTTGGAGGGGGTAATTTTTTTTTTTATAAATTTTTTAATTGGGTGCAGAGCGGACTTATTAACGGACCTAGCTCCTTGTAAATGTCAGATCTTCTGCACCCAATGCGCAATCCTGCAAGTAAAGATTAATAGCTACCTTAAATTTATTCATTTGGTATTCTTTCGGAAATTTGAAGTGTATTAGCGAATTCCACTTTTTTGATGTTCAGTTTGAGGTTTCGGGAGGTTCACCTTAAACCTATGTGCATTGGTTTTTCCTCTTGTTCCTCTTATTGTTGTAACGAATGGTGGTATTTTCTCCGATAGTTCTGCAGAACATTTACCATGTAAGCATCTGTAGAAGACGCAGAGTTCTGCAACATCTCTGCGATGTCTAGTTCTTGAGTAAGTCTGGGATTCCGTATTATTCTGATAGCGCGGCGTTGAACTCTGTCCAATAAGTAGAGGGTGGTACCAGACGCACCTCCCCAAACTTCACAGCAATACTCTATACATGGTCGGATGAAGGTTTTATATATTTGGAGAACTTGATGCGATTTAAAAACCTTCAGCATAGATTCAGGAACTAATGTGTAACTATTATATACATCAGGGGTGGCAAAACTTTCAAGTCCTGCGGGCGACTTTTGACTAAATTAAATCTGGAGGTCTACCAGAGAAACTATATTTAATTGTTAACTGTATTTCATTTATTTGTTTAAATTCAAGACAAAATTAGAAAGTTTTATATCACTTATAATACAAGAATTTTAAAAATATTAAATATAAGTTTATTTACTACTGCTACTACTTGCACCTGATACGTGGCACTGCATCTTATCATCAAGTTCTTCATATTTTGGATCATATGAGCTTATGGCGATTCGCAAGCATGATGCCAAATGATCATCCGTTAAACAAGATCGATGTTTTGTCTTAATGCCATTCATTGAAGAAAAAGCTGATTCGCAAAGATAGGTGGATCCAAAAAATGCGGACATATATCCAGCCACTCTCCGCAAAATTGGACCATATAAATCTGAACTGTTTTTTAAATATGTTTATAAAGAGATTTAACAGTCAAAAAGTTTTTTAAATATGCATTTTCTCATATTGCTCGCGGGCGACTTTCGATAGTTAATCGGTCGACCAGTCGACCGCGGTCGACGCTTTTGCCAGTCCTGATATACATAAACCGAAATATCTTTTTACAAAACCCGTTTTTAATTATTTATAAAATATATTGTATTTAGATAAGGACATGGTCGCACGAAGTTTCTAATTCTTTCTTCTTTAGCCCTCAATCCATGAACCAGGTCGTTTTCGTCCTGGCCAAAATTACTTTTTGTAATTTTTCCGAAAGTTGCTCCATATGCGATTTAAAAAAAAAATTAGTTTTTTTTGCGGGCAAAAAAATAACGATTGTTTCTTGAATAAGGATGCCTAAAGATAATCCGTGAATTATTTAAAAAAAATTTATTGATAATTGTTGATTTTATAGTGCAAAGATAAAAATGACCCTGATTCATGGAATTCAGGTGCTTAAAATACCTTCATGGATTGAGGGTTAGTGTTATCAGTTTGCTGCTATTAGGATATGAGATATGCATAAATACTAAATTTTTTGTTTACATTTTATTTTCAATTGACTGGTAAATGTAATCAAGATTTTTTTTCATTAATCCATTACTTAATCCATTTTTTTAGCATTATTTCTGTAAAATATCGAGTTTTAACCTCGCTGAACTTAACAAGTGCATATATACACTTAGGCAATTAATATGTACATAGTTGAATTATTTGCGTTGATTTTAATGATTGAAATGTATATTTTTAGAGGTTTTTGTTTCATTTTGGGAGGGGTAATTACCCCCTCTACCCCTCCCTTGTATCCGCGCCTGATCAACAGACACCACTTCGAAACCCAATTTTTCGGACTCATTATTACACACGTAAAAGAAATAAAAGGTGATATTTTTGAATATAAACTTTTTCTTTTAATTTTTTGGAATTTGTATTAGTGATTTTTTGCAAACCTTATACTTTTTAAGATATGTGCAAAACACATTTTCTGGCCGAAGCAAGTGGCCACTTCCGGTTGACCGATTTGGCAATTTAACATTATTATTATTATTATTATTATTATTACCTAAGGGCCATGTGGGGCTCAAGCCACCCCGCACTGCGACCTAAAAGATCTTTTGTGCATTAAGCCCTACTTAATTATCCGTCCAGTGGCACTATTCTGGTTTTCCCGGGGAATTGTGAATTGGGAATTGATTTATTGTCAGTTTTTAATGTATTTTGGTTTTCTTTTTTCCAAAGCATACTGAGCGATTGGTATTTTGTTCATGTTTTGGGAAAAAATAATTCCCAGCCAAATTTTTAGGGAAAAATAAACAACAAAATTGCTATGAAATGGGACTGTTTTTCCCAAAAATTTAATGTGCTTTGGAAAAAAGAAAACCAAAATACATTAAAAACTGACAATAAATCAATTCCCAATTCACAATTCCCCGGGAAAACCAGAAGAGTGCCACAGTCAATATTCAGGCTCTTAATGAAACTGACAATACTGCCTAACGGTACGTGATACATACTATCTGGGATCATTGCTCTCCCTCCTAGATGTTTTAATTATCCGTCCAGCCAATATTCAGGCTCTTAATGAACCTGATAATACTGCCGACCGGTACGTGATACATACTATCTGGGCTCATTGCTCTCCCTCCTAGATGTCTACTGTAGGAAATACTTCTACACGCGTTACATACTATCTGGGCTCATTGCTCTCCCTCCTAGATGTAATAACATTTACTTCTGCTAGAAGAGCGGTAGCATTGGGACTCAAGGACTTCGAGAGGGCAGACCCACTCCCGTATATTCCTATTCGTGCCTCGTCTACCGTTTTGATTTTACTCTTGCGAGTTGCTGGGATATACTATCTGGGCTCATTGCTCTCCCTCCTAGATGTTTACTGCTGGAAGTACCTCTACACGCGACACATACTATCTGGGCTCATTGCTCTCCCACCTAGATGTTTACTGTAGGAAGTACTTCTACACGCGTTACATACTATCTGGGCTCATTGCTCTCCCTCCTAGATGTAATAACATTTACTTCTGCTAGAAAAGCGGTAGCATTGGAACTCAAGGACTTTGAGAGGGCAGACCCACTCCCGTGTATTCCTTCCCGTTCCTCGTCTACCGTTTTTAGGAAGGCTAAATAAAACTGGAGGGTGTCTGGTATCCAGAGTCCGCATTATTGACTGATTGACCTATCAGCCATTCATGCATCGGCATATGCTGTTCCACCTTAGATTAGGGATTTTTTGTCAAGGTTTTCTCCTTTAGCGCCGTACTTTAGCCTGTCACAAAAGTCTACATTCAGTCTAATGCTTACAGTTACCGGTGGTTGCCACGAGGAGGCAGTACGTACACTTGCGCCTACTGGAAGGTTACGGAGCCCCTTTCAATAGACGCCAAACCACCTGGCAATTTAACATACATTTAGGCTAAATATTTTTATAACATTTATGCTAAAAAACCGGAAGTACGTCACTGTAGTGTGCAAATTAATTATAATTAGCATAATTAGGCTTTATATACACATATATTTTTGTGTTGGCCAAATATCAATTTTATTTTTAATTTTTTTCTTTTACATTTTTAAATTTTTTTTTTAAATTTTTTTTAATTTTTTATTTTTTGGAAACATTTTGTTTTAGTAGTTTTTTGTAAACCTTATACTTTTTCAGATATTTGCAAAACAAATTTTCTGCCCCACGGGAGTGGCTACTTCCGGTTGACCGATTTGGAGTAAAATTCACTGGGACCTTCCAATTTATCAAAAAAGCTTAAATCTGAAGTTTCAGTTCGATTGGTTAAGCCATCTGGGCTGTAGAAAGGACACAGACTGACAGACGGACAGACGTTTTGACTGTCTGTCAAGACATCATTTGGAAACCCACTTTTTCGGACTCAGGGGACCTCAAAACAGATAAATCTTCAATAATCTCAAGGTCGAAAATTTTCATGATTACTATACTTTATTTTACTTACGTAAAAGAAAGTAAAGATACTAAAAATATAATTAATTGACACGGTTTGAAAATATATAATGAACATACATAATGTAAATCTCCTTAAATTAGGCTAAACTGTTATTTTTTATTAAAAATGTAAATTTGTTTGTTAATTAAGGGTTAATTACTTTTAATTAATTGCTAGAAAATCACTGGGAAGTAAATTATAATAGTTTAAAACCTTATTTTAGTATTATTAATACTTTCCTTAAGAATATTTTAACGAAAAGTCAGTTAGGCACCTGATATTCTGAAACTGCGATGCGGTGAACAACTGAACGATTAGTATTTGTACGTCAGTTATCATGCCAAAAATATTAAAATTCAAGCAACATAACGGATGACTATAAATTTTTAGATACATTAATACTTTATAAATTAAATATTTTTCTTATTTTAACCAAAATTCGGTTAAACGATCCACAATTGGTAAAAATCTTTCATTTCTGTTTCCGAATCCTCGGGATGAAAATAAATAAAATAAAATATTATAAGTTATTAATTTTTTATTTATTTATAAACATTTTTATATAATCAACAAAAAGTTCAAAATTATAAAGTGTGAATAATTAAATCTCATTGAGGTAGTTTTAAGTTTACACCACGAAATATTTAGTGGACTGACCTAAATGGCGCCTATTTAAGTTTGCTTACCGACCGTTTACATCACAAGAAATATAGGTAGCATTTGGGCCATAATGTCAAAAATTAAAATATTTCAATAAATGTATTTATATTAATGTTACATCATTTTGGCATTTATAGATTTTAATTCTAATATTTTTATTTTTATGCTGTATAAATGATATTTAACAAATGGCATCTATTGAAAAATTCGAAATTCCTTAGGTTGAACCGTTTACACCAACTAGTTGACCTATTTTAAGTAAAGTCATACATTTTGCTTACCTAGCCCAATTTGGGTAACTAAGTAGCGTTTACACCATGTGACCTATGCAGGTTAGATCGAATATAGTGTATAGTAAATATGGCAGTGTAAACACTACTTCAACCTCACTTTTTTTAATAGGTTTTATATGTTTGTTAAAATTTAACACAACCCAAAATACTTTAGAAACAAACTTAAACACATTGATGATCTTTTGTCGTCATCGTCAGTTTATTTGATAATTGTTGATAATATGAGTATACACATAGCCAGAAATAAATAACTAGCGCCACCCCAATTAATAGTCCCATTACAAAAGGAACAGCTGTTTCTCTCGGTACTGAAGCAGCAACCAACGCAACCACTTGGAAAATAGTATTGGTAATCACTTCAATGATCGTAACAATCAACCATGGTACCACTAAGTTGGATTTTCTCTAAAATTTAAAGAACAAACAAAAAAACATTTAATCAATTCAACTCGATCCACACCCAAAACACTGAATTTTTTATTAAACTTGCATCGTTTGTTGCTTTTATCAATAATGCCGACACAATTATATGAATTATTCCAAAAATTATGTAAACTATTTGAGTTTGCAAAGGAAGGCGCATTGCGAAGTTTGCAATAATATTAATAATCGGAAAAATAATACCAAGCCAGCCGAGAATAGCAGCCCATTTCTCAAGCTCTACACAACAACATCCTTTTTCTAATACAGGCATTTAATTATTATTATTTGTATTTTTTATTTTTTTAATAAAACAATTTTTTTTTTTAATGGAACATCGAACGTTAACAAATCAACTTTATAAACTAAAAAGAATAATAAATAAACTGATGTGCTTGCTTTCTAACATTACATACAATAATATCAAAACGAAACATGCTCACGATTACGAATCAAGCAGCTCGTTGTGTTTGTTTTTGAAACCTGAGAGAATTCTCTATATAAAGAATGCGCGTTTTTCCACATGCTGTGCTGATACAAACGAAAAATCAAGCATCAACGTTGAGTTACTCACAAAAAAAAAAAAAAATAATTTTTGTTGTTTCGCACAGTGGCACCGCACCTAATCACTCACTTCTAAACGACGATTCTTTATTTATTTTGCAATGTATTCAAGGCCATACATATTTTAACACTTTGATGGCCGGAATCACATTTATGTAACTTCAATTTGCTGGCGGTTGTAGAACGGAGCCTTCTTGAATAATAAAAACGTTATTTTATACACTAATTGAAATAAGTACGAATTTGAACCTTTTCAATAATAATTATGTCTGCCTCATTTTATACAATTTAAATAAAGTTTGTAAAAAGTGCCGACGGTAGCCAGGTCGGCGACAAGTGCAAAGCTTTTGTCAAAGGTGCGGCCGTCAAAGTGTTAACATCGATTAACTATAAATAAAATAAGAAAACATTTGGTGTGAAATTCATTTTTTTTTTCGTTTGTTTTGAAAATTCTTCAAAATAATAAGAGGAAAATAGCTCTATTGCCACTAAAATTAAAATACATATGTACATACGTAGTTTCATATTAGTGAACGCATAGATATTTATGTATTCGCTAATATGAAACTGCATGTATTTTAATTTTACCAGCGTATTGAACGACGTCTAAGTGTTTGGGGGATATATTGATGTGTGTGTGTGTGTGTGTGTGTGTGTGTGTGTGTGTGTGTGTGTGGTTTAGTTACATTTTACATACCTGTTGTTCACTGTCAAAGTACTACTTTTAAATCCAACTATTTTATAATATTTCGTAGGATATCCATGACTTAGTTCTGTGTTTACCTCTGTTTGAGTTATGAATTATTAAATTATTATAAGAAAACAAATGCTACCGTGTCGCAATTATTGGGAACTCACAGAACTCACTATATAAAAATTATATACACATGCATGCGTGTACATTTGTATAATGGCGGGAATATTTTTTAATGTGTGTGTGCATAACTGTCAAGCTCCAAATTTGTTTCATATGTATATAATTTTTAATTTTCATTGTTACATGTTATCACAGAAAATTCTAATTGCAAGTTTATTATTAAATCTAGTAATTATTAGTGAAAATAAATTCAAAATATAATTAAAATTAATAAATATTATAATGTTTACTTACTTCGTAAATCGCAGATCGTTTCTGTTATTCATCAATTTTCATCATTTCTTAGAATTATTTAGGAATTCAAAATTTTAATAAAATTTATACACGGGAAATTGTGATTGCCATTTAATTCTTAAATCTAATTATTATTTAAAAAAATTCAAAATGTAATTAAATTAGTTTATGTATACATAAAAGGAACAGGTACAAATTTCAGCCTTCATCATTTTTTTTGTTTCGCTTATCTTATAAATAATAAAAATATTTGGTAGAGATCTGATTGAATTCTGCTTGTGTTGCATGTGGAAATTTCTCCAAAGTATAATCTAAATTTATTAAATATTAAAATTATTAAATATTAATTATATAAATTTGTACGACAAAATTTACCTCTCAAAATTTTTATAACGTTGAAACGTTTTGCACATAAATTCCCTTGCCGTCCATTAAAAGTAAACTTCCGAGACAGCTCGACAGTAAAAATCTTTTTAAAATTTAATCTAATGAACTTTTTTGGCAAACGGAAATGGCATCGAGCGTCCATACAAATAATTATTATCACAAAAAAAAAAACACAATATAAAATGGCGTCGAGCGTAATATCACAAAAATTCAATTTCACACAATAAATCACGAACCAATCTATTAGAACAAAAGATACAAAAACAATCTGATAAATTCCCAAGTATAACAACACAGCCCAAGTATTTTTAAATCCAACTATTTTATAATATATCGTAGGATATCCATAACTTAGTTCTGGGTTTACCTTTGTTTGGGTTATGAATTATTATAAGAAAACAAATGCTACCGTGTCGCAATTATTGGGAACTCACAGAACTCACTATATAAAAATTATATACATGTGTGTGTGTGTGTAGAAATAATATTGGCGGGAATATTTTTTAATGTGTGTGTGTAAATGTAAACCTCCAAATTTGGCGGATAAATCAAATAATTCATTAATGAAACAAAACTTTTATTTCTGTATTTTTGTTTTGATTTATTTACAAAATTGCCCAGATTAGGTAACCCTTAGTTGGTATCGGTGTTTGTCATAATCAATTATTGTACCCCAAAATAAATTTTGCGAACTAAAATTAGAAAGAAACCAAGATTAAGGAATTCATAATTAATAATAATTAATGAAAATTAGGTAATTAGGTGGTAAACGTTGTATAATGCAACTGGTAAGAATATTTTAAATATTATGAATTCCTTAATCTTGGTTTATTTCTAATTTTAGTTCGCCAAATGTATTTTGGAGTACAATAATTGGTAATGAGTGATGACAAACATACTCTCACGCCTTAAGGAATTTTATAAAGATAATTTTACTAGCTTATTGACTATTTTTAATGTTATTATTAGTGTGATGCCGCCAGTCCCAGTATGAATCACTGTTCCTCTGACAAATACCCATTGACTTGGAAATAAATTATCCTCTCTTATGAGGACGACGTCATTGACTTTAAACTGCTCGATTTTGTATTTCCATTTGGCACGTTGTTGTAATAACGTGAGATAGTCTCGATGCCATCGATTCCAAAATCCTTGAGCACCATGCTGGATATGAGCCGGCGTTAAAACTTGTAAATTGGCTGGATCATAATTTAGTCTGCAGAATGGTCTTGAATTCAGGAGTGACTCAATTTGAATTGTAAGTGTTGTCATCTTCTCGAACATAGGATACATATTTGTGACCCGCTTCGGGCCGCTTCATATAGTAGTTTAATGACTTGACTATGTCTAATCACATTCATATGTATTAGTAACTGGATTGGTATGAGACGAAATTTGTTCCACTTCACATCTTTTTTTTACTTGACGATGTAGACCTTCGTTTGTGGTTTGAACTGGATCAGTAGTGATATGCAGGTTAGTTAGGTTTGCCATTGAATTATGCCATGCTCCTGCTACCAACCAGCCGAGTTTGGACGATTGTAAGGTTGGTAATCCGCCAATTTCACGCATTCCTGGATTGAGTACTGCGAAAAATACATCGACTCCAAGAAGAACATCTATTTTATTTGGTAAGTAAAACTGGGAATCGGCTAACTGCAATTGTATAGATGTATTGTTGACATTTAGGCTTAGTTAGTAACAAAGTTGTGATTTTGTTGATGATATGAGCCGTGACTGTTACTTGATAAGTGCCATCTGTTCGTGAATGTACGGTCATATCAATTTGTTCTCTTGTTTTTCCAGCCGGTGTTGATGCTAGGTCGTAAATGGATACGGAAGATTGGCTTCGCTTTAGGCCTAGGGTTTGAGCGCAAGATTCGGTTACGAAAGATGTTTGTGAACCCGAATCTAGTAACGATCGATATGGCTGGAGGTCGCCGTTACGTGATTGAATGTAAATAACTGCTGTCGGTAGTAACGTGCTTATAGATGAGTAGTAGTGTGTGTAGTACTGCGTTAATCTGGTTATTGGACATTTGCGGTTCTTTAGCTTTGGAACCTGGAGTTGATCGTGACGGTCCTGCGTAGCTTGATTGGGATGGTCGGTCTTCTGGTGATTGATCCTTTGTAATATGATGGTTGGTTGACCCTTGGTTGGAGCCATATGTTTCCTTTTGCCCTTGATGCAACAATTTGTGATGTCTATTTTTGCAAATAATGCATGATGCCCTAGAAAAATATATATAAATTATTTTCCGAAACAAATTTTGATTTTGTTTCTACATTCATATTTTTGAATTCAGGACATTTGAATGTAGCGTGCTGCTGCCTGCAAACGACACAGTAAAATGTTGGGCTTGGCTGAGTTGATACAAATGATGTAGCACTCAGTCTGATTGTCATTTTTTTGTTGGTTGACCCGCAAATCTCTAGGGCATCATAACGCTTGTTCAGAAATGACAACAGATTTTCGAACGTCGGGAAATTTTTCTCAACAGACTCATTTGCCCACAGTTGTTTTGTCTCGTTATCAATCTTTCCTAATAAAATATGTATGAGGAATGGATCACACGTTTCAGCGTTCGGCCCCAATACCCGCAATCCACGAATAATTTCATCAGACGTTTCAGCAATTCGCCGCAGCTCCTTTCCCTTGTCTTATATACATGGTTTCTGCTCCTTAAATGATTGCACCAGTGTTGATACTATGGGAGTCATTCTATTATAGCGCATGAATAATTTTTCCCAAGCTTTTGCGTAATTGGATTCGATAATAGAAGTATGACGAATTCAGCTTCGTCCTTAAGTAAGACTTTGAGCATTTATAGCTTATGTACATCACTAGTGCCGTGATTATCGTGCACCGTCGTTTTAAAGAGATCGCGAATAGATGCTCAATGTTTAAAGTCACCCGAAAACGGTTCAATTTAATTTTCGGTAACCGCACGTTCTGTGACGTATTCACACCTTCATAAAATGTTTTTTGCTGTTCAAAAAATTGCTCAAGCGTGGTATTTAAACCGCGATTGGGATTAACGCCACCTCACCCACGACACGCCACAAGCTTGTTCTAAAAGCTGTCGTGCTATAGTACGTTTCGTCAACTTCCTTAGTGATAGCTTTATACGTTGGGTTCTCGAATAATTGGAGTTCTAGCTCGTTGATGGTTTGATATCTGGCTTCTAATGTTTCTAATCGGGTGTTTATAGAATAAGAACCGAATTAGAACCGAAATTGTTTGACCCACATTACCAGCCAAGGGTTACGATGTTTTCAAATTTTATTCGAAATTACAAATAATTCGAGGGGTTTTTACCCTAATTTTTAAAACAAACGAGATAAAAACGAGTTTAGATCAAAGCATGTAATCATTAACGGGTGGCTTCCCAAGCCTTGTGAATTTCCGTGTTGGTCAAACTCCTTATTCTCCCCACCACTTTATTTTTCAAAGCCATAGAATGGTGATGGTCTGATAAAAGGTTTTGCCCTCCTAGTTTTGTCTGTAGATCCATTTTCTCATTGCTCTCAATACCCTCATGTCCTGGCACACGCAGACAAGATCGAGTTTATTCTTGTCAGCCAGTATCCGACGGTATACAAATTTTTTGGCGGCCTTTGTTCCTGCTTTCATTAATTTTCGCTTCTTTAACAATAGCGTAGACCTCAGCCTGGAAGATGGTGGCGTCATTCGTGAGTGATTTGTTTGTTATACACTATAGCCCAACTATGCCCGATCCTACCATCCACTTCCTCTTTTGATTCATCGGTGAACCATCTTTGTGCATTTTCATTTGTCAATTATACACCAGTCAAACATAAATAATAAATAAACTTAAATAATTTAATTTAATTCTTATCATTTATAACCTACATTTGCCCCGATCGAAAGATCGTTCCAAGAATATGTAATTCTCGCAATTTCTAAGTCAAAATAATCCTATGATGTAAAAAGGAACCGAATATAGATTTGTACGATCCTTACCTCTAGTTAATTTTCATTATGCTTTGAACGCGTCGGAACCTCTGACTTTTTGCCAATTCAGCTACAATTTTCCCTGTGGAGATATACGAGTATCACTTTTCATCATACCCGTTCATTGATCCTACGTAGGCACTATACTGTTCAAACCCTTGTAACGGCTTGACCTTTAGCGTTCCGTCTTCTTAGATAACCTTGTTGCATTTGCGTTTTTCAATGTGTAAAACTTATGTCGTAAACTCTTCGTACACCAATCTCACTCTTGGAATAGCCGACTTTCGCGTGTACACCTTGATATCAGAAATTTACACATTCATAATTTATTGACTTCCTCATTGACACTACTGTCATTGGAATCATTAACGTCGACCACTGCCGAGGACGGTGCCCATTCAAGGCTGCTGTGGAACCAGTCAGCAAAAAAAAAATAATTTAGCTCCGTCGTGGCTTAATGCTGCGACGCACTTTGGCTTGAGTTGGCAATAAAACTAGTTTAAACCAATGAGAACAATTTCCAGAGAAGGTCACCGAACGCCACGGTATGAAATGGCTTTAGAAATGGCATAAACACATCATACCTAACGTTCAACACAACATAAGAAATACATGACTCAGACAACTTGAAATACCATTGCCAAATCATTTCTATGAACGTGACTTTAGTTGCATCGCCATAATTTAGCATCGGTACATATCCAGCACCAGATTCGTTATTTACATGTCTAAGTGCGATCAACGGTCCCGTACTGGAATAATCAACTGGATAGCCTTTTTTATCCAAGGCAAACTATGTTCTTATATACGGCGTGCTGAAATCTAGACTTGTCTTCGATCATTTCATCATATATTTCTTGGGGGATGAGAAATATTCTATTTGTTATCTTTGCTAAATTATAGTTTGAAAAGCGCATAACTGTTTAAAAATTAATAAGTTGAATTAATTAAATTTTGAAATGATTGTGAAAAATGAACAAACTATTCGGTGATTCGCATCTGCAGTTAGTTTTAAGTGATTATTTATAGTATCATTGTAACGTGTCGTTTGGTTAATTAATTGACACACAACACTAGAAATTTGGTATGTTTGTAACACCTCAACTAGTACTTAGTTTATCCTAACACTATATTTTAGTTTTAGTTTAAGTTAAGTGGGGGTAGCAGACCAACACCACAGAGTCAATGTTGGGTCCTGCGAGCTAAAGCTGCGGCTTATTTAATGGAATTATGCAGATGGGGCTCACTTATGATGACGTATGAATTAATAAACTTAATTTTTAACTCTTAACCTATTTCAGACAACTGAGTAGAAAATTTGAAGAGTGACCTATCAAGCAATCTAATAGTAATTTATTGATATTCATTAGGATGCACATTGTGGGTGGTGGTGCTGGTTGATTAAATTGTTTATAGGCTAAGCAGCACTGCACTAGATCCCAGCAATTGAGGTGTACGTGTTTGTACTGGGAATCGATGTAGCGGAGGTGGACACCTCTGCCTTATTGATGTAGAGATGCAGCCACAGTTAAATTTCCAAGGAATTATTTTTAGGTTTCAATCACATTTTAACCATGCTTACCAATCCTTCCAAGTTAATGTACAAAGGGGTGTACGGTGAGCCCGGCGTCAAATTCATTACCGAGAGATCCTGCTTGATGCTTGGTCGTACACTCAAAATTAATCAATCAATCGTTGAACCATTTTTGTTCATCATCCCTAACTATTATGGATATGTCATTCTACGATTTTGTGGGCAACCCTTAGTAATACCTATTACACAAGTCTAACCTCCTATATTCTCCTCCGAGGTTTCTCTGCTCACCAACATCTGTTTGATCCATTTGATGATTCTATTGTCCACCTCCCTACATTGTAGGGTTGCCATTTATTAAACAAAAGCATTGTCAAAGGCGCCCTCTATGTCCATAAAAGCACCAAGAGCAACTTCCATGGCCAATTCCTTCTCATTGGTTTTTACAATTATATGTAATGCCGTTATAGTTGATTTGCCTTTCTGATATGTAAATTGTATTTTGCTGAGTTACATGGCTGTAATCCTTAGAGTCAAACCCCCTTATAAGTTCCACTTATACTTTCCTCTGTCTGCCGCGTAACATAGCTAAATTTATACTGGCTGAATACATTGTGGATTACAGTATTCCACAATCGACACGACTCTGTGTTGCCTTTTCCTTTTTCGTATTATTTTTATCATATGAAAAAACGTCAACTGAAAAAACATACAGCTGGCCACTCAATCGTAGACGTTTGACTACATTTTTCTTACACATGTTTGGAATCGCCTTCTGCTGATGCTTTCTTTCATGCAGTCGTGAAAATTTATTGTTTTGTTGCACGTTAGTGATGGATGCATTCTCATCATTTTCTTTATTATTGTTACTGTTTATAGCAGTTTTTTTCCTTCTCCTACCTAAGATACTAATCTCACCACTAGAATCAGCAAAGCAAGATCTATCTAGCTCATAGATTCAAAGCTCCCAGCTGATTCCGAATCGCTAATGCTAGGTCAAGCCGCTATTGACGACATTATTATAACACCACTTTAGAATTCCTAAAAATAAAAAAAATATATATTTTAATTCACAACATCAATAAAAAATAAAAACACTGTGAAGGAGTTGTAACGATACTAGCCGATACCGGCTGTCTACTATTAGCAGAATGCCCCAGAGTCACCACCTGCAGCTATTGCTCTGACTATCGCGCAATCCGTGGGTGGGTCATGGTGGTGTCCTTCCGGACCTTGAAAGCTGCTACATTACTACTATAAAAACATAATAATTGCTTGAACACACTATACGGCAGACAACATGGTCCCTCTCTGGAAATTAGAAAAAGATTAACACATTTAACTTCTGGACAAACATTAAAGCCATTCATGTTAATACCTGCAACGAAAACCATAATTAGAATTAATTTTAAATATTAAACTTACGCTTATTGCTTTGCAATTCTGATACAAGGTTTTTGCCCGTAAAAGCGGCTTCATAACCTAAAAATAATACAAAAGTATGTAGCAAAATTTAACTTGTAGAATATCAAAATACTTATCTTAGACTTAGCTAAATAATTGTAAACCTGAAATGGTTAAGAAGTTTAGAATTAACGTAATATGTACATCTAAATTATCAATATTTCTTACCAATTGTTTATTCACATTTTTGCATTTGACAGCCAAAAGAAAACAAACAGCATAGTATATTTCAATGATGACTATACCTTTTTGTTACGTAGCGGCCATCATGTGTAAATCATGTAAACTAATTTAAATATGTACTAACATCTAGCGTTAGTTACGAGAAGCTAAAAATTGTAATTATTAGGCGTGTTCGGAAATAGACGTTTAGTAAATTCACAGTAAATTTAGACCATTAAATTAGACCATTATAGTGTAATTTAATGGACGAAATTTACTGTGAATTTACCCAAAACGCCTATTAACTTTTTAAAATTATGTCTCTCTTGCGCCAACGACGGATAAACATGATTTTTGTTCTACCAATTAAAAATTATTTTTTATAATAAAAACTAATGTGAGCATTAAGTTAATAAAATAAAAATTTAAATTGTTAAAACTGATTTCAAAAAGGCTGGAGTATTTTTCATTGTAATTGTGTGATAATTTAACGTTTGCATCGTCATTTTTGTGCTTCACTGGAGTATTTCACATTGCGGTGATTTTTGCTATACGGCTCGACAGTGGCTGAGTTAATTTTTGTTTAACTTCGGCTTAACAACTTGTAATATAGCATTTTATTAAATGTGACAATATTGCACAAATGAATAAAAAAAAAACAAGTGAGTTGAGCACTTCAACTGTGAACAGGAAAATTATATAAAATAAACTAAATAGTAGGATACTCGAAACAGTAGATTCTGTTAATTCAATCAAAATTAATAGTTTTATATGTATGTTGTAGATAATAACTGGCAATATGCTCTGACGAGATGACTGCCGATTGAAAAGTCCTCCGAGCTCGTGTACTCCTCAAGTGGCCTAGAAAAAAAACAAGACAAAAAATCCCAAAGATTGACTGAATCTCCAGAATACCTAATTATATAGAATACACATTAATTTGAAAAAAATCTGCTATATTACAAAACAAAATAAACTATTTAACCACTAAAACAAAAATCTAATTACGCCTCAAAAATTAATGCACGTCCTTCATACATTAGGATTGATAACGGACCTCCTTCACATTCCATACCGCTGGAACTAAACCGATAACGCGGATGTCACTTCTTGCACCACTCGATAACACCAAATCTTGTTGAAGAATTTCCGCTGATACGGTTGTTTATTGTTCTGGGAACAATCGTAAATATCATGATTATCCGGGATTGGTAATTTCGCTCCGGCCACGAATTGAAACAAAATCGAAAATTATCACCTTAGGCAAAGTATTGGTCGAGTTTTCCAATGTCAATGTCATCAAGCTTCAAGTTGTTGGTGTTTTAAGCACACAACACAATAATTGTTTTTCTTTTATTTTAACAGAAAATCGGTTTATAGTTTTATACGCTCAAATTCAATACATAGTAAATTTTTGTTTTTGGTTTTATTTGTTAGCATACAAATTAATGGACCGATCTTAATAACCTCAACACTTAGTTGTTTTTTTCACACCTTCCGTGATTTAATTTTTGTTAATATTAATTTTTTTTTTTGTTGCTTTTCTTCGAATTATATACCACATATATTCATTTTGACGACTCGATCTACACTCCCTTTTCCTCTTCTCTTTTTCCAATCTATCACCAAATTTTGCTACCACGATGCCCATTTAACAAAAGTGGCCGGTGTTTGAAGTACACGGTTGAACGGGTGAATAACATATAGTGAACCAGATAGGTGAAAAAAAAATCGAAAATATTGTGTATATTGGGTGTGTTTACCCCAAGTCCGATACACACGGGACGACTTGTTCGTTACAGAGTCGCAAATCAAATTTTCTGAGTCCTCCCAATTTATAAAAAAAAAATTGGTTTCAATTCGCTTGGTTGAATCAAATGGACTGTATAAAGGTCAAAGACAGAACAACAGACTAACCGATCGACAAATAGACCGACATACATCAATTCCAAACCCAATTGTTCGGATTTAAGGGGACCATAAAACAGATAAATCTGCAAAAATCATTTGGCATAAACTAGGGTATCGTGAATGTTCGGCACGCAAGAAATGTATTTGTCCAAATAAAATATATTAAAAAGCGCTTGGAATATGCAATGGGATATGTGAGTTAGCCCGAAGAGTTAATATGAACATGAGAAACATGATATTCCCTCGAACGAAGCTCTGGATGGTTCAGTGAGTAGAGCCGAGAAAAATTGTATGTGGTATGGCTAAGGACCTATGGCTAATTTTCTCCTATCTAATACCGTTCTCGAGATAAAAGCTTGGCATTTTTTTCAAAACCCACCTTGTATAATATATAAGCCTTCCATCGTCATTTAATTAGGCATTTATTGACACCAATTCTGTACGTATTGGTTCTGTAAAAGTATCATCTGATATATCGATGAACGAAACGCAAAATGAAAATATTCCAGCTATAATTGATAAGCAAACTAGCACTGAGCTCAATTTTTCCGGTTTATCATTACAATTCGCCTTGAACCTCTTTGGAAATACTTCACTCAATCGAAAACTGACTATCGAAATTATAAACGATTTCGAAAATTTTATTAGTATTTTTATAAGTAAAATAGAACATTTAAGTGATGATTCTGAGATTTACAATTAATTAAAGAGTTTTAAAGAAAGCTTTTCTGAAATTAATGCAGAGTACAAGTTTAAGAAAGCTTTGCAACAAAAATATTTATTTTCCGAACCTTATGAATACATTATATATAGTTCTATACAACTATTGAAAAACGTAACTAAAAGTTGACTAAAGGTATTTTGCTGCCTATTTCAGAACACGTAAAAATGTTTTTAGAATTTGATGATAATTTATTAATCATGATCGGTAAACAACGTGTAATAGAATGCTTTTCAAATATTTCAAATATAATTAAATGAATAAAATAATATAAAATAAAACATTTACGTAAAAAGAAATTGAAAATGTCCGTCTCTGAAACCAAATGTTTCTTACACTTTATTCCTCTAGTGATTGGCAATTTTATCCCTTGCAGCGATAAAGTATGGAGACTACTTAACATTTTAATAAAGTTAGTGGATACAATAATTTTACCCAGTTTTTCGAATAAGCTTTTAAACAAAGTCAATGACATTGTTGAAGAACACTACAAAGTACGACATGAACTTGAACCCCAAGCACCACTTTATTTTGCATTACGTTTCGTCTATATGAGAACTAGGCTCAATAAAACGATTATGGACACTGAGATTTGAAACTAAACATAACCCAAGTAGCACCTAATAATTTCATTGTTAAATGACTCATTCCCGACGTCGAGACAACGTCATAAATTTCTAGAAATTCACTTTTTTGACGTTGAACCACCAACTTACCAATCGCCAGAGCGTTTTTTTATATCTATACTTGACACCTTTTTAATACTATTTTCAACTGTTCTTCGACTAACGTAACATGATTGTATTTTATATAACCGTGTACCGACTAATTAGTTATGTGGTCGTAATATGTGGTTTTTAGAGACGCTAGATGAGTTTTTTGTAAAAAACCAATATCCAACTTAAAACACACATTTTTAAAATTTTTTAAAAACACTTGTTAAATATTTCGCAAAATTACAAAAGGTTTAAAAAATCACTCGATCGATTTCGGCTTATTAGGCCATCATCAGGAGTATCTACTAAACTGTAAAAGTTTAGTAGATACTCCTGATTATGGCCTAATAAGCCGAAATCGATCGAGTGATTTTTTAAACCTTTTGTAATTTTGCGAAATATTTAACAAGTGTTTTTAAAAAATTTTAAAAATGTGTGTATTAAGTGTGTTTCGCCAAGTGCCTACGGCAGAAAGTGTAAGAAGTATCCAACTTAAATGTTTTCTCTAAATTTTTGTCAATGCGCCTTTCATCAAATTAACGACCCAAAATCTATGCCTATACTTGTTGATGAAATAATAGCGATCATATCTACCGAGTACAGTAAAAGACCGTTTATTCGCTTAATTAACCGGATTTCAATCATTTCAATCTTTCTCTCACGCGTTTTATTAAGGGGTTCACAGAAAATGTGTTTTGCTTTAAAAATATTTTTCAATTTTACGGATTATTTAAATAGAATTTATTTTGCAGTATATGTACACTCGTTTATATGTAGTTTGCGTAATAATTGTATGTAATTATGTATGTACATCAAATATATATGAAATAATGCGAAATCGTAGCAAACATTTCGTATTTTAACGAAACATTCACTAATCCGGAGGATTTGATTATCCGGCATTCCGGCATCCTCAAGCACGCCGGATAAACCGGCTTTGACTGTG